>JAJOZX010006807.1:0-145000 GCA_023014485.1 Bathynomus jamesi | reverse complement strand
ATTACTTTATTATTATTATTAGTAGTAGTAGTAATAATAATAATAATAATAATAATAATAATAATAATAATAATGAATAAATACGCTGTGCATTTTTTCCACACTGTGAATATGTGTCATGCAATTTTGAAAAGAACTTGGCTTATATTTCTTTATAAAAAACATGAGAGATGACCGTAAAGATACAATGCCATATCTCTCGCATCCTAATCTTCGCGCTTTAGGCACCTCACGAATTTAGGGAAAAGGTACAGACATATTTTTAGTATCACTCTACATCTTAGTTTTTCTCTAGGAAAATATTGTACAAACTCTCTCTCTCTCTCTCTCTCTCTCTCTCTCTCTCTCTCTCTCTCTCTATATATATATAATATATATATATTATATATATATATATATATATATATATATATATAGGCATATACGCCAGCCAAATACAAAATTACAGTATACGAAATAAGTCTATATAACTTTATATATGTTACTCGACAGGAATAGAATTGTACATTTAAACTCAGAAATTTGTAAAACCCACGTTTCAATTGCTTTTGTATAGGACATTAATTTGATGGTCCAAGATTGAAGGAAGGAGAAGCCTATTCAATGTTACGAGTGAAACAAGAACATTAAGGTCATTAATTAATATCTGAAATTCAGTCATCAACGCCCGGTGGTCGGTGGTCGGTATGTCCAAAAAAGGAGAGATGGAAGAAGAGAAAGCTAAATAGAAGAAGTGGTAAGAAAGCGGGAGAGGAAGGAAGGAAGAAAAACGAGAACGTGAATAGAAAACGACAGATTCGAACCACCGACACCTTCTCGGAGGATGGAAGATAAAAGCTCCATCCGATCTCTACCTCGAGCGAGGCCACGCAACCATCAAACGGATTATATGAACAAAATTGAATTTCATAATGCGGACGTGCGACCTTATGCGGGTGTATCGATTTCAGATTTCAAATGAAAATAAAAGTTTGTTTAGTATCTTAACTGAAAGCGACTAAAGCACGCGTACATTTCAGATTTTCATTGAGAATGACTAACCTAACCAAACTAGATCTAACCTCACCTAGCGTAACTTAACTGGGTATAGCGTAACCTAACTGAACCAAAGTGAACCTAACCCGACTTAATTTAAACTAATTTAATATTAATTTAACGGACACGCGTAAGGTTGAAATTTTCGACATTATGCGAGTTCAAAAATTTTGGTGTCGACATTATGCATGGATGCAGACATTATTCCTCTACCCCCATAAAACACTAGTCACTGTGTCTATCCCATTCTTCATGCGTGGTTCTTATCTTCATTAAAATTCATTACTTATATTTTAAAATATTTTATATATTCCATCAGAATCTCCATCTTGAAATATTTAAAACATTTAACGAATGAATAAATTTATTTGATGTTTTTCCTTGTCATTTATATTTTTGTGGGGTTACTAAAATATAGTTTGGACAAGTCATTTTTTTCTCCATTTATGCCGTTATACAGTATAGTAAAATATCGAATGTACAATATTGTATATACTGTACTACGGGGCTCCAATAAACCTTAGCCCCCCCGCCCATGGCCTAAACCATTAGAGGTACAGTAAAACTAAACATACCTTACAAAAGAGAATTTAATCCTGCATTTATTGAGAAACAATTAAAACTTGGTGTTCCCGCCATTGGCTTCCAAGACAGCCTGAATTTGCTTTGGGTAGCTTGCCAAAAGTGACGTGAATAGATCTTGATCGTTACGCAAATTTGCTAAAACAGTTTCAATGTGTTGCGTCATTGTATCCTTCGGAAATCGATTTGCTGCAGGTTCTTGAAACAAGAGACATTCAACCTTGTCCTTTATAACTGATCCAATGTGTTCACAGACGTTCAGGTCAGGAGAATTTCCTGGCCATTCTTCATTTCCAAAGAAATCGATCTCATGGTTCCGCAACAACTGTTGAGTGGCTAATGCCTTAAAGCAGGGGGCCTTATCGTGCAGAAGTGTGACCTGATCGACATCCATAACATTGTTTGGGTTTCTCAGAAAAGGAATGACATGCTGGGATAGAATAATATCACGAAAATACTGTCCATCCCAACTCTGACCATTTGGCTTCAGCACCCACATTGTCATCGATTTCATCTGTTGTTGTGGCCCACACTCGATCATTTTGGTAGTTAGGCCGACGTGTTACGTAAACAAAAAATTCATCGGAGACAGCTAAATGCATGAAATCATCCACATCCCGATCTTCAAGATAATGGGCAAACCACATTCTGTCATCGATGTTAAGTTGAGTTTTTCTTGGCTTTGGAAGTTCATGCCAAGGCTTTAAACGTTGCCTATGACGGTACAGTCGAATGATCTCACCACTAACGATCTTTCCTCTCAACACTTCGATCTCTCTAGAAAGTTTAGCACAGCCGTTTTTCCGCTTACGCGTACCGCTTTCAATGATGTCCTTTGTTTCCTGAGAGAGTGGCAAATTTCGGAGCCCAGATTTGGTTGTATCCATTTGACATTCATCCAAAGTTTTATTCCAATTTCTTTTGACGAAGTCCTCACTTCTTCGCAACTTTTTGGCAACCCATGAACGTGTTATAAAGGTGGCTCCAGCATCACGAGCTTCCCGAAATGTTATTGCTCGTATGCGATCTATCACACGTTGCCTCTCCGAATCACCAATTAATTGAGAAGCCATTATATTATCACTTTATCAGCTAGAGTAATTTTAATACCTGCAATGAATAAAGAATTTTATATATTTTTATAATCACTAAAAACTATTTCGATATAAGTAAACATGTAAGCTGCAAATGGGGGTACTAAGGTTTTTTGGAACCCCTTAGAACCTGCCAATGTCACCACATCTGCATGGTGACCACTTTCCCGCGGTTGCTGCAGAAATCACATATGTATAATATAAATTTTTGTCAGTATAGTGACCAACTGTATATTGTAGAAAGTGACCGGTTTTATCCAGCTAAAAATATTTTTTGATCATAATTTAATCCTTTAAAGTGACAGTACTTCTTTAATAAAACACAACGGTCTTACAACTTAATCTCATATCTGCAATTTAGGGAAAATTGTTTCCATAGTTAAATAAATAGAAATTAAAACGATGCGTTTCTATGCAAAAATGTATCGTTTTTGAAAATTAATTTAATAATCCTTTTTCTAGTTCAAGTACTTGATTAAAAAAAGCCGGTCATTTTGTTTTTTAGCTCTCTTCGGAGAAATATACATTTTCTAAGGTGACCACTTGCCTAAAGTGATCACTTTTGCTTGATCGTGATAGTGGTCACTTTAACCAGGTCTGATATGTATCTTGTACATAATTCATGCGATCATCGCATAAATTACATTAATCACGTAAATTCTCTCCACCTGAATTCTCTTCTGGAAATGTAGCTGCGGCACCGGATGACATTACGTTGCTTTAGCATCACGCCACCCTGATGCAGGGCCGCCGAGAGCTGCCCCGGGCCCCGGGGAAGGATTGGTATATGGGCCCCCCTGTTTACTCAGTATTTTATTATGAATGTTTTTGTGTACAAAACGAGCAAACTGATTATATGTCCAAGTCACTATTCAAAGTATACAGTATGAATAAACAACTCAGAAGAAAATGACCATTTTATTTTTCCGAATCAATTATATTAATTCTATCCGGGGACCTCGATATCGAAGTCCCCGTTCTATCACTATACAATTTCCAAATGCAATACCGGTCCATGCAGGCAAGACAATTGTTTACTGCAGGATTTTCATAATTAGAAGTGTACTTTCTTTGCCTTCTCTCTAGCAAAGTGGTAAATGATTCTGATGAAATTTAAAGTACGGGCTAACTGGCTTTCAATTACAATGATTCCCAGATCTGTCAGTCGGTCTTGGGCATTGGTGGACCGCAGATAATATTTTATCCATTTCAGTTTGACTATGATAATCTCTATAAAATGATGTATGTTCATTAATTATATTTCCTCTCTGTTATTTAATCAATTGCTTTATTAATATTTTTAGATTTTATCCCCCCTCTTTCCGGGCCCCCGAGAGGTCCTGGTCTTGGGGATTTATCGCGGCTTCCCCGCCGGCCCTCCCTGATGTAAGCACTTATAAGAATGCATCTCGTTAAACTTACTCCCGTTTGTTTAATTAAATTTTATTAAAATCTTTTACTACTCCCATAAGTATAAGAAATAATTATAACCTTCCGTCTTCCCTCATCCTGTCCCGTCTACAGTATAAGTTTCGGCTTTCTCCTTCCATTATTTGACTCATTACTAAGAACGCTTAAAGTATTTCCCTTACTTATAGAATCCGTTTTGAACCTTCGTTTCCCCAGGAAACTAAATCCTTTAAAATAACCCGAACTTCACCCTCTTTCCCCGCCATCCTGTCGCCTCCAAGCCGTACAGTTTTGCCTAACCATCAGTAGAAAAATTTCATACTGCAAAGAAGTTACTTCAATTCTAAGTGGCTCATCCCCGGAACCTTTCCATTTCAACATTTTCCAATCACGATCGTAATTTATATACGTTTCCACCCAACCTTTAACGTAATTTATCGTGACAGAGGTGGCCCCTGAATTGATTCGTCTCCGCCTACCCCCCGAAACATTAAAAAGTCAGGGAGCGTCGCCTACCCTGTTCTCTGCTTTTTGTTTTCCTTTGATTAACGTAGCTTCTGTGATGTTGTTGGTTTTCGTCGTCGTCGTCGTTGGGCCTAGGCAAGCTACGGCTTGGGACCGTAGCGCATCTATCCGGTATAGGTTAACCTGGATGATGTAGCCATAAGCACTGCCGCTGGTTAAGTGCCAACCAGTGATTATCTCACTAGCCATATTGAATCCGTTAGGCAAAACTGCGACAGTACCAAGGATGGAAAATATAACCCTTGGATTTCTATTATTTATTTGAAAAATGGACATGGTATTAGATTAAAATAATTATTTGAATATAAATAATTAACTGACAATTGTGATATATAATTAATTATGTTTACATACAATAAAATAATACAGTATACATAAAATTAGTATTAATGTGGTTTACAATTGAATTATGATGGGTAACTAATTTAAAATGAATTTATAGCTATTCCGAAATTCAAGACGGTAAAATTAACATTTATCTTGAAACTAAAATAAGAGTATTCACTACACACTCCCCCCCAGAGAGGAAGTTCAAAGAGTTCCGAACGACACAGATTTCCCCTGGACCTTTTTGGTAGCTACATGTACCTCGCTTAAGGTTGATTCCAAAAACGCAGGCTTAAGACGATCGATAGAAACCTTGTCGACCTTGGAACCGCGCTGGATGAGAAATGATTTGCGCGTACGTCGGAGAACTTCATAGGGCCCGTCATATGGACATTGGAGAGGCCGTTTTGGGACAGGTACACGAACGAAAACGTGGGTGCAAGACTGGAGGGCTGGGGAAACAAAGATGTTCTGTTGGCTAGTCAATCGAGGGGGAACAGGCTGAAGGGACTGCATGTGAGAGGAAAGTGTTTGAGCGAATTCCGTAGGATCACATGACTTATCCCCTGCAGTGAAGTAGCCACCTGGTAGCCGCAGTGTTGTTCCATAGACTAGTTCAGCCGCTGTAGTCTTCAGATCACTCTTAAATGCAGAGCGAATACCAAGCAACACGAGTGGAAGCTTATCCATCCAATGGAGTCTTCGTGACACATAAGGGATGACTTCAGCTGGCGATGGAAGCGTTCGACGAGGCCGTTAGCTTGCGGATGATACGCACAGGTATGCGCATGTACTGTACCCCAAGCTGGTAAACTTCTTCCAAAGCGAAGACTCAAATTGGCGACCTTGGTCAGTGATGACTTTTGTCGGCAATCCAAATCTTGATACCCATCCATGAAGAAAGGCTCTTGCAACAGTGTCCGCTTGGATATCAGGAAGTGGGATGGCTTCAGGCCATCTGGAAAAGCGGTCGAGACAGGTGAGCAGATAACGTTGGCCTTGAATCACTGGAAGAGGGCCAACAATGTCTACATGAATTACCTCAAATCGCTGGGATGGGGGCGGAAATGCGTCAAAGGGGGACCTGGTGTGCCTTTGGACTTTGGCACGCTGGCAGGCAAGGCACGTTTTGGTCCAATGTTTGACATCCTTCCGCATCGAGGGCCAAACAAAGCGAGAGGTAACCAGGTGTTGCGAAGCACGGATACCAGGATGGGAGGGCTTATGAAGATCCGTGAAGACTGCTTGTCTGTGACATGGAGGGACATAAGGGCGAATAGCAGCTGTTGATACGTCGCAATAGAGGGGCACAGACAATCCTGGCATACTCATTTTCTTGAGGGAAAGTGAGTGAGTGGAGTCTTCTCTGAGCAGGTCTTGTAGTTCCGTATCCTTATCTTGATCCTGTGCAATAGCATTCCACAGTGTAGAGCTGAGGGTAACAGAAGTAATCTCTATTCTTGAAAGTGCATCCGCTGGAGTGTTCAAGACACCTTTGATGTGGCGGATATCTGTGGTAAATTGCGAGATATAATCGAGTTGCCTGATGACTCTGGGAGAGTGGTTACAGCTGTTTTTATTGAAGACAGTGACCAAAGGTTTGTGGTCGGTAAAAACACAAACTCTCGGCCTTCAAGGAAATGTTGAAAATGCTTCACGTTTAAGTAAATAGCAAGAAGTTCACGTCCGAAAGCACTATAACGCGTTTGGGCTGGCTGCAGCTTTTTCGAGTAAAACGCGATGGGTGCTTGTTGACCGTTAATGGTTTGTTCCAACACTCCACCGATCGCAACATCTGATGCATCGACCGTCAGAGTTAGGGGGGCATCACTGATAGGAAATGACAGAGACAATGCACTATTGATAGCATTTTTGGCATTGTCGAACGCCTGTAAACTATCGCTACACCATACCAATTTCGTTACCTTGCGTTTGTGTGTGATCATAGCGTGTAGAGGAGCAAGAACACTGGCACAGTTTTAATGAACTTGTGGTAATAATTTACCAAACCTAGAAACCGACGTAACTCACGCTGATTATTTGGCATAGGGTAATTTTTTATCACTTCACACTTGTCCTGAAGGGGGGTAATTCCGTGCTGCGAAATCGTGTGACCAAGAAATTCCAAGGTTGGCTGTGCAAACACACACTTAGATGCATTAATAGTAACACCGTATTGTTCTAAGCGTTGAAAGAGGAGTGAAAGATGTTCCTTATGTTCCTCTTCCGTTGAGCTGGCCACAAGCAAATCATCGATGTAGGCATAAACAAAGTCTAAGCCTCTGGTGACCTCATCTATAAACCTCTGAAAGGTTTGCGCAGCATTCCGTAGTCCGAACGGCATCTTCACAAATTCGAATAACCCAAATGGTGTACAAACTGCAGTCTTGGGAATATCCGAAGGCTCTACGGGAATGTGGTGGAAAGCCTTAACGAGGTCTATTTTACTGAAGATAGATTTGCCGTGGAGAAGAGAAGTAAAGTCTTAGACATTTGGTACCGGATATCGGTCCGGGATGGTTGTCGAATTCAAAAACCGTAATCCCCACATGGTCTCCAGTCTCCTGACTTCTTCTGGACCAGGTGTAGGGGAGAGGACCAACTGCTTTTGGAAGGTCTTATTATCCCAAGATCTATCATAAGCTGGAATTCCGATTTGGCAGCTTTCAGTTTGTTCGGGGAAAGACGTCTGGGTTTTGCAAACACAGGGGGACCTTTTGTTGTAATGTGATGGGTAATGGTGTGCTTAATGGTATCACCCATCTGCATAGGTTGAAGAATTCCTGGATATCGTTGGAAAAGGCACTGGTACATGGAATTAGGGGGAACGAGGGAAAGTGCAGAGTTCGAGGCGTCCGGAAGGGCAACCTGTTTGGCAAGAACAGAAAGCAGTGTGGCCTGGTCGCATAAGCGTCGCTTGTCAAGATCCACCAGGAGTTTGAAATGCTGGAGGAAGTCAGCGCCGATTATGGGATGCTGCACTTGAGCACAGATGAAAATCCACTTGAAGGATCGGTGAAGGCCCAAGTTTAGTTCACGCGACTGAGTACCGTACGTGGGTATGCGTGAACCGTTAGCAGCGTATAGAGGCGGAGATTCCGAGTGCGTATGACCAGATTTTTGAGGGAATACACTGACTGACGCTCCGGTATCGACCAAGAAATTGACACCAGAGTTCCTGTCCTTTATGAATAACAGGTTGGCAGTGCGAGTACTAGACGCCATTAGGACTCGCTGCTGGGGTTTTCCGACGAAAAATTGCAAGGGAGATGCACTTCCTAGCCTTCTTTCCAAATTTAGAGTGGTAGAAGCAGATCTTCCCGGAACTCGAACGATGCCTCTTCGTAAATCTTGACCGAGAATGGCTTCTTTGCCGTTGATTTTGTAGCAGAGAACAAACGTGGTTGAGTTGTTGACTTAACTCTTCCACTTTCAACTCCAGTTCCGATTGTGTGTTCACGTTGTTGACCGGAGCTGTGTCAATCTCCACTACTTTGTCGGCAGTTTCTGCTAGTTTATCAACTGGAGTAGCAGGATCCATAGTGGCCAAGACACGCTGAGCTGATGGAGGAAGTTTCTGCAAGAACAACTGTCTAAAGATGTCCTTATCGAAGGTTTGTGCGCGTTCGCCTAGAGCGCACTGCATAGCCCTCAGCATTTGAGTGGGCTTACGGTCTCCAAGTTCTTCTTTTGAGATTAACTGATGTAGTTTCTCACGCTCGGAGACAGTGGTGCGGCACAGGATGGCAGACTTCAGATCGTTGTATGGGTCCTCACTCGTGGAAGTAGACACGATGACGTCACGGACTTCAGAGATGATGCTCGCTGGTAGAGAGGACAAAACATGATCGTATTTTGTCCTGCTAGCGGTGATCTTTCCCAAGTTGAATTGTGATTCCACTTGGTGGAACCAAATAAATGGATCACCCGGCCAGAAGACGGGGAGCTTTACGCTCAAGTGGGAGATGGCACCAGCGTCGTCAGGCATCTTCTCCTATGCTTGCTGACGTACAAGCAAGACGACAAGTTACCAACGAAGGAGTGGAGGTTGAGACGAGCGCAGGCACAGAGCGCACGGGCAGGGGTGAGGGGCAGAGGGCACGAGCGACGTTACAGTCTGGTCCTAGTCGCTCGGGTGAAGGGGGTGATGGGCACGAACGACGTTACAGTCTAGTCCTAGTCGTTCGGGTAAAAGGGGGGAATCCAACTCCGGGGTCACCAATTGTTGGTTTTCGTCGTCGTCGTCGTTGGGCCTAGGCAAGCTACGGCTTGGGACCGTAGCGCATCTATCCGGTATAGGTTAACCTGGATGATGTAGCCATAAGCACTGCCGCTGGTTAAGTGCCAACCAGTGATTATCTCACTAGCCGTATTGAGTCCGTTAGGCGAAACTGCGACAGTACCAAGGATGGAAAATATAACCCTTGGATTTCTATTATTTATTTGCAAAATGGACATGGTATTAGATTAAAATAATTATTTGAATATAAATAATTAACTGACAATTGTGATATATAATTAATTATGTTTACATACAATAAAATAATACAGTATACATAAAATTAGTATTAATGTGGTTTACAATTGAATTATGATGGGTAACTAATTTAAAATGAATTTATAGCTATTCCGAAATTCAAGACGGTAAAATTAACATTTATCTTGAAACTAAAATAAGAGTATTCACTACAATGTTATAATTGAGACACTCTGTTACCTTTTGAAAAATTATATTCTCTGTTGCAAAAATTGCATTTGGAACGATTAATCTATAATTTTAATTTAATTTTCTAACCTCGAATTAATGCAATTTATAATTGATAACTCGCTTCCTTTTAATAATACCCATAATTATAAGATTTAAATCCTAAGTTAAGCAAAAGAAAGTTCAAATCTCACTCCAATTAAATTCTAAATCTAAACTGACAAAACATTAACTCTTAAGTCTTTACAAATTTGTTCAATTGAATTCGTGAAGTCGAATTATTTGAATAAACCAAGAAGTGAATCAAAATGTTTCCGTCAACCACCAATCATATTTTTCTTTAATTAATTATACTGTTCCAAACGTGCCAAACACTTTGCTCCTGAGTAACGCCCGATTGTGACGCAATAATTCAAGGTGAAACTAAGAGCGAGCGACAAACAAAAGTTATTATTAACTCCGAAAGTGACCCTTCGCCGAGACCCTCCACAGATAACGATGATAACTTTGACTGGAACCAGTGAAGGACTCAGTCTATCGTCACTTCAATATATATATATATATATATATATATATATATATGCTGCAAACCCACAAGGAAAAAGAAAAACGATTCCAAGGCCTTTCGTGTATTCAAAGCTACACCTCGTAGCTTTGAATACACGAAAGGCCTTGGAATCGTTTTTCTTTTTCCTTGTGGGTTTGCAGCATTCATTCATTTCACGTGTTTTATTGTGAAATTCATCCCATATATATATATATATATATTAGGGTGGTCCATAAATTCACTTTTTAAAATTTTTAATGGTCCAACGGGCTAATGTTTTGGGCATTGGTGCAAGAAACAACATGGTTACCAGTTTTTGGAGTTCCAGTAATATCAGACCCCACCCTACCCCCAATTTATATGGGACCTAAAAATTTGACTCAGAAAACGAAAGTTTTTCCGTTTCTCTGTGAATAAACATATGACTATATTATTTTTTCTTGGTAATAATATATTATTTTAATTAATTATATATTCTAGGGGTGTTACCGCCACCCTGAGGCATCATCCCAGGCAGCTTCGCGGCGGCGGGCTCGAAATTAGACCAGCTTATCAAGCCAGCTACAGTATATTTCGAGTGGGAACAAACCTGATTCCAGGTCCCCATCGGTTTTTTTTTTTTTGCATTTATTTTTAAACGAAAATTAATTCCTTTTACAATGATTAAAAAATTATACCAAAGTTTAATTAAAAAGATAAATACTTCTGCATAACATTACACAATAAACGCTCACTTAACATAATTATACATTTCAGCCAAAGATTTTTTCTTGAAGTCTGGAAGAAGACGTCGATGTTGCTCAATAACATTTACCAGAAATTGTTTTTGTGATTCATCATTAACAATTCTGTCTTTGAACTCTTCAATCAGCTTGATTGCTCTCTCGGCAGGATCATTCACAACTTTCATATTTTTGACAAAGTTCTTCATAACTTGGAAAGATTTGCAATTTTTCCAAGAAGTAACAGGTTCATTTAGCCAGTCACCACTAATACCCAAGCATTGGAAAACAATTGAAGAACCCTTACCAACTAACTGACACAGCTTAGTTGTATTTGTTAGCTTAGGGAAGATTAGCTGACCTTTGGGAGGAGGGTGTTGCGGGTTGATTTGACAGATTTTTCATTGACTTTGCAATCAGACTTTTTTCTGCATCTGAAATTTGCCGGGAAAACAAAGCAAGTGGTACTAGTTCCTCAGTCAGATACCATAGCTGACCATTTAATCCCTTAAGAGCACTGGATGCTACATCGTGATCATAATTTTTATATTCAATGAGTTCATTAAAAAGATTTAAATCGTTGACAGGTGCATCACAGGCGACGGAAGCAAGCAACCAAGGTTTTATATAGTAGAGGCAGTTGAATATGCACATTCTCTCTAGTTTTGCTATCATATTTGAATCATACCCAGCTTGATCAGAGAATGCGTACATCTTTGCTGGATACAATACAGATGGCATCCACCTCACATAGTGTACTGCCCCAGCTTAGCCCATCTCACACCAGTGTTTGAGACGTTTTCCCCAAGAAGTAATAGAGCAACCTCGGCACATTCTCTGAAGTCGCCTCTGGGAAATAGAGGTGAACTGGCTGAATTAAGTGCATCTTTTAGAAAATCTTTTACCTCAGAAGCTTTGGCTCTCAATTGGCGATTTTTAAATTTTAGTTTTTTTGTTGGTAGTGTTATGTCCAGTTTTGGCCAAATATTTAATCTGAAGCTTTTAAACATTTCATTTCCAGGGGACGTTGTACTTCCGAAGAGACTTGTATAGACTGAGCACAAAATGCGCTCGTATAGATGATGTCTACATGCTAGCCACAGTAATTGAGTCCCAATCATTTCTTCTAGGATCTTACACGCTCCCTGTCTCCATCCAGACAGGGTTACATAAGTTACATAAGACTTATCAAGGCTGGAGACGTACATATTCCGAATAGTTCTTTGATCTTCAAGGAATTTTATAGCTTCGCTTTTGTTTCTTGTTGTTCTCATTCTGTCTTTCATTATTGTTTCAATAGCATCTACTGCCGATATATCCAATAGCATATCTAATTTTTTACAAAAAATATCCTTTTTATCTTCGAAAGTATTCCTGTTTTTGTGTTTTTTCAGTGTTTCATACTCATTAACTAAAGTCAGAATCTTTTCTTTTGGTCTTTTGCTTTTGGAAATATCTTGCGTTTTAATGCCAGCTAAGTCCCAGAATTTTTTAACTTTATTAAGTACAACTGTTGCAGCCTCTTCTTCATTGTTCATAAATACCATATCATTTCTTTTTAAATGATAGAAATGCTGAAGTGCATCTGATTGGGATGGTAGCTGGAATAGTCCTGTAGGAATCAGTTCATCTTTAAGATTACCAATAATTGGATCATAACTGCTTTTTCTTAACTTTATATTTAATTTCTTAGGAGTAGCCATGATATTCATTTAAAATAAGATTAGAATCAACCAAGTGAAAAATGCATCATACGGGGCTCCAATAAACCTTAGCCCCCCCCCCCCCCCGCCCATGGCCTAAACCATTAGATGTACAGTAAAACTAAAAATACCTTACAAAAGAGAATTTAATCCTGCATTTAATGAGAAACAATTAAAACTTGGTGTTCCCGCCATTGGCTTCCAAGACAGCCTGAATTCGCTTTGGGTAGCTTGCCAAAAGTGACGTGAATAGATCTTGATCGTTATGCAAATTTGCTAAAACAGTTTCAATGTGTTGCGTCATTGTATCCTTCGAAAATCGATTTGCTGCAGGTTCTTGAAACAAGAGACATTCAACCTTGTCCTTTATAACTGATCCAATGTGTTCACAGACGTTCAGGTCAGGAGAATTTCCTGGCCATTCTTCATTTCCAAAGAAATCGATCTCATGGTTCGGCAACAACTGTTGAGTGGCTAATGCTTTAAAGCAGGGGGCCTTATCGTGCAGAAGTGTGACCTGATCGACATCCATAACATTGTTTGGGTTTCTTAGAAAAGGAATGACATGCTGGGATAGAATAATATCACGAAAATACTGTCCATCCCAACTCTGACCATTTGGCTTCAGCACCCACATGAGCTTCTTTGCAGTGAACAAAACAAACACACCAACACAGTCTGGACTTTTTAATAATTCGCGATAATGTTCATTGTCATCGATTTCATCTGGTGTTGTGGCCCACACTCGATCATTTTGGTAGTTAGGCCGACGTGTTACTTAAACAAAAAATTCATCGGAGACAGCTAAATGCATGAAATCATCCACATCTCACTCTTCAAGATAATGGGCAAACCACATTCTGTCATCGATGTTAAGTTGAGTTTTTTGGCTTTGGAAATTCATGCCAAGGCTTTAAACCTTGCCTATGACGGTACAGTCGAATGATCTCACCACTAACGATCTTTCCCCTCAACACTTCGATCTCTCTAGAAAGTTTAGCACAGCTGTTTTTCCGCTTACGCGTACCGCTTTCAATGATGTCCTTTGTTTCCTGAGAGAGTGGCAAGTTTGGGCGCCCAGATTTGGTTGTATCCATTTCACATTCATCCGAAGTTTTATTCCAATTTCTTTTGACTTCTTCGCAACTTTTTGGCAACCCATGAACGTGTTATAAAGGTGGCTCCAGCATCACGAGCTTCCCGAAATGTTATTGCTCGTATGCGATCTATCACACGTTACCTCTCCGAATCACCAATTAATTGAGAAGCCATTATATTATCACTTTATCAGCTAGAGCAGTGCTGTCCAACTTCTATAAAACGCGGCCAAGATGTTGCCTATAATCATACACTGTTGGTTAATACGACTTAGGAACCCGCTGAATGTTGTTCTCCCTACTAGAAATGACAAAATAGGGAAGAAAATTCAGAAATGAAATTTGGCAAAATTCCATTCCGCGGACTGCATGCGGCCCGCGGGCCGCAAGTTGGACAGCGCTGAGCTAGAGTAATTTTAATACTTGCAATAAATAAAGAATTTTATTTATTTTTATAATCACTAAAAACTATTTCGATATAATAAACATGTAAGCTGCAAATGGGGGGGGCTAAGGTTTTTCGGAACCCCTTATATTATATACATCATTGGATATCTGAAAAACATAAAATATTGACCTAATCAGCTGTTATAGAACATTTCTATGTATACTATTACGAATAAATAATCAATTTATACACCAAAATGTGCAAAGTTGATTTCTGAATAAATTGATATGCAATATGTATGCTTTTATTTAAGATTAAATATGGTTAATCTTAAAAAAATGCTTAAAAGATGTCGTTTTTACTCAGTTTTTTACTATGCAATATAAATGGGGGGGGAGATCTGATATTACCGGAACTCCAAAAACTGGTAACTATGTTGTTTCTTGCACCAATGCCATAACATTAGCATGTTGGAATATTAAAAATTTTAAAAAGTGAAATTATGGACCACCCTAATATATATATATATATATAAGAGAGAGAGAGAGAGAGAGAGAGAGAGAGAGAGAGAGAGAGAGAGAGAGAGAGAGAGAGAGAGAGAGAGAGAGAGAGAGAATCTCGCAGGAATAAAATTATCACATAAAGTATAATAGAATATATGACTTTACTCACAAAATCTTCCAGTCAAGGCATATTTAGTTTATATGAAGGGCTACGTCGTGGCCAGTGTTGTAACATCGTTTCCCGTCGATCAGCGAAGTTAGCGACACTGGGTCTGGGTAGTGGTGGATGGGAGACCGTCCTCTACGTCCAGATTATGCAGCAATTCGTGGTTCAGACCTCACGTAAAGCTGTGGGTCGTGTCCGTCATATGACCTTAAATGTTGCGAAGGAGGTTAAAAAACCCTATCAAACAGTTTTATGTCAGGACGTCATGAAGCTTGTGTAGGTGATAAGAATTACGAATGCTGGTAATCACGATATATTTTTTTAGTTGTGATCGAGTGACTGGATAGTCATACTGTGATCGCAACGCTTAAATTTCCGGATCTCCAGATGGTACAGTTCATAATATAACTGCATGGTTTTACGCTTAAAAAAAAAACTCGGATCCCAGGAAGACTGTCAGCTATTGCAGAAAGAACCAAACATGACCTTGTTCGTCAGGTAAGATATAATTCACTTACAAGCCTTGCCGTCATCACAGCTCACAGCTCAATAGCATCTCCCTAAACTGAAGTGCAGCTGATGCGTGACGTCGAAAACCACTGGTCACCAAAACGAATGGGTCAAGGAAATGATTCATAAGCCTCAAGAATTTTGGAAGAGGTCCCTTTTTCAGATAAGTATACGAGCATCGATCAGACTGCGTCAAACAGACGCACATAGGCGTGATAATGTCAGATTAAGGCTACGAAAAATAATGTTTACGTGAAGGTGAGTACCCTTCTTGATGCTGGATAGATGGACTTAGCATTCATCAAGGGACGTCTGAATTACAAGAAATGCTTAACCATCCTTCAGAACCATCGCCTTCCACTGTTCCAACAACGAAAAATCCAGTTTACCACGAATGTGTTGCAAGAAGACTGCGCAACCCGTCACACCTCACAATACACGACTCGGTGGAAGAGACAAAAAAGGTGTTATAAGTTTTTCCTAGGGGTCCGAGAATCCCAAACATTAATTGTGTTTAGCACGTTTGGGAGCATGTTGATCATTATTTACAGAAACGAAGACCTACTTCCACAGATGAATTAAATTTAAAGAAAATGTTGACTGGAATTTCACGATATATGAACCACAGCGTTATCCAAAATCTCATTGCATCAATGTCACAATGCGTCCAAGCCTTTTATGGAGTACACATGAAGGCTACAGTGTAATGACTGCGTGTGTTTACTTATTTATTATATCTCCTAGAGATGAATGTGCAGTGGTGGAAAAAAGTTAACCTTAAAAAAATTGTAAGAAGCCCAAAAATTAACAATTGTTACTTTTTTAGATATTTTTTAAATATGTGGTGAATCGCAAAAAAATAAAAATTATATATATATATATACACTGTACTTATTTATTTATTTTATTTATTTATTTATTTGTATTTATATGTATATTACTCGGGCCTTCTTACATATATTTTCAATATTTTTTGAGTTTCTTATTCATGTTATCATTCTGAAAATATTTTACCAAATAAAAGGAAATGAATTTTGCAGAACTACTTCCGTATATTACACATTTCCTCCCCTTATTTCCTTATATTTTTAGGCGTTATTCTTCTCTTACAGTTGTTTAACGTTAAAAAAAAGGAATAACAAATGCAAAAATAAACAGTTCAATATAAAGAAGAAAGAAAGAAATTGCATATATACACTGTGTGTGTATGTATATGTATATGTATATATATATATGTAAATATATATATATATAGAGAGAGAGAGAGAGAGAGAGAGAGAGAGAGAGAGAGTGAGAGAGTGAGAGAGAGAGTGAGAGAGAGAGAGAGAGAGAGAGTGAGAGATATTAGGGGGGAGTGAAACCAGACAAAAGTTTTCGTTACGTTTAGGCACACTGAAATTATATTGTAGTTTTAACTAGGAAATACAAAGAAAACTGAAATAATATTCTAGAATATCTTGAACTGCCCCATTTTTGCCAAAATATGAAATGGGTGTCGTAACTGGGTTTACGGTGGTTTATAAATGATTCTTGGCTATGTTGTTGGGGAAATAAATAGATATAACCTACACAAAACTTAAAAATATATCTTCTGCAAATAATTTTCAGGTTATTTAATGAATTTCTATTTACTTTTTCTTTTCGGGAGTCATGATATTCTCAGATTTAGTGTTTTGTTGCAAGGCATATAAAGAAACAAGTAAAGAAAAATAACCAATTTTTTTATTTGTTTTATTAAATACATAGAGAGTATAGAGACACAGCAAATTAGTACACAAATGGTAACTGCAAAAAACAACCTTAACTAGTCGAATAAAGAAGGCAAACTTTTAGCAAAATCCTTTTTGGTTTCTACGTATGGCATCAGACTACGTGAAATCATTCTAGCTCTGATAGAACTATCTCGTACTTTAAACCCAAATACCGAATTTAAAGAGTCCGTCACTAATTCAATACAACGCTCTACATTCTGGGTATGATTTGGGATAATTTGGAATGTTCAATGCGTTTTCTTTGATAGCTAAAATTTCTGTTTTTGTTAGCTTCATTGTAAGAGGTGGCTCACTTAGTTTAGTATCACTCCAGTTAATTATTTCATCCCAGTTCTTTGCATCAAAATTAAGATGAGGAGCCTTGAAATCTCTCAATTCTAAATTTTGACCAATCTCATTTCGCATGTCCATGATTTTGCTAACAGTTTTTTCACGTTTTTCCTAGCTGAGTCAAAACATTGCCAGAAGAATACTTTCCGGGTGAGCAAAGTATGCATTTCGTGATATATACTTCTTAACAATTTCTACTAATTCTCTAGGCAAATGCTTAACCCTATTAATAGCAGAAAACACATGCCTTGGGCCATCTATGCAATTAGGTCTACATTGATGTCAAATCAATTGTTATAATGTTATAATGTTTCAGACCAACAAAGACCCTAGGATCCACTCATGGCTGGTCTACCTAACTGTGTTCGTAATTATGTATTGTGTATGTCCTCCGTGGTGGCGAAGGGGACCTACAATTTTGCGTGGGTTCCGAACCACAAGAACATAAGAATTTTATGTAAAAACTGCCTGTACATTGGCAACGACCAATTTTTACAAAACTAAATAATTATCAATTTAAAACTAATTAATTATCGATTTAAAACTAAAGATAGAATCTCTGGATCCAGAGGATCAAGTCATAATAGAAAACTATTCCAAATATGTTACGGTATCCATCAATACTAGTACCTTGCCAAACAAAAAATAAGTCACGGTCCATATCGATTGCGGACCAAGTCAAAATTTACAACCATATACATTACAATATATACTTAGGAGGAAAAGTGTAGGTGTGGCTGTAAAGACTGTACAGTAATGTAGAAATGTGTGTGCACCCATTTTGGGTCTCCCATTTAAAGGTGTTTGTGGGGCAAGTGAAGATCATGAGTTTTTCAATACCTCACAGTACTATGGGGGGCACCGCTCGGCAGAGGAATCTCTTTAAATGGGGTGTGTAAGGACAGAGAGTATCCCCTAACCCAAGATGCTGCCTCCCTATATCCCACAACACTTGTGTTGAGCTGTGGGATCTATCACCACAAAGCCTTAATTTTACTACCTTAAACTATACCCAATCTATCAACATATGCGTCTAATCGATTTTTAAACACTTTTATAGACGTGCTACTAATTACTTCTACCGCAAACTATTCCAGCTACTTACTATTCTATGCGTAAAAAGTTTTTGGCAACTGCTGTCTCGAACCTTCTACTTGTCAACTTACATCCGTTATTTCTAGTCCTATTATATTGAGATATTTCGAAAAAGCTATCTCTATCGACGTTATCGAACCCATAATTTTGAAAACCTGGATTAGATCACCCCTAAGCCTCCTAGTCTCGAGTGTAGTCAATTTTAACTCTTTAAGCCTATCCTTGTACGACTTTGACCTAAGCGACGGAATCATCTTAGTTGCTCGTCTTTGAACTCTTTCGATTTTGTCTATATCTTTGCGCATATGCGGATTCCAAAATTGGACCGCGTACTCCAAATGGGGTCTAACTAATGATTTATAAAGAGGAACTATAATATCGCGCGATTTGTACTGAAAATTTCGAGCTATAAAACCTAACACTTTGTTCGCCTTATTGACCGCTGCTGTACTTTGTTTCGCTACTTTTAAATCACCAGTGACTATAACTCCTAAATCTTTTTCCTGCTCTACGCTTGTTAAATCTTCCCCTGACATACTATACGCAAAATTACCGTTACGCGAACCTATATGCAAAATTTTGCACTTATCAACGTTAAATCTCATTTGCCATGTGACTGATCAATCAACGATTTTATTCAGATCTTCCTGGATTTTACCTCTATCTTCGTCGTTAATCGCTCTACCACCCAGCTTCGTGTCATCCGCAAACTTTGAAACTGTACTGACTAGGCCGACATCTAAATCGTTAATATATATAAGAAAAAGCAAGGGGCCCAATACAGAAGCCTGAGGAACGCCACTCGCTACATTAGCCCAACACGACTCCGCTCCATCAACGACCACCCTCTGTTTCCTACCTCGCAACCACTCTTCTAGCCAATTTATTACTACACCCCTGATTCCATGAGCCTTACTTTTTTTCAATGAGTCTTTTGTGCGGCACGGTGTCAAACGCTCTTTGAAAATCTAAATACACTACATCAACCGCCCGATGTCTATCGTAAACGTCAACCACGCTTTGGAAAAATTCTAAAAGATTAGTTAAGCAAGATTTGTTTCGCCTAAAACCGTGCTACGTATTTCTAACTAGTTTATGCAATTCTAAGTGTTCGACTATACGATCCCTAATTATTGATTCCAGTAGCTTACCTACAACAGACGTTAAACTGATTGGCCTATAATTTCCCGCCGCACCTTTATCGCCTTTCTTAAAGATAGGTGTTACGTTTGCTAACTTGAAATTATCTGGTACGCACCCCTCAGAAATAGACGCATTAAAAATCTTTGTTAGCGGCACAACAATGCTATCTTTTAATTCTTTTAGTTGTATGGGATATATGGAATCCGGCTCCGGTGATTTACGCGTTTTCATTTTATCAAAATAGCGCATTACCTTCCCTTCACTAACAACGATATTATCCAAAATATTACCATTATCAAAAGGTATTATGTCTATGACCATAGGGATATTCGTTACATCTTCTATAGTAAAAACTGACGTAAAAAATTCGTTCAGCAAGGTAGCCATTTCCTTGTTTTCAGAAACTAGATCTCCGTTTACATTTTTCAAAGGCCCCAAGACACTTTTTACTAGATTTCTATTATTGACGTATTGAAAGAATCGCTTCTAGGTTTCTTTACCGTCACGAGCTATGGAGATTTTTCGCGCTTGGACTTTTTTATTACACTTTTCGATTCACGCCTTAGAGATATGTAGTTGTTTCTTAACCACAAATTGTCTTTATCGCACTTATGTAGCCTATAAGCCCTATCTCTACTCTTTATAATGTCTCCTACTCTAGAAGTAAACCACAAGGGCTTGTTTACTTTCGCACGCTTAATTTTGTACGGTACACATTCCTCATTTATAGTCCTAAATACTGTTTCGAACGATTCCCACATTAGTTTTGCGTTGGAGTTCCCCATTACGTTTTCCCAATTGACGTGTGACAATTTATTTCGAAATTTACTAAAGTCTGCGTGCTGGAAGTTAGGAATTTTAGTCGAGTTAGTTGGTTTCGAGTGACTTACTGAGAGGACAAACTCTACCATATTGTGATTGCTATTGCTTAACGGTTCTATTACTTGAAGATCAGTAATTAGCCTATCATCCGTAGTTATTACTAAATCTAAAATACTGTCCAACCTCGTAGGTTCCCCAACCTTTTGAATAAGAAAGCTATCCTCGAGAAAATTAACTAAACGATTACCTTCCGCGTCTCCCTGCATTGTATCGTAATTCACGTTGGCGCAATTAAAGTCACCCATAACTAAAGTCTGCTCACTACCGATTATTCTCTTTAGTTCACGATATAACGCTTCGTCCGTATCAGCTGTTTGATTAGGGGGCCTATATATAACCGCAACAAGAAGTTTGAAATCGTTCAATTTAAGTTCTGCTATAGTCGAATCTATCGGTTCTGGAATTGTGTGCTTTACTTCTATAACGTTCGCAATATTATCTTTGATATACAGCATAACACCGCCTCCTCGCCTACCTATTCTGTTTTTAACAAAAAGTCTATAACCTTTAATTTGATACTCCCCTACAAAGTCACGAGTTTCAGTGCTAAGCCACGATTCATTTATCGCAATTATATCATAGTCTTTACAAGCAATTAAAGAAAAAAATTCATTTATTTTATTTCGTAGGCAACGAGCATTTAAGGATAAAACCTTCAAATTGTTTGTGATTGCGACACCTTCGCGAGCGCAGGGGAAATTTGTGGAATTTACGCTGGGACCGTTCGAGTTACGGCAGCCTGAAAAGAAGAGACAGTATTATGAAATAGTCTTCCTAAACGCGCAGCTCCAACGTCATTAAGATGAAGTCCATCTCCGAGGAACAAGTCCCTCCTGCCATAGAAACTGTTCCAAAAATTTGCAAAATGCCCTCCTTCCTGTTGGCAAAGAGACTTTAGGTTATTGTTAATATAGGTCGCCTTGCTGTAGAAATCGTTACGTTGGATAATTCGAGGAAGTATACCTGTTAAAACAATCTTACTAGTTTTTCCTTTAATCGCTCTAGTAAGTCCCTGTACCTAGCCAGCAGTTCTTCCGATCTAGAATTTAAAAGGTTATTAGTACCGACATGAATAACATACGTTGTGTCCTCGGAGGTACCGTCTGTAAATTGGTCAACACTATTAGTTGTATCCTCCACCTTTGCACCAGGGTAGCAGTAACGGCGCCTACGACGAGGGTTTCTCCCACAGAATTCCTCGAGCTGCTCTCGAACAATGGAATCGCCAACGAGTCGTATTTCCGGTTCATCAGCATCATCGAAACCTAAAACAGAAAACTTATTGTTTGTTATTACTGGTAGACATGTCTTAGGTCTTCTCAATAGGGCTTCATTACGCACTCAAACGAAGGGTTGGGAACTAGGGGAAGAGAGAGGGCTATTAATACTATTTATATTATTAGTAGAAACTGAGGCAGGAGGGGTCTTAATTGGAGTCTCCAGGGATTCTAATTTTGCCGTCAGGAGCATCACACTTTCTTCAAGCCTCACCCTGGCCTCCTTCTCACGTTCTAACTCGTTCCTCAGCACTTCCATGCTTGAGCACCACCTGCAAACTAACTGTTCATTATTATTAGCCATTGTAAACGCGTAAGCGGCAAATTTCCCTTCACAGCGACTGCAAGTACTTGACGGGGGTGCCATGTTTTTAATTAGTTAAAAAACAAAAAACGCAAGAAAAAAAAAACGAGCGTTTGGAAATTAATAAATTACAACGTAGGTCTACCGCGTTCTTGAAACACAGAATGAAGTGTGGTGTTGTGTAAAATTTCTTTGTTGGTTTCACTGTTGAAACATAAAGCCTACAAACCCTATTAGCAAGAGTTAACCATCCAGCATGACTAAGAGGAACTGGCTTTGCATGAGCAAGGTGTATCAATTCTGATTGCTGAAAAAATGCAATACAAGTACTGCTGATCTCCACTAAGATGATCAACAATGTGTTGTGGCAGATATAATAGTTCTTTACCACTAGTTATAGGTTTGAATTGTACTACTGGATTGTTTTCACAAAACTGAATGGTTTTCCCAATAGGACCTACAAAGGTACTTGCCCCAGATGTTGTACCATCCAATATTTCAAAAATATGTCTTAGAGGCAGTTCATTTGTATGAAGCATACAAATGAACCACTGAAGTGGCCTACCAAGTGCTTTCTCCGTAACATGAATCACACCTCCTTTATAACCAGTGTTGATATTTATGCTATCACAGCCTATTACAGCTATATCATTTTGTAGATGTCTCTTAAATAACTGACAATACTGAATTTGCTATGTTTGCAGCCTTACTCGATGCTGGTGTCTAATGGATAATATACTCTGCACCTAGTTCAGCAATCATTACATAATGTTCTTCACTCTTCTTTTCACTATACCACCTATCATTGACTTTCACTTTACTTAAAGTCTGATCCTTTCGACCATCGAAGTATATGGAAGTAATAGGATTCACATTATCACTTTTCAATATTTTTCGAAGTCTTTTTCTTTCTCTCCACACTTTACTTCTGTCTTTTACGAAATGGTCAGCTTCTTTGGTGATCATACCAACCTCTATGAAAGTTGCAGTTGCAATAGCAGCAGTAGCACGATCTGATACACCAAATCTATCTGCCTGTATTGCAACATGCCGCAAAGACATTCTCATTTGGCTTCCAATATTTCCCAAACCACAGTCTTCAGTTTCCATTATCCCTTTGTCACCGTCTTCATCTGAAGAATTTTCTACTAAACTCAAAGGTTGAACTTTAGTGGAACGATTGATGGTTTTCTTTTCTTTACTTGCTTGTTCTGAGAGGTTCTTCTTGTATCTCTTTTTTGAAATTTGTGTGGCATACACATCTACACTACCGATGTACATTTTACGATCACTCCTCTGATCAAGTAGAAACTGTAATTCTTCCTTTGGTACTTTTTTATCTCTCCGATATATGCAATCTATGTGAATTTCTTTACAATCACCATTGCATCATATGTCTGTATGAGATTTTAAATTACATTTGCAGGCACATATATCAAACAAATTACTGACACTATTCATATATTCATTTTTTAGTTTCACTGATGTTTTTTATCTACTCAACGTTGCTCCTCTTTCTATGAATCTTGCTAATTTTTTAAACACAGCTTTTCCTGAACTGTGGAGATTGATGTTTGCTGCCAAAATTTTAGTAGAGTGGATGTTGCTAGCTTGATGTGAAGAAGGATGTTGTTTCAGTTATGGAGACACTGGTGTGTGGGATGCTGATTCCATCTATGCTCTTCTATAGGTGAATTATTAACAGAAAAATAAGCACAAAAACTCAAATAAATTTCGGCGAATCTTAATTGCTTAAGAAAAAACAACAAATATTTACTCAATTTACTCACGTTAGTGAAATGTACATTGTAACAAGTGTAACAGAATATTTTTTTATCTCATTTCTCATAGCATGCTCACTAGCTTCTTACCTCTGGATTCTGTAGCTGAGGGACAACTACTGCAGCTGGCTGTCAGGCGAACTGTGGTGCCAGGGTAGTCAAAAGACACGATGCGTACAAATATACAATATGATCTTGACAGGAATACTTCAATCAGGGAATGACGCAAAATAATATATTAAAGTTATAAAAATGTTTAATTGTGGTTTCATAATGACATTAATGGGGTTATTCATTTTTGTATTCATGCAAAAATGGGCTGGTTAGAGAAACCTGGCACAATTTGTATCATCATATTGATTTTTCTCAGCAAAAACTACAATAAAATATCAGTGTACCATCGTAAATTATCATTTTCACTCCGCCCTAATATAACGGGTGCGTCAAAAATAACGCCCTTTTTAGTTTATTCTCTTTTATTGAAGGAAATAAATCAATTCGGTACAGCATTTTAAGAGAAATAATAAGGTTTTTAAGAAAAATACAGCATTTTAAGAAAAATAATAAGTACTTTCTCAGTAAAAACTAAAAAATAACTGGAATTTAATTAATTTTGTGGTTGGCTCAATACACCTTAAAAAAATGATACAATTATTAAAAGGGCGTTACTTTTGCCGCACCCGTTATATATATATATATATATATATATATGATATATACAGACCGTGCATGGAATAAGGAACTCTTCTGGGAAAATTAAATCCACTATAGTCCGAATAAGTAATGGTAAATAACAAACACTATAGTTTTTCTCTTTTTCATGATGTTAGCCCGACATGGGCCAATTGAGGTTTAAGTTTTGGTTGTTGACTAAAAATACAATAGTTTCTCCTTTTTCTTTCATGTATTCAATCCGACGTGAATGCAACGAGTTTTTGCTTATATTGAGGTTCTGAATAAAGTAGGCTATGTTTAGTTCTCCATAGATCCTGCCACAAAGCTGGATCCTATCTGCTTTGCAGAGAGCTGGTGAGGGAAGATAAATTTTTAGGGCCTCTTTGCAAGTGACCCGTTGCCCGCGTCGGGCTAACATCATGAAAAAGAAAAAACTATAGTGTTTGCCATTTACCATTACTTATTCGGACTATAGTGGACTTAATTTCCCCAGAAGAATTCCTTGTTCCATGCACAATCTGTGTATCATGAAAAAAACCTCAGGGGACTGTTCTGAGTTCAATCCCATATATATGTAAAATGATTAATAAATAATTCCTATATTTATATATTCTTATATTCATTCATATAATTCTTACATTTATTCATATAATTCTTGTATTCATTAGTATAATTCTTATATTCATTTGTATAATTCGTACATTCATATAATTCGTATATTTATATAATCCTTATATTTATATAATCCTTATATTCTTATATTCATTTTTACATATAGTGTCCAAATTCGCATAACGCTGACGAAGTTCGGATAAAATTTTTGAGTCGCTTTCTATTTTATTTTTGCCGAATAAATGGTGAATTATTTCTCTTTAAATTACTTAATAATTTGTTTAGATTTAGCTTAATAATGTAATCTTGTTAAATTCTGCAATGTTCGTTTTTTGTACACATTCTCTCTTCTTTGTAAAAGATGAAGTCATGTCTTGCTTAACGTTTAATTTTAAATCTTAAGCATTTAATTTTTGCTCATATACATGTTTAATTGTAATTCATAATAAAATGCATATTTCAATTTCCATTTTTAGTTAACTCAGCAGATCATGATAACATCAGATCTGTCAATATGGGGTTTAAAACAAAAATATGGCTTCTTCTTCAAATATCTTGCTTATCAGACTAGACATTGCTACAGCTAAAATATTTACCTTATCTTTAAATATTTTTCAAAATAAATCAGCCTATTGAGAATAAAAAACAAAAACAGATCAACATTAAATAATAATGATATCATTAAAAATTTCAATATATAAACCCGTAAAATTTCTCCAATATTCATTCTAATTGTCTGAGCTAACTTAGAGGCTGAACATTACCTGTAACATTTTAGCAGTAAACTCCAGTAAGAGAATATCTTTGTCTTCTCCTTCGAGCCTTGCTCTCTTCAGAGAACTTAGTCCTAAATAGAAAAAAATAATTTCCCGGTACAAGAAGAATCGGGGAACCTTCAGAGAATTTAGTAAGCCCCACAGAATCCTCTGATTCACTACAAGAAGAAATCGGAAAGTAGCATAAGAGAAACTTCTGCGATTCCCTATACGGTACCAGATACTCCAGAGTAACAAATCCGTTGCTGCCACCTTATCAGAACCCCCGTCAACTTCGAACCGACCAAGGCCACAGAAGGAGGGGTTAACAACTGGCGACCTCTGCAACCAGGATTCTTCCAGTCTTCTAGACCCTGGAACTAGAACCAACATTCAGTTGACCGGCGTGTCACGACTTCCAGTTCTTCACGTCCATCATTCGACCGGTGTGTCATGACTCCAGGTTCTCCACGCCCACTCTGCTCTGCTTCTAGGAACAAGTGGCCAGCAAGACACGTCTTCAAGACACGTCTTCAAGGATTTCGCCGTAGAAATCTTGTTATGTACAGATCTCTTTCTCAAATTAATTACTAAACATTTGAGAAGTCAGTATTATTAACAGTAAATAACACCAGTACACATTTGAAAACTTGTCGATCGATTTTTACAAACTAGTTGGTGATTCTATATAATTTGAGTGCGCTGATCTCAAAAATATAGTTAGTTTTTCCCTATCACGTATGGTTTTCTTACTACAGGGTGTGTCATAAATCCCCCATTTATCCCCAAATGTGAACCATCTTATCGAGACCAACATTGGATTGCACATGCTAAACCATAAATTTTGTTTTAGACTACAGTAACGCTTACATAATAATGTAGGGTAAATATATATAACAACCAGTCCCGTTCCCAGCAAAATACTCTCTCCCCTCCCATCAATGGGTGGTTAACATTTGGGGACAGATGAGGTATTACAACACCCCTTGTAGCACGAAATCTTTAGGTGATAGAGTAAAACCTAATTAAAGCAGAATTAAATAGCTCCTAGCTCTTGGACAAGCATATTGCTTGTTTATGAAAGAATAAAAAATACTGAAGAAACAAAATATATTTACCTCATTTACTTGCAAACATTTCAGGACTTATTCCAAAGATTAAGACTACGAAGGTAGATCTGACTAATGACGACTAAACCAGTGCTTCTTTGATGTTTTCTTATGCTGTGCGTTAGGCTGATCTCGTTGCAGACACCAGCAGTAATCCGCCATCATATTTGTATGCCATCTTCCTTGATCTATATTCTTTCCATGTTTTTGATGTCCTGGTGAAATCGTTCCCCTTGCTCCTCACTGACATCTCCGAGATTTTCGGGAAAACGGTCAAGATGCGAAACAAGAAGTGAACTTTCAGGCTCATGTTCCAGCCTAAGGCGCAAAACTTTTTAAGCATATTTTTCCACCAGTCTTTCATAATTTTGGCTTTTGTAGTTTTCCAAGAAGTTTTCAACAACATCTTTGAAACCAAGCCATGCTTCTTTTTCTTTATTGGTCATTGTGTTCAGGAAGATCGTCTGTCAATAACTTTCTAATCTGAGGACCTATAAAAACACCTTCCTTTATTTTCTCGTAGCTAATCTTTGGATATTTTGAACAAATGTACTTGAAACACTCACCTTCTCTATTCAATGCTTTGACATACTGCTTCATCAAGCCTAACTTAATGTGCAAGGTGGTAGGGGGATTTTATTTGTTCAACTAGATGTTCATGTAAAATGTTCTTTGATCATGGGGTAAGATTCTCTCTAGGAGGCCAAGTTTTTCCTCTTCCAGTGCTGGTCACGTGCTCGACTATCCCATTCGCAGATGAAACATGGCATCTTAGTGTATCCTGATTGCTGCCCCAAGTAACATGCAAAGGACTTTGAGATCCCCACACAATATCCATCTGTGATTTGATACTGAATTTTTTTCAGAAGCCGTTTCATGTTATCATAGTCTCTTTTAAATGAGTAGAATGGGCCACTGGGATTGATGCATATTTGTTGCCGTTGTGCAGTAACACTCCTTTTAGACTGGTTTTGAGGAATCTATAAACAACCTCCAGTCACTGGTTGGGTATTCGATGCCTAGCTTGCACACTAATCGTGTGATGTCCTTGCAAAATACCAAGGGACCATCTTCTTCGAAAAAAGGCACGAAGTCTTTCTCACGATTTCTGTACCAAGCGAAATATGTGTCGGATACCAATAAATTGTTCTCCTGCAATCTAGACCCCAAAAGTTCTGCAGAGTCCTTAGGCAGATTCAAATCCCTGACTAAGTCATTTAGTTCGGCTTGGGTTAATGGTTTAGGAGGATCTCGGTCAGTCAGCTGTTGGCTGTTCATAAACATCATCATTGTCTGGATTTGGAGCTGAATCTGAATCTGAATTGTATTGAGCCAGACTCTCGGGTGGGCGGGGAATAGGAACTTCTGGACAATGGGGTACCGGCCTTATTGCAGATGGAACACTTGGGTATTGAAGGCTCTCTTTATTCTTTGCATTATAACCTTTAACATTGCAAGAACAGAAGTAGCAGTCGTCGGTATGGTTTCTAGGCTCGCGCCATACCATAGGGATCCCAAATGGCAAACTTTCTTTTACCTTTGCTCCAATTCCTTAGTGCCGCAACACACGTAAGACAAACCTTGTGTGGAGCCCAACTTTTGGCTTGATCTCCTAATTAATTCCAAAATAAGCATGATAAGCTCTCTTAATGAAGGTCGTTACATTTGTCCTTTGTTTTACAACATACCGACCACAAATATAACAAAATATGTCTCGACTATGGTACATCCTCTAGAAGCCATTATTAAAATTTTAAGACGTAATGGTAGAATTATCTATCTGAAAAATATGAAAAAAACGAAATTAATTAAAGATAAAAAAGGTAAAAATTACAAAACGCCCCAAAATTGTTTTGCTAATAACTTTAAAACTGTGGGTGATAGAAAAAAACTGGTAGCATTTTTTATTCAGCGCAGCGAACTGCTTCAGAATCACAACTCAAAATAAAGAAATCGATTTTCATGCAGACCGGTGTAATTAATTAGTTTTAAATTGATAATTATTTAATTTTGTAAAAATTGGTCGTTGCCTATGTACAGGCAGTTGTTACATAAATTTCTTATGTTCTTGTTTTTCGGAACCCACGTAAAATTGTAGGTCCCCTCCGCCACCACGGAGGACATACACAATTACGAACACAGTTAGGTAGACCAGCCATGAGTGGATCCTAGGGTCTTTGTTGGTCTGAAACATTATAACATTGTAACAAGTTCGGATAAAATTTTTGATTCGCTTTCTACTTTATTTTTGCTGAATAAATAATTGGTGAATTATTTCTTTTTAAATTACTTAATAATTTTTTTAGATTTAGCTTAATAATGTAATCTTGTTAAATTCTGCAATGTTCGTTTTCTGTACACAGTCTCTCTTCGTTGTAAAAGATGAAGTCATATCTTGCTTAACGTTTAATTTTAAATCTTAAGCATTTAGTTTTTGCTTATATACATGTTTAATTGTAATTCATAATAAAATGCATATTTCAATTTTCATTTTCAGTTAACTCGGCAGATCATGATAACATCAGATCTGTCACTATGGGGTTTAAAACAAAAATATGGCTTCTTCTTCAAATATCTTGCTTACCAGACTAGACATTGCTACAGCTAAAATATTTACCTTATCTTTAAATATTTTTCAAAATAAATCAGCCTATTGAGAATAAAAAACAAAAACAGATTAGCATTAATAATAATGATGTCATTAAAAATTTCAATATGTAAACCCGTAAAATTTCTCCAATATTCATTCTAATTGTCTGATCTAACTTAGAGGCTCAGCAATACCTGTAACATTTTAGCAGTAAACTACAGTAAGAGAATATCTTTGTCTTCTCCTTCGAGCCTTGCTCTCTTCAGAGAACTTAGTCTTAAATGGAGAAAAATAATTTCCCGATGCGTTACAAGAAGAATCGGGGAACCTTCAGAGAATTTAGTAAGCCCCACAGAATCCTCCGATCCACTACAAGAACAAATCGGATAGTATATGTGAAACTTCTGCGATTCCCTATATCCGTTGCTGCCACCTTACCAGAACCCCCGTCAACTTCGAACCGACCATGGGGTATATATATTCTACTTTCTTACCAGGCGCCTGGTAGACCTAAAGCGGTCTGTCAGTTGGGAGCCCTCGGACGAGACTCCTCCATGCCTCACGATCTCCACACATCAAGTTCGCCCGTTGGAGACTGATTCCACACTTCTCGACAGCACTCTTGATGTTATCCATCCATCCATCGGATCTTGCGTCTTCCAACTGGTCTTCTGTTTTGAGGGGCCCATTCCAGCATTCTTCTTGCTGTCCTTTCCATCGGCATTCGTTGGACATGCTCGTACCATCTCATTTGGTTCCTCTCAATATTCTCATTAACCGAAGTTACACCGAATCGCCTTCTTATTTCAGTGTTCCTTATTTTATCCAATCTACTTACTCCTATCAATCTCAGGACCTTCATTTCAGCTGCTTGCAGTTTTCCCCTCGTCCTTGTGGTTAGGGCCCAAGTCTCGCTGCCGTATAGTAAGATTGGTTTCAATATTTTGAGTATATATATGCGTCTTTACCTTTTTAGGGATGTTTTGATCTTTCAATAGGGGGTACAGGAAGGAAACATTTCTGCTATATTTAGCAATTCTTTCATTCACCTCTGCATCCACACCCGCATCATTTGCTATCACACTACCAAGGTATTTAAATGTGTCCGTCTTTCTCATTTCCCTTCCCCTAACAAAAATTCCATCCTCGTTCGCTCCCCTCGTTACCACCATATATTCAGTTTTATCATAATTCAGTTTCAGTCCATACTCCCTCAATTTCTCATCCCACCTCTGCATAATTCTCTCCAGGGATTTTGCTGTGTTAGTCCCAACAGCCACATCATCAGCATATCCAAAAATTTCTATTTCCTCTTCAATTTCCTCAGTTATGTTGGCAATAAATAAAATGGGTGATAGAACACTCCTTTGTTTAACTCCTGTACTTACGTCAAACCACTTCTCCGATCCCACCACCGTGCTCTGGAGACCCTATAGGTGCTCATTACTGCTCTCAGAAGCTTGGGTGGCACTCTTCACTCAAAACCACCCACAGCTTCTCCTGGGCACACTATCAAATGCCTTCTCCAGATCCAAAAAACATATGAAGCGGTCCAAATTGAATTGTCGGCTCTTCTCAAGATATTGTCTTATGGCTGAAATTTGATCTATAGTACTCCGGCCTGCACGAAAGCCACATTGATACTCCAGTAACCCAGGATCCAGTATGTTTCGTATTCTATGTTTCAAAATCCTTTCATATATTCCCCACATGACACATCAAAGATATGCCACGGTAGTTTTGACATTCTTGCTCACTTCCCTTCTTATATATAGGACATATAATTGCTCTGCCCCATTCTGCCGGTACAATTCCCTGCGATCACACCACCCGGAAAATGCTTAGCAGCCAGTCCACAGCAGGATCACCAGCTGCTTTTAGTGTTTTTGTGACAATTGCATCCGGCCCGAGAGCTTTATTATTCTTCATCCTCTTTAGTGTTTGAATAACCTCCTCTCTAGTGATCTCTCTGTCCCCCTCATGCTCCTCATGATTTACCCGCTCCTCCCGTCTCACCTCATCATATTGGTTCTCGTTATTCAAAAGCTGTCTAAAGTATTCGTTCCAGCGTGCGGCCACCTCGCTTTTATCAGTGAGGACTTCACCATGTGCATTTTTAATCGCCACTGTTGTTTTCTTGCTTTCTCCATTTTTATACTTCTTAGCCATGCTATACAGTAACTTCTTCGAGCCTTGAAAATCCTCTTCTAAGTCTACCTATTTTCTCCCACACAGAGCGTTTGCTCTTCTTTTAACCTCGTTGGTGTGGTTTCTCATTTGGACATTCTTACCTTGTTTGCTCATTTCTATCCTTAAGCCATCTCCTAAAAGCACGCATTTTGTCACTGCCTCCTTTACCTCCTGGGTTCACCATGCCGTCTTTTTCTTTTTTTACCCACCAATACCCTTCTCCAATCACCTCTCGCTGTATTCCTTCCATCGTTCTTCTAAACTCAACCCAAACCTCCTCCACTATTTCCGTAGCTACCCTTGTCCGAAAGCCTCCTCAGTTCTAGTTCTAATCTCTTCCAGTTTTTCTGGTATATTCTCCGTGCACACTTTTCCTTCTAGGCTTTTTTATATTTTGTGGTACTGGAAGCAAAATTTTGGCTTTAACAAGTCTATGATCCGAGTCAAAAGACACAGATGGTACTACTCTTACATCTTTCACCAATGACTTTTTATCCACCACAATAAAGCCTATCTGAGACTTCTTATCATAATTTCCGGTTCTACTATTCCATCCATACCATGTATAGAGATGTGATCCTGGTGCTTAAAAAAATGTGTTCATTATACTAAGAACATTTCTTGCACAACATTTACCAGCATTCCCCTTCCAAATTCTCCCCCCCCCCCCCCACACACCAAATGCCCCGATCACGTCTTCATTTTCGTTTCGATCTCCACCCACATGGCCATTTAGGACTCCCCTCCCATCAAAATTCTTGGTCCATAAGGCAGCCCATCTATCATTCCCTGAAGATCCTCATAAAAAGTTTCCTTTTCCTCCTGTGATCTTCCTCTGCGGTGCATATGCCTGGATTACCGATAGTCTCTCTCCGTTTAGGCTCAGGGTCACTCCCATCAATCTCTCACTCTTCATTATCACTCTCCAACAACATGTTCAGAAAATCGGGGGGGGGGGGACAGTATAATTGCCACACCCGATCTGGTATCCTCTTCTCTGCCCTTGTATATGCACTTATAATCATTGTGCAGTACCTTGGTTCCTTCACCTCTCCATCTGGTTTCTGCGATTCCCATAATATGTATAGATTTCGATTCCATGAACTCAACTATTTCTTCGCATTTATCTCTAAGTGTTCCGACATTTATTGTAGCAATCCAAAAGAAAGTCCGTTTTCGCGCCAAAGTCGTAACCGTGGTCCGTCCGTTCCGAGGCTCTCTGCGTTGTACTTGAGGAAAAGAAAACCACCAGAAGCTTGCTATGCCTTTCCTGGCATGTTCGAAACTACTAATTAGTACCTTCCGGATGCCTATTGCCCCCCGCAAGTTACAGAAATCTCCTTCCAGATTTCCAGGCAGACATTCCAGTCGGTTTAAGCTGCTACACCTCGACAAGGTTACGTAGTTTCTTGTCCTGGTAGGTTGTAACATAAATTCTGCTCGATTAGAAGACAGACGATAGATAATAGAATAACCTCAAGATAATGTGAAATAGTTTTAGAAATGTTGCAAAATACACGCGGCGACAGTTCGCACAGGTTTTATCACGATAAAGAATGATACAGAATGACTTAGGCTAGTGTAGGCTTAGGCTAGTGTAGGATTAGGCTAATGAATACTCTTATTTTCTCTGGTGTTTTTCATACAGTTACAACGCCACCCCTACGATATTACGGTAATTGAAAAAACATGGAGCCCACGAAAGAGCATATTCGACATGTGATGCTGTATGAGTTCCATAAAGGATGTAACGCTAGTGAATCCGCAAAAAACATTCAAAGAGTTTATGGAAATGATGTTGTGAGCGAATGGATATGTAGGAGATGGTTTGAGAAGCTCAGAAATGGAGACTTCCGTCTGAAAGATTATCAACGAACAGGACGACCAAATGAGTTAGATGAAGAGTTGCTGAAACCAACAGTGGAGGAAAACCCTAACTGTAAGAGAACTTGGCCTGCGACTCGGCGTTAGCCATATGACCATTCATCGTCATTTGAAGCTGTTAGGAAAAGTAGTGAAGGTTGGAAAATGGGTTCCGCATGATTTGTCACAAGCGAATCTTCAACATCGAATCGATATTTGCACATCACTGCATTCTCTGCAACTGCAGGCAACGTTTTTGAATCAGATCATCACTGGGGATGAAAAATGGGTCCTCCATAACAATATTAAGCGTCGACATCAGTAGCTTAGCCGTGAAACAAAGCCTAAACCTCAGCCAAGGAATGGACCCCATCCAAAGAAATATTTTGCTACGCGCGTTTGGTAGGATATGCAAGGAATTATTTGGGAAAAAATACCTCATCCACCTTATTCAGAAGTCTGCAACACCACCTAGATGGACAAAAGTTGCAATCCAGGGAAGCTATCGAAAACGAAGTGATCGTTTTTTTTAACTCGAAACCAAGGGATTTCTTCGAACGTGGCATAAAAAACTTTTCTACAGGTGGGAGTAGGTTATAGGAAAAGAAGAGAATTATATTGATGATTAATTTGTCATTATGTCATTTAATTTTTGTTGTGAATAAACTAAAAATTCGAGCAAATTTGTCCTTATAAGTCCTTTAATTTTTATTCTGAATAAACTAAAAAATCGAGCAGAATATATGTTACAACCTTATATACAGTATATATATAAATATATATAATAAGTAAATATATATAAATATATATAAATAAGTAAATATATATAAATATATATAAATAAGTAAATATATATATATATATATATATATATTATTATATATATATATATATATTATATAATTATATATATATATATATATATATAAGGGTGGGCCGTAAGTTTCCATACATAGGACAAATTAAACGTTTGTTTTTATGTTTCAGATACCCTAAGAATATGCGTTTGACGTAAGATCTTGTTTACTGATGAAGCAAATTTTTACGTCAATGGAGAGGTTAATCGGCAAAACATACGTTATTGGAGTAATGCTAACCCTAACTGGCTGAGTCCGACGAAGATGCAAGGTGCCGGTAAAGTGATGGTGTGGGCCGGGATATGGGGTGACAGAATTATTGGACCAATTTTTGTCAGTGGAAATCTTAATGCCGATAGGTATCTTAACATGTTGCAAGAAGAGATTTTCCCATCCCTGCTAAACGAGGAAGGTAACTTCCCAGTTTACTTCCAGCAAGATGGAGCTCCACCTCATTATGGTCTTCACGTGCGTCGGTATTTGGATCAGCAGTTTCCGGATGCTTGGATTGGTCGGCGTGGTCCTGTGGAGTGGCCTCCCAGATCCCCAGATCTCACCCCCCTTGATTTCTATCTTTGGGGGTACTTGAAGGCCATGGTGTATCAGGAAAAGATACGAGACATAAATCATCTAAAGGAACGTATCACCAACGCCATTACAAGCATAACGTCAACTGTGCTAATGCGTGTTCATCACAGTGGGGAACACGTATTGAAATGTGTTTTCAAAACAATGGCAACCATGTAGAGCATATTATATAAATAAAAATGGTTGTCCATAACAAAATGTTTATTTTTCCTATGTATGGAAACTTACGGCCCACCCTGTATATATATATATATATATATATATATATTGTTTATTTCAATTTACATTAGGTACCTATTTCGCTTTGTTATACTAATTACAAATGCAAACAACTTTAAAAAGAAAGAAGACTATTAACGTAAATTACATATTCATCTATATTTGTCCTAAGTTTTCTTGTATGCGCTGTTCCTTTACTTTTATGTAATAATTCTGGAGTATCCCGTCTCAACATCCAGCAGTAATAAGCCATCATGCTGATATCCCACCTTCCCTGATATCTCTTCTCCATTTCTTTGATGTCTTGGTGAAACCAAGCATTTATAGGCAGTAGTTTTTAATCACAATTTAATGAAAATTACTTACATATGTAATATGAAATATGACATTTTGTGAAAAATCTGTACGTGATGGCGAAAAATGAATAATATTTTCGGAATCAGCGTGCAAAAATTACTATATAAGTGATAAAATATTTCGGACACTAAAACCATCGTAGGCCTGTGATAATTAATTGGAAACGCACCTCTTGCAAAAGTAAATGAAGTTAAAGTTCTTGGCATCAAGTTAGATGAAAAATTCAATTTTAAAAGCCACACAAAACATCAAGTCAAAATTATCTAGATTTCTCTGCATAATGTTTAAATAAAAAAAAATCCCCAAAATGCGCTCCTCACACTATATTACTCAGCCATCCACACTTGCAATATGGAATCACAGCATGGGGTAGTATAAAGAACTATATACAATATTCTCTAGAAGTAATCCATAAAAAATGTTTTCGAACTCTCTCAGACAGTGACGACAGACGATCTTACCTCTCCAGTGTTCAGAAACTTAAATATTCTAAAACCAAATTCTAAAACTAAGCACCATCTCTAATTTCGTTTCGCAACTCACTAAAGAAACACTTTATAAACTCCTACTAATGTATATATTAGAGATGTGCCGACCGATACCAAGATGTTGGCCGATACCGATACCCACTTTTCAACCGATACCGATACTCCAATACTAACAAATGGCCGATACTTTTTGATTAATGCTTAATCTGTTAAATTATAAAAAAAATATATAAAGTTACTTTCATTTTAATATTAGAAATAGGGGAAGTTGGAGACAACTGTTATTGGATGAAATTAACAGTTCAAAAAAATTCAAACACAGTCATACTGTCGAAATTGAAATAGAATATAGTTTTATGAACTTTTATCCAGTATCCACCTGTTTGTTTAGCTCAGGAGTCAGGACCCCGGGAGCGCAACTTCCCGTACAATGCTGAGCTGAGGACAGTTTCCATGACCTCAACTACCAAGCATGCCCTTGGGAATAACAATATTTCTTGACTAAGTTCACTTGTTAATCTGCAGTGTGTGAATAATAAATAAAACACAAAAGATAACGTTTTCTTCCTTTAATCACAAAAAAACTAAAATTTTGAACAAATTGTAAAATGAAAAATTCCATTGTAAGATACTAAGATATAAAAAAATAAAATTTCCAATTTTCCAGTAAATAATTATATTAAGATTAATAGAAATTAGAAACATATGGATAATTAAACATTAAATATATATATTCTTAATATTAAAAATCGAAAATTCGTAAGTTGTAGTGAAGGAACATTAACATTTCGCCTCTTTCTGCACTTAGACGATTCCTGTGTGGAGTGTAAATATTGCCCCCAGTTCTAAACAACCTCTCACTTTCAATTGATGAAGGGGGAGAAGACATGTACTTATTTGCAAGACGGCTTAATGTTGGAAGCGTAACTGCATTCTGTTTCCACCACTTTAAAGGGTCTCCATCCCGTGATTGTAATTAAAACATTTGATACTTGGTCATTTCATCTTTAATCAGAAATGATGTTGTGCAGTGCTTCTTATTCTTAGATGAACTTCCTGGAGTTGATTTTTTTTGTTCCACTTCCCTCACTATCATCACGGTCCTCTTGAACCAATTGGTCCATGCACTTGTCAAAGTCAAATTCACTGAACTCATCACTTATAATGTTGTCAGAAGCTCTCGCATCTCTTGCATATCTTCTTCACTCGTAGTACTTGTATGTCCACTTTCTTCTTCTTGAAAGCTTCGCTCCTTTTCTTGACGCTATCTATCATTGCTCTCTCCAGGTTGCTTTCTTGCATTTTGGAATCTTCACTAGATTTATTTTGGAACAAGGAGGTCTTACATCTGGGGTCTAGGTATGTGGCTAGTATTGGATTGTAATCATCCAGATAGCGCTCAAAGCGACTCTTCATTGATGCGTTAATAGCCGAAAGAGTACTTCCAAGTCCAAAGAATCTGATGTCAGTTGATGCTTTTGCTATGAAGACTTGTAGAAACTTTATTTGAGGTATTATTTCTGAGATAGTAGCAGACCTTTCACTCAACCGAACAGTAATTTTGTGAAATATTTTCAGCAGCGCAGTAAACTTCCCAATCAAAGTCCACTTGTTGGCATCAAATGCAGGGAGGTTGGGAGTATCAAGGCAGTAGTTGGCAATTGCAGTTTTTTGCTCAAACATACGTTCAATCATGAAATAGGTGCTGTTCCACTGAGTTGGAACATCCTGTATCAGTTTGTGTTCGGGCAAGTCATGCTGTTTCTGTAGCGCAGCTAGTTTGTTGTATGCAAGTGCTGAATGGCTGAAATGTCCAACTATTTGCTTGCAACTTACGATCATATCCTTAACTATTCGTTGTTCGAAAATACTGTCATGAACCACGAGTTGTAGAGTGTGGAGAAAGCACGAGAGACTAGCGTAACCTGTGTCTTGAATACCTCGGACAATATTAGCTCCATTATTTCGTACAAAAACGTGAATCTTGTAGGATGGTATTTTAAATTCCTGAACAACACTTTCGATCACATCAGCAATGTTTGAAGCAGTATGGGATCCTGGAAAAGGTGCAACTCTAAGTACAACAGTTTTTCGCTCAAAATTTATGTCAATACAATGTGCTGTTACGCTAATAAAAGCCATAGCTGAGCTGCTTGTCCAAATGTCAGTAGTAAAACTGATGTTCTCTGCTTCTTCCAATGCAGTCTTGACCTTATCCAGTACTTTTGTGTGAATATCAGGAACAATTTTTGTAGAGAAATACTTTCTTCCCGGCAACTCAAAATTAGGTTTTAGCTTCTTCATTAGTCTTTCAGATCCAACGTCTTCAACAATAGAGTATGGTTGGCAGTCAGCAGCACTCATTTCTCCAATGGCTTTGTGAATGGTTTGCGACTGGGGATTGTTGATGTCCCAAATTTGCTTTCGAACATAAGTTTCATCCAGAGTTATTTGAATTTAATTTGTAGAACTTGTTAATGTTGATGCGCCAGTATTCTTTTTTGCAGGTTTGTTGAAATATCCCTCCAGTTTCCTCTTGTTCCGTAGCCTCTCTTCTTTTTCTTTAACTTGAGCTTCTTTATTTAATTCTTCATTCTTCTCCTTGTGCTTGCTTTGTAGGTGTTTTTTAAGATTTGTTGTATTAAAAGATTTCCCCTCTTTTCCTCCACGTGACAATAATTTCTTGCATTCTTTGCAGACTACTTTAGACTCGTCGTTTTCATCTATGTCGAAATACTTCCAGACGAGAGAGGATGTACTTCTTTGACTAGTAGAAGCCATGATAACGAAGCAGAATGCAAGATCTATCAGCCTCAGCAGTCTCACCACTCAGCACATTTGTCACTGCACATAAGATGACGTGTGACAGCGACAAATAACACAACCGCACTCTGTAGCTAGTGCAGTCATACTAACACGCAGCGTGAGACAGCCCCACTTTCCCATCGCCTAACACTCCTCCCCCTCCCCCGAACCCCACTAGTGGGCATTGGTCAATTTAGCAGTGTAGTGTATTGTATCATAGCTCTATGAAAGAATACGTAAGCACACAAAGTAATAAAAGTTATAAAACCAATAATTTAATATGCTCATATTATTATAGGAAATTGTAAATACTACACATGTGAACATTGCAATTTTTAGATTTGAGATAGCCTGATAGGTGATACGGACACCATCGGTGAAACACTTCTCGTTTTAATTCGCTAATTTATAATTGTTGGGAATTCGCGGTGCGGCGTCGTTTTCAGCTGACTATATTTAGCATTATTTACCATATTTATCTCACAAGAAGCTGTTTTATATATAATAATACTGTATTATACTGGTTTGAAACGTAAATTGGCCGAAATTTCAATAACGGTCTATGAAATGACTATCAGAACTTTGCTTCATGCGAGTTACAGAGGCACTTGAGACCAAGTTTGGCAGGTTAAAATGAACCTTATTTATTATGGTATAAGGTCCAAATTTGCGTGCTACATAGAACTCTTATGTCTTTTTCAGTTGAAGGTGAAATAAGCGCGATATTTGCAGGATTATGGTATGGATTGGGAAAGCCAGTGTTAGGGTAGGAGTACTGTTAATGTAGGAGCACAATAATAATTAATAATATTAATATGATAATATAATAATAGCATCTGGTTAATCAATTACTGTCATTAAACATAACTTTGTCTTGAATCACATAATAAATAAAGTAGAAAAGTATCGGAGTATCGGCCATATTTTCACCTTGCCGATACCTATACTCCAAAAAAAGGCCAATACTACCGATACCGATACCGATACTATCGGCACATCCCTAGTATATATATATATATATATATATATATATTATATATATATTATATAATATATATAATATTGCAACTTATGAATATTTCTAAACAATGAAAATTGCTTATTATATATGCAAAATCACAATCTTAAATGGGTGCAATCATAAACCATATAAATTATATGTTAAAAGTTTCTAGTATATTACGCCATAGTCATAATATGCCTCACTCATCTGTATCTTTGTAACTTTAAGATTGTATCATGATTTGTATTGTTCACCATTTTTCTTTTCTCTTATTTCTATTATTATTTCTTTTATGATTTTCTATTATTTCAAAGATTATTTCAGACAGAGTTAACTAAATGCAACATTATTTTATTTTCCACAAATTTTATTTTGTTATTTCCCTTTGTAAAAATCAAAATAAATCTCAAAGACTTTTGTCTGAAAAGCTGTCATGCTTCCTAACGGCCAATTCAGATAAGAATACTGAAATTAAACTACATAAAAATTAAACGTTAATCCCAACATTGTGTAAACCAGTATGGATGTAATGTATATCTTAAGTAATGTGTTCTTTCTGAATAAAGATTATTATTATTATTATTATTATTTTCCTTGTGAGTGTGCATCATCTATTAATTTCACGTGTTTAACTGTAAAATCAATCATATACTGTGTGTATATATATATATATATATATATAATCATGCGGGTTGCTTCTACAGAGCTTCAATTTAATATTTAGGAGAAATCCAATGACAAGGAGAAATGTAAATGCCATGAAAAGTCTTCTTTAATGCGCAACGTTTCGAGCAATACGCTCATCTTCAGGCTGTATGATAACAATGTGAAACTAAAATCAATAATTGAATGAAAAACCAACAAAGAAAATTTCTATAACCTATTCATAAAGACAAACTTTAAAAGACTGAAAAAGAGGGTTAAATTCTAAGTTATACAGATTTACATATAAAATTAAGAAGCTATTTTTAAATACATATAGTAAATGTGAAATTAATACACTGGAAAAATTAACAATAGTACACTGGAATAATGAACTAACTACCTTACACTGCAATTCCGAGGCTGACTGATTTGACACGAGAAACAAGATAAGATAAAAGATAAGATAAGATGGTGAGGGCGATTGGGGAAGGGGGATTATAAGGAATTGGGGAAGGAGGAGGGATTATAAAAGTTTAAAGGGACGGCTGATGAGTCAACATTTAACGTAGGGGAAAGTTTTAATATAAAGCGATTCCAAATTCTAGTGAGTTGGGACAAGTATTACAACCAAGAATTTTAAAATTTCTAAAGTGACATCAATTTTACATTTTGCTGTGTTCCGAATACTCGACTTCTTTAGTTTTTAAAATTTTACCTGTTCGGCCACTTATTCCCATATGCGAATAAAATCTAGCCCTGAGAGAGCGAACAGTGCTGCCAATGTAATTCCCAAGGAGACACCTAGGGCAGGTAAATAAATATACAACACCGCTACGCAACGAGTCAGGGTTCGATCCTTCGCTGAGAAAAAGCTACCTAAAGACGTTTTATTAATAAATATGATGCGGAAATCAGTATGATAAAAAAATTTCCTTAACAACTTTGTAAATTTAAGCTTAAATTCCTTATTCAAAGACCCATTTCAGGTACCAAGAAATATTTTATATCCTTCGGCACTGTAATACAGGAAGTTGAGGGCTATAAACATTATTTAAGAAGGATCTAATTAGTTTGTCTACATATTGAACAGGAAAACTATTATTGGTAAAGTATGATCTTAGATTATTAAATTCATCATTAAGTAAGGTAAAACTAGAGGTCAAATTATATCCTCTGAACAGGAGAGTTTTAATACAAGACATCTTATAGTTGAAATCAGTAAAACTAAAAAAATTCATGCCCAAACCAGTGAAAGTGGGTTTCCTGTAAACTGATGTAGTAATAGAATCACCGTTTTTCGAAATTAAAAGATCTAAAAGGGAGGGAGCCATTTTGCTCAGTTTCCATTGTATACGTTATATTGGGGTGCAAAGAATTTAGGAAGTTAAAGAATTGTTGCGCTTGTACCGCATTATCAAAGACTGCTATCGAATCATCAACGAAGCGTCGATAGAAAATTGGCTTGAGATGAGTGGAGATTGTCTAAAAATTACACTTTCTAAATGAGTCATAAAAAAATCAGCTGCTAACGGTCCGACAGGTGATCCCATCCCTACACATCAATTTGTTGGTAAACCTTATTGTTGAAAGTGAAATAGCATTGTTTGAAGACCAATTCTAAAAGTTCCTTAAAATGAGACAATGAAAAACCATGAAAATATCAACGAGCTAAAAACCCATCTAAAATAATGGCAATAGTTTCAGATACAGGTACATTTGTGAAAAGCGACTTTACATCAAAACTGACAAAAAACTTTTTTGAATCGAAGTTTTACCAAGGAAGGTCTTTTTGGAATTCAAACGAGTTATTTATAGTGTAAGCATTTTTCGCAAAGGGGGACAGGAGACTAACAACAAATTTTGCCAATTGAAAGGCGGGTAAGTTATACGAAGCTAAAATAGGACGGAGAGGTGTTCCACTTTATGGATTTTAGGCAACAGTATAATTGAGCAAGATTAGCACCAGATGCGAACAACTGAGAGTAAGTATCGTTTTTTATTATCTTTAAGGACTTTAGTCGTGACAGAAATCTATTAACCTGGTCTTCTAACCTTACAATGACTTTATTGACAGGTTCTAGAATTTGTTTGAATTTAGTAAGATCACTTAGGATTTCATTAGTTTTGTTTATGTAGTCCGATTTATTCAAAATAACCACTCCGTTACCCTTGTCGGTCTAGTCACAACAATCTCCTGGTTCTTTGCCAAATTCTTAATACACTGCAAATCACTCTTCCTAAATATGAAAGATTGAAATTTAAGATTTCTAAGTTTAAGAAAAAATTCTTGAGTTAATTTGAGAACTGACATTTGAAATTATTGAATTCCCCACATGGGGAACATTTTTCAAGCCATTGAAAAATTTTTCAAAGTAAAGAAAAAACGAAGGCTTATATATTTGAACAACGGAAGCTTAAATTGCAAACCAAGTGACAGTAAAAACTTTTCCCGAGGGGAGAGTGTGTAACTAGAAAGATTCGAAATTACCTTATCTGAATTGAAAAAATTTGGTGAATTCATTCCCAAAGCCTTTAACTTACGTTCATGTGTTTCCAAGATGGTAGAGTGAAATTTTTCTAGTTCACGTTGTACAAGAGAAATTATTAATAAATAGTCCAACAACGACAAGGTATTTTTAAGAGTAGTTATATAATGCCCAAGAGACTGTTATGCGATCTGAATTTTGATTTTATAATTAATTTCATTATTTAATAAATATTCCAGGGACGATTGATAAAATTCAGAGTCATATAGATTGTCACGGTAGAGTTTGAAGTAAACAAATTTCGGGAAAACCCTGCAGGTCCGACACATTTCAAGAAAATAACAGTCCAGTTTTGACTTGAGAAACTTTCGTGAAGTCTTCCAAACATGGCGATAAGCCCTGAGGCCATCTTGTCCATACCTTGATATATATAATCATGCGGGTTGCTTCTACAGAGCTTCAATTTAATATTTAGGAGAAATCCAATGACAAGGAGAAATGTAAATGCCATGAAAAGTCTTCTTTAATGCGCAACGTTTCGAGCAATACGCTCATCTTCAGGCTGTTAATAACAATGTGAAATTAAAATCAATAATTGAATGAAAAACCAACAAAGAAAATTTCTATAACCTATTCATAAAGCAAACTTTAAAAGACTGAGAAAAGAGGGTTAAATTCTAAGTTATACAGATTTACATATAAAAATTAAGAAGCTATTTTTAAATACATATAGTAAATGTGAAATTAATACACTGGAAAAATTAACAATAGTACACTGGAATAATGAAACTAACTACCTTACACTGCATTTCCGAGGCTAGACTGATTTGCACACGAGACAGATAAGAAGGAGAAAGATAAGAGATGGCGAGGGCGATTGGGGAAGGGGGATTATAAGGAATTGGGGAAGGAGGAGGGATCATAAAATTGAGGGACGGCGATGAGTCAACATTAGACTAGGGGACAAGTTTTAATATAAAGCGATTCTAAAATTCTTAGTGAGTTGGGACAAGTATTACAACCAAGAATTTTAAAATTGTCTAAAGTGACATCAATTTTACATTTAATGCTGTGTTCCGAACTCGAAACTTCTTTAGTTTTTAAAATTTTACCTGTTCGGCCACTTATTCCCATATGCGAATAAAATCTAGCCCTGAGAGAGCGAACAGTGCTGCCAATGTAATTCCCAAGGAGACACCTAGGGCAGGTAAATAAATATACAACACCGCTACGCAACGAGTCAGGGGTTCGATCCTTCGCTGAGAAAAAGCTACCTAAAGACGTTTTATTAATAAATATGATGCGGAAATCAGTATGATAAAAAAATTTCCTTAACAATTTTGTAAATTTAAGCTTAAATTCCTTATTCAAAGGACCCATTTCAGGTACCAAGAAATATTTTATATCCTTCGGCACTGTAATACATGGAAGTTGAGGGCTATAAACATTATTTAAGAAGGATCTAATTAGTTTGTCTACATATTGAACAGGAAAACTATTATTAGTAAAGTATGATCTTAGATTATTAAATTCATCATTAAGTAAGGTAAAATTAGAGGTCAAATTATATCCTCTGAACAGGAGAGTTTTAATACAAGACATCTTATAGTTGAAATCAGTAAAACTAAAAAAATTCATGCCCAAACCAGTGAAAGTGGGTTTCCTGTAAACTGATGTAGTAATAGAATCACCGTTTTTCGAAATTAAAAGATCTAAAAGGGAGGGAGCCATTTTGCTCAGTTTCCATTGTATACGTTATATTGGGGTGCAAAGAATTTAGGAGTTAAAGAATTGTTGCGCTTGTACCGCATTATCAAAGACAGCTATCGAATCATCAACGAAGCGTCGATAGAAAATTGGCTTGAGATGAGTTGGAGATTGACTAAAAATTACACTTTCTAAATGAGTCATAAAAAAATCAGCTGCTAACGGTCCGACAGGTGATCCCATCCCTACACCATCAATTTGTTGGTAAACCTTATTGTTGAAAGTAAAATAGCATTGTTTGAAGACCAATTCTAAAAGTTCCTTAAAATGAGACAATGAAAAACCATAAAAAATATCAACCGAGCTAAAAACCCTATCTAAAATAATGGCAATAGTTTCAGATACAGGTATATTTGTGAAAAGCGACTTTACATCAAAACTGACAAAACTTTTTTGAATCATACTGATTTCCGCATCATATTTATTAATAAAACGTCTTTAGGTAGCTTTTTCTCAGCGAAGGATCGAACCCCTGACTCGTTGCGTAGCGGTGTTGTATATTTATTTACCTGCCCTAGGTGTCTCCTTGGGAATTACATTGGCAGCACTGTTCGCTCTCTCAGGGCTAGATTTTATTCGCATATGGGAATAAGTGGCCGAACAGGTAAAATTTTAAAAACTAAAGAAGTTTCTAGCATTCGGGAACACAGTATCAAATGTAAAACTGATGTCACTTTAGAAAATTTTAAAATTCTTGGTTGTAATACTTGTCCCAACTCACTTAGAATTTGGAATCGCTTTATATTAAAACTTTGACCCCTACGTTAAATGTTGACTATCATCCGTCCCTTTAAACTTTTTATAATCCCTCCTCCTTCCCCAATTCCTTATAATCCCCCCTTCCCCAATCGCCCTCACCATCTTATCTTATCTTATCTTATCTTATCTTATCTTATGTTTTCTCGTTTTGTGCTTAAATCAGTCTAGCCTCGGAAATTGCAGTGAAGGTTAGTTAGTTTCATTATTCCAGTGTACTATTGTTAATTTTTCCAGTGTATTAATTTCACATTTACTATATGTATTTAAAAATAGCTTCTTAATTTTAAATGTAAATCTGTATAACTTAGAATTTAACCCTCTTTTTTCAGTCTTTTAAAGTTTGCCTTTATGAATAGGTTATAGAAATTTTCTTTGTCTGTTTTTCATTCAATTATTGATTTTAATTTCACATTGTTATCATACAGCCTGAAGATGAGCGTATTTGCTCGAAACGTTGCGCATTAAAGAAGACTTTTCATGGCATTTACATTTCTCCTTGTCATTGGATTTCTCCTAAATATTAAATTGAAGCTCTGTAGAAGCAACCCGCATGATTATATATACTCAAGGTATGGACAAGATGGCCTTAGGGCTTATCGCCATGTTTGGAAGACTTCACGAAAGTTTCTCAAGTCAAAACTGGACTGTTATTTTCTTGAAATGTGTCGGACCTGCAGGGTTTTCCCGAAATTTGTTTACTTCAAACTCTACCGTGACAATCTATATGACTCTGAATTTTATCAATCGTCCCTGGAATATTTATTAAATAATGAAATTAATTATAAAATCAAAATTTCGACTCGCATAATAAGTCTCTTGGGCATTATATAACTACTCTTAAAAATACCTTTCGTTGTTGGACTATTTATTAATAATTTCTCTTGTACAACGTGAACTAGAAAAATTTCACTCTACCATCTTGGAAACACATGAACGTAAGTTAAAGGCTTTGGGAATGAATTCACCAAATTTTTTCAATTCAGATAAGGTAATTTCGAATCTTTCTAGTTACACACTCTCCCCTCGGGAAAAGTTTTTACTGTCACTTGGTTTGCAATTTAAGCTTCCGTTGTTCCAAATATATAAGCCTTCGTTTTTTCTTTACTTTGAAAAATTTTAATGGCTTGAAAAATGTTCCCCATGTGGGTGAATTCAATAATTTCAAATGTCAGTTCTCAAATTAACTCAAGAATTTTTTCATAAACTTAGAAATCTTAAATTTCAATCTTTCATATTTAGGAAGAGTGATTTGCAGTGTATTAAGAATTTGGCAAAGAACCAGGAGATTGTCGTGACTAGACCGGACAAGGGTAACGGAGTGGTTATTTTGAATAAATCGGACTACATAAACAAAACTAATGAAATCCTAAGTGATCTTACTAAATTCAAACAAATTCTTGAACCTGTCAATAAAGTCATTGTAAGGTTAGAAGACCAGGTTAATAGATTTCTGTCACGACTAAAGTCCTTAAAGATAATAAAAAACGATACTTACTCTCAGTTGTTCGCATCTGGTGCTAATCTTGCTCAATTATACTGTTTGCCTAAAATCCATAAAGTTGGAACACCTCTCCGTCCTATTTTAGCTTCGTATAACTTACCCACCTTTCAATTGGCAAAATTTGTTGTTCGTCTCCTGTCACCCTTTGCGAAAAATGCTTACACTATAAATAACTCGTTTGAATTCCAAAAAACCTTCTTGGTGAGAACTTCGATTCAAAAAAGTTTTTTGTCAGTTTTGATGTAAAGTCGCTTTTCACAAATGTACCTGTATCTGAAACTATTGCCATTATTTTAGATAGGGTTTTTAGCTCGGTTGATATTTTTCATGGTTTTTCATTGTCTCATTTTAAGGAACTTTTAGAATTGGTCTTCAAACAATGCTATTTTACTTTCAACAATAAGGTTTACCAACAAATTGATGGTGTAGGGATGGGATCACCTGTCGGACCGTTAGCAGCTGATTTTTTTATGACTCATTTAGAAAGTGTAATTTTTAGTCAATCTCCACTCATCTCAAGCCAATTTTCTATCGACGCTTCGTTGATGATTCGATAGCTGTCTTTGATAATGCGGTACAAGCGCAACAATTCTTTAACTTCCTAAATTCTTTGCACCCCAATATAACGTATACAATGGAAACTGAGAAAAATGGCTCCCTTCCCTTTTTAGATCTTTTAATTTCGAAAAACGGTGATTCTATTACTACATCAGTTTACAGGAAACCCACTTTCACTGGTTTGGGCATGAATTTTTTTAGTTTTACTGATTTCAACTATAAGATGTCTTGTATTAAAACTCTCCTGTTCAGAGGATATAATTTGACCTCTAGTTTTACCTTACTTAATGATGAATTTAATAATCTAAGATCATACTTTACCAATAATAGTTTTCCTGTTCAATATGTAGATAAACTAATTAGATCCTTCTTAAATAATGTTTATAGCCCTCAACTTCCTTGTATTACAGTGCCGAAGGATATAAAATATTTCTTGGTACCTGAAATGGGTCCTTTGAATAAGGAATTTAAGCTTAAATTTACAAAGTTGTTAAGGAAATTTTTTTATCATACTGATTTCCGCATCATATTTATTAATAAAACGTCTTTAGGTAGCTTTTTCTCAGCGAAGGATCGAACCCCTGACTCGTTGCGTAGCGGTGTTGTATATTTATTTACCTGCCCTAGGTGTCTCCTTGGGAATTACATTGGCAGCACTGTTCGCTCTCTCAGGGCTAGATTTTATTCGCATATGGGAATAAGTGGCCGAACAGGTAAAATTTTAAAAACTAAAGAAGTTTCTAGCATTCGGGAACACAGTATCAAATGTAAAACTGATGTCACTTTAGAAATTTTAAAATTCTTGGTTGTAATACTTGTCCCAACTCACTTAGAATTTGGAATCGCTTTATATTAAAACTTTGACCCCTACGTTAAATGTTGACTCATCAGCCGTCCCTTTAAACTTTTTATAATCCCTCCTCCTTCCCCAATTCCTTATAATCCCCCCTTCCCCAATCGCCCTCACCATCTTATCTTATCTTATCTTATCTTATCTTATCTTATGTTTTCTCGTTTTGTGCTTAAATCAGTCTAGCCTCGGAAATTGCAGTGAAAGGTTAGTTAGTTTCATTATTCCAGTGTACTATTGTTAATTTTTCCAGTGTATTAATTTCACATTTACTATATGTATTTAAAAATAGCTTCTTAATTTTAAATGTAAATCTGTATAACTTAGAATTTAACCCTCTTTTTTCAGTCTTTTAAAGTTTGCCTTTATGAATAGGTTATAGAAATTTTCTTTGTCTGGTTTTTCATTCAATTATTGATTTTAATTTCACATTGTTATCATACAGCCTGAAGATGAGCGTATTTGCTCGAAACGTTGCGCATTAAAGAAGACTTTTCATGGCATTTACATTTCTCCTTGTCATTGGATTTCTCCTAAATATTATATATATATATATATGGGAATGAACTCAGAATGGTCCCCTGAGTTTTTTATGATACACACAGACAGTGCATGGTACATGGAACTCTTCTGGGATAATTAAATCCACTATAGTCCGAATAAGTAATGGTAAATGACAAATACCATAGTTTTTCTTTTTCATGATGCTAGCCCGACGCGGGCAACGGGTCACTCGCAAAGAGGTCCCATAAATATAGCTTCCCTCACCAGCTATCTGCAAAGCAGACAGGATCCAGCTTTGGGACATGGATCTAGGGTTTAAAGCAGCAGCCTAGTCCTGCTACATTTAGAACCTCAATATAAGCAAAAGACTCGCTGCATTCACGTCAGATTTAATACATCAAAGAAAATGGGGTATATATTATATTTTTAGCCAAAAACCAAAACTTAAACCTCAACTGGTAGAATTGAGCGTCCACTTTTCAAGGCACATAACATGTCCGTTTCAAGATGGGAATGAACTCAGAATGGTCCCCTGAGTTTTTTATGATACACACAGACAGTGCATGGAACAAGGAACTCTTCTGGGATAATTAAATCCACTATAGTCCGAATAAGTAATGGTAAATGACAAATACCATAGTTTTTTCTTTTTCATGACTATAGTGGATTTAATTATCCCAGAAGAGTTCCTTGTTCCATGCACTGTCTGTGTGTATCATAAAAACTCAGGGACCATTCTGAGTTCATTCCCATCTTGAAACGGACATGTTATGTGCCTTGAAAAGTGGACGCTCAATTCTACCAGTTGAGGTTTAAGTTTTGGTTTTTGGCTAAAAATATAATAGTTACCCCTTTTTCTTTTATGTATTCAATCTGACGTGAAGGCAGCGAGTCTTTTGCTTATATTGAGGTTCTAAATGTAGCAGGGCTAGGCTGCTTTAAACCCTAGATCCATGTCCCAAAGCTGGATCCTGTCTGCTTTGCAGATGGCTGGTGAGGGAAGCTATATTTATGGGACCTCTTTGCGATTGGCTGTTGCCCACGTCGGGCTAGCATCATGAAAAAGAAAAACTATGGTATTTGTCATTTACCATTACTTATTCGGACTATAGTGGATTTAATTATCCCAGAAGAGTTCCTTGTTCCATGCACTGTCTGTGTGTATCATATATATATATATATATATATAACAGAAACTGAGCGTGCATAATAGCATTATTTTACATTAAACATGTTTTGAAATTTAAATCCTTGTCATTATTGTGTAACGAACATTTTCAATACCTCCTGTTTTGTTCACTATACAGTAATGGCGTTGTAATATATATTATTTATAAGTGTATAATGGTATTATTCTATATTAAACTTTATTTTTGAAAATGAAATCGTTGTTATTATATGTAACTAATGTTGCATTACTAACTGTTTTGTTTAGCAAGGGCGTTGTAATATGTGTTATGCGTATTGAAAGGTATTATTCTAGATTAAACGTTTTTTGAAAGCAAATTTATAAGTGCCTTTTTTGGGAGGGTTTTACGCCTATTTTGAATGTTTATTATGCCTAGTTGGGTGCCTTTTTTAAGGGTTTTTAGTGCCTAAACATCTGGGCTCTAGTTATAACTATGGTTACAAAAGTGGACCTTTCCTGTAAAGGGGGGGGTCGTTCGACCCCCCTCTGGCTACGGGCCTGTTATTTTTTGTGATGCAAACAGTGCTTCATACAGTCCCTACTTCCTGTCCATGGATAACTAAGCATGTATGAAAGCGGGCAAACGTTGCTTCCATACTCATTAGGGTGTGTCAATTTTGGGGGTGAAATGACAAAATTGAAAATCATGTGATTTGGTAGCAATTTACTGTAATGTAATCATTTGGCATACAAAATAATATCCTTGCTTCAAAAACAATAAAAAATAACTCCTACCTACATCAATTTTAATTAAAAAATTCCATTTTTCTGTAAATTCGTAACAAAATAACAAATGTGCACAAACATCCTATCAACATTTAAAATGGCAATAAGATATCATTCAGAGTCTTTATTTGAAAGTAACCAATGCAGTCATGTCCTTTTTGCTGCGGTTCCTTGACATCAGCATTCGGCTTGCTACTTGCGCTTTGATGTATCCTTCTCGCCTCTCGTGACTGTAAACTTGACTAGCTGCTTCTGTGACTATTTTCACACATCTCTTCACACTCTGAGTGTGAGAAGGCCACTTTGGCACTTGCATTGGGGCCTCTTTAAGTTGTGTTAAATCTTTGTTTGTTAAACATGTTGTCAGTGGTGGTTCCAAAACTTCCGAACTCAAGTTAACTAATTCTGACAATTTCGTGGCATTGACGTTTATCGGAGGTACCTTCCTTGTCTGAACAGAGCAGTCTCCCAGCTGGTCATCATCTAGTGATGTTCCTCTAAGCTTTAGAATGATTTCCACAGCCTCAGTTCTATCTTTGGTACATTGGCTGCAGAGTATTGCTTGCAAAACTGCCTCTGGCCTAGCATATCAAGCGGACCTTCTCACCACAGGTAACACGATGTCCACCACTACTTTCCTTTGGGTTCTCAGTAGCTGTAATTGAAACAAGATGTGGTTGGGCCCCTCCATCCACATTGGATTAAGTTTTACATTGGACCAGTGAGGAAGATAAAACCCAATAATAAATTCAACAATCAACATCAAATTCTGTAGCATTTTGCCCTTCATTGCATGTTTGGAAACCCAAATCCTGCAGAAACGAATCGCTGTAGTTAACCAACGACAGTGACTTACGGGTCCAATCTCCAAGAGAGCCAGATTTTGAGGCAACTCTCCTGATCTGATTGCTTGAACAATACGATAAGCGTAAGATTGATCCGTGCTGAGGTCTTTGATAACTTCTTCAGACAACACTGGAAGGGGAGGGCCTACTTCGACCTTTGGAAATTTTGTATTTATTTCTAATTCCGTTGCTTCATCTAGCATGTTGCCAAGGGGCCTGACCACTTGTTGTTGCTCTTTGTAGGACCATCAAGTTCCTGGATGAGACGACGAAGAGGTAGTTCCCCTGTGTGCAAATCACATACAATTCAACAAGCCTTCTTCCAAGTTTTTTCTCTAAATGCGTCATAACACCGCCCTGCCATCCAGTGTTCACCGCAGTTGAGTCTCCACCAACGGCCTGCAGTGAACTGTCAAGTCTTCTTTCTTGAAGCCAACATATTATTTGATCAGCAATTGCCTCTGCATGTTTCTTGCCTTCTACTTCTGCTTCAGGAACAAAGTGAAACAAATAGCGGCCACCAGGTTCGGAACACACAGAGTAGTGTTCTTTGATGAGACCGGGATACTTTCTGTCCATTCCCTCTACCTCTAGGAGAACTTTTGTGTCATCTCTTCTTCCATCAAACAAAAGGCAGAGAGACCTTCCTCCTTCAAATCTTTTCATGCTGATCAGATATTTCCATCATTATTTTTTCTTGTGCTCTTCTTATCTTATATGATCTATCACTAAGGATGTATCCTCTCGGCTGATGAGGCCTGCATCTATCCAAGCGGCAGTGGCAATCTCTGCAGTCTCTCGTAGCCCCGTATGGTGGCGAACACTGGCAAGGGCAATGTTTGAGATGTCTTTAGTGTTGTATTTCATTCTCTTCGGCGAAGGTTCAGATGGCATTTGGAGCTATCATCTGATGTTGCTTCTTTCTGTTCATCTGAACAGCTTTCAAAGAAGTGAGAAAACCTCTTGATAGAGCTCTTCATCTCTTTGGGTGGCTTCTTCACTCTTTTTTTTCCTTTCTTCCCTCTTTCGGATTTCTCTTTTTTCTTAGCAATAACAATCTGTTTTTTGGTTTCTGAATAATCTGCCGAACCAATCTGCATACTTCCTTGGCCTCCTGCCTTTGTTCTCTGCGCCTTTATGAAAGCCAGCTCCAAAACAGGGATCTTCTTCTCACGAGGACAGCGACAATCAATGTGAGGGTGAGGTTCTCTTCTGCATGAGGGAGAACAATTTGCTTCAGAACACAACTCTATGGGACACTGGCAGTTAAAAATGTCAAGAAGAGTATCAAGTGTGTGCAGAAATTTATTTTTCTTTGCTAGTTTTCCTTTACCAAGTGATGTCTCAACTGCTTTGTGCCACAGCTTTGTTAATTTTAGCTCAATAGTTCTATACTGATTGAGTACAGGTGATTTGAATAACACATTAGCTTTTTTCCACTGATGCAGAAGAGGGGAATCATGTCCCTTATGAGCTCTTTCTCTGTGTAGTTCCTTCTATCCTTTGTATTTTGTTCACGAAGGAGTAACCCTAGTCTCAGCATGTCGCACTGTTGGTAGTTCTGATACGGAAGCTCCTTGCCTGTACCGACTAACAGGCTCAAGTGGCATGACGACTGACCTCTTGTCTTCAATTTTTGGCATCTTAGGAATATCTGAAAAGAAAGAAAAACATTTAAGTATTTTATATCAATTACGATATTTCAAAGTTTAGTCATTCGATGTTCTAAAATTCAATAAAAAAATATTTCATGGGATTGCAACATAATTAGACAGAAGAATATGATAATAATAAATAATTGTAATAATCAATAATCCATACTTACAGTTAAACTGTAGTATTCGTCTAGTAGAATAACTATGAAGTAGGTACAAGAGCAATAACAGCAAACCACCGTCTATGACATCTAAGAGGCAACTGAGGACTGAGAGTGAGGGACAGTTCTATTCATGTTGTGACTTGTACATTGTACAACAATTATATGACCTTGAAAACACTCCATATGCGATCAGTGGGATAATTCTGACAGATGAATAATTAATCACTTTATGTCCTATTATTTAGTAAAAGAGTCAATTTCTGAAACTTTAAGGTAAAATTGATGCAGGTAAGGGTTATTTTATTTCATTTTGGTTGGCCAATTTCAAGTTTTGATATGAAAAGACTATATTTTCACAACCAAAATTGATTTGAAAAAAGTTGACAAAATTGACACACCCTAAATTACTCATCCATAGCCCTAAGACACATCTCTGGTGGTACTGATTGGATGACATCTGTAATTCTTTCCCATATAAGTTACTTACTTTATGTTACTTTATGTGAGTTTGAACGACGGTTCTGCAGCAGCCCGCCTCATTTGTGGGATTTGGTGAAGGAAGTAATTGCTGTCTGATCTTCTCCTGCCCTCGTAGCCATGCATGGCTGGTCAGGGACTTTGCACAGGAATCTCTCCGGCTGATTCTTGAGTGTTAATATTTTTTTTAATCACCCTGTATATATATATATAGTTTATGGAGAAGTATGAAGAGTTAAACATCTTTTCACGTAGAACATCATTCCACCCATACGCCCATTTCATGATAAAAGCAGCTCGCAGCAACACTGCCAAGCAAATAGGGGATCAAAATACCTGCGACGCTTTCGTACATGGTTCATAACCACAGAAAGCAACAGTGCTCTGTGTTAGTCTAGTCAAAAGAACATACATATCCGTTTCAATTTATTGCAATTTTTGTTAGCTCGTATTGCAGACACCTCCAGTTATTATCAGTCCTGGTGCATCATTATTCAGGAGCAAGATGTACCGCAAGTTTGTGTTTCCTCCCTAAGGCAGCACAAATTTACCTGTACCAATCACATTCATATTCGTACTATTTCAGGCTTGCTCTACACAAGCTCGACTAAAAATCACGAGTAACACGTATCCGCAGACGGAAACCGTTCGTCTTCAGGCCTGTAATTTGTTTAAAATAATATATATATGTGTGTAGACTGAACACGAAAAAACACTGTATTTGTAAACTGAAACGGAATAGAATTCAAAGAAGACTACGTTGCAAGGTAGAATAACCTCCTCCCACCCACCGCAAAAAAACAAGCATAAAATTGGAGAAACTGTTAATATTGTATCTTACCTTTTTCCTTATTTTGTAGTTACGATTTCAATATTTCTACAGTCTATCTCTTTATAATCCAGTTTAATTTTCTCGTACTTAATATTGCGAGTATCACAGAGTTTTTTCCACCACTGTTCGTGTTATTACCGTTACCATCATAATTATTATTATTATTATTTTAGTAGTAGCAGTAGTAGTAGTATATTATTACTGTTATTAATATAGTTATTATTCTTTTTATTATTAATTTCAGAGAGAATAACGTTGCTGTTCTCACTCAAATTCGATTTTAATTGTTTGATTTTTTTTTTCTTTCTACTGCTCTAATTTTACTATTTGTCTTTTTCCTTAACTTTATCTTTTTATTATTTATCAACTAACTATATTTCGTAATTTTCCAAGCTTGAATTTCCCTCCACCTCCAATTTCCGTATGAATATTTTATGCGCTCGAAACTGTATTTTAATGTACATTACATCCTCTTTATGCAGTCCAATATAATTGGTCGCCTATCTATTTTTAATTGCCTCCTTCCCCTTCATTTCGCACTTATTAATTAAGTTTTTGTCTGAAATTATTTCTTTTGCCCTATACCAACAAAGGATTTCTATTTCTTAAATGTTTGTATTGTACCGTATCAATATACTCGTGTGTGTGTGTGTATATATATATGTGTGTGTGTGTGTGTGTGTGTGTGTGTTATATATATATATATATATAATATATATATATATATGGGATGAATTTCACATTTAAACACGTGAAATGAATGAATACTGCAAACCCACAAGGAAAAAGAAAAACGATTCTAAGGCCTTTCGTGTATTCACAGCTACACCTCGTCATGACGAGGTGTAGCTCTGAATACACGAAAGGCCTTGGAATCGTTTTTCTTTTTCCTTGTGGGTTTGCAGCATATATATTATATAATATATATATATATATATATATATATATATATATGCTAAAGTTTTTAAGAAATAAATATTCTTCCGACATTATATTAATTCCTTAAATAAAGTTCCGTTTTAAACTAATTTCTTACTTTTAAATTAAAAATTACAGTATTTAAAAATTTCAGCTTATTTCAAAGGTGCGAACTAATTCTTTTATATTGTTTTAATTTCTTTTTTCAATTAATTTAATATTTTAATTAATTTTAATTATTTTAATTACTTTTAGATGCGAAAAATTTGTTGAATTTTAAATTACAATTTTTGTTTCTAAAGTTAAAAATGGAGGAATAGTAAAATTTAAACTCTGGAGTGTTTGTGGGCCCGTGTGGGAAAGGCCAGCGGATAGGGGGCCTTGGGAGTGAATAATTAAATATTAGAGAAATTAATATATGCGTTTTAAGGTTTATCTTACGTATATGTTACAGTAAGATTGTGAAACGAGTGATTTCATGAAATCCCTGAAATTTTCAATAATTTCGTGTAATTACTGTTTCACTCAGGGACTTCAGGAAGTTACTAAAATACTTAAGAATTTCACCAAGCCTAGCCTAACCTACCCTAACCTAGCCTAACTTAACTTCCTGAAGTCAATGAGCGAAACAGTAATTACGCAAAATCACTCTTTCACAATCTTACTAGGGATTTCATGAAATCATTAGTTTCACAATCTTACTGTAACGTGTATATATAAGGCTAAGAGAAAGACATAAAAATCAAGGAAGCAAATCCCTCTTACATCATATTTCTCTTTTAGATGCACTAAAAACCACCAGGGAAAAGGAAAAACTATCGACCGAGCGCTTTCGTGTGTATTTAATTGCACATTTTATTTAAAATTAGGGGCTGTTATTGAAGCAAATTTTTCTCGTTCTTAATTACTCACTTTGAAAACTTTGTCATCTGTTTTTGTAAGCTTTGTGACTTACGCGACTTGCAGATACTTTGTGTGTGTGTGTGTGTCTGTTCCGCATTACGTCACCATGATAAAAAGTCTGTAGTGACCGTGAAAACTGATAAAGAATCCAGATTGTCCTCGAAAATCTTTCTTCATAATGAGTATTGAAATGAGATAATGAGTGTTGAAATTTTCGTGTACTTACATAAATACATTATCAAAAATCTCATTTTTCAAATGAGTTGTGGTGAGAAAGGCAGACATGCTCCGATATATAAATAAAAGGTAAAGAAAAGGAAAAAAGTAGAAACTAAGGCATCCTGGTGGACCACCACCCCTCCAGCATGGCTAAATTCCACACCTGCCGCACTTTATACGCCATGTGTGGGTGTGGTGGTGCTTCCAGGCTTTGTCAAAAACAAAAGAGACAGCGTCCGAACTTACATACCTCTAACAAACCTCCTCCATTCCACCCTACTCGCAGCCACTTCTTGCGCATCACCCAGATCAAGTCCACGCTTCTTCACGCAATTATTCACCATGTTCATCCACCTTCTTCTAGGCCTCCCTCTCCTCCTTCTACCTTCACAAACACTCTTATACATTCTTATCACGACTCTGTCATCTTCCATTCTTTCAACATGTCCAAACCACCTTAGCACATTTTCACTTCCACTGACTTCTGAATACCGCATCTGTCCAGAACCACACAATTTCTCACTCTATCAATCCGGCGCACACCACACATACTGTACTTCTCAAGTTATACATCTCACTTCTCACTTTTATACCATGTCAATGTTTCACACTCATACAAAAGTATCGGTACTAACACATCTTCGTGTAAACATCTCGCAGCATCTCTACCAGGCTTTCTCATAAACCTTTCTCCTTGATTCACTCTACCATCAATTTCATCCGCACTCGTACTTCTTTTGTTCAAAATGCATCCCAAATACTTAAAAAATTCTACCACCTCTAATGTTTCACTGTTCACCATCACATGACAGTCCGAAATTTTCCTCACTCTCCACAATCAATAACTCATTTTTTTCCACATTCACTTTCAACAGTCTTTTCTCACCCACCGCAACAAAACTCTTAACAGAGTCTTGCATATCACACTCACTCTGAAGAAATAGCACAGCATCATCCGCATACAACAGATTCGACAGGCACCACCTACTCCCGTCACACATCAGATTCAATCCTCTTTCAAGCATTCGCACTTTCACCTCTCATAACTCCATCCCTAAACAGAATGAACAGCTACAGAGACATCACACATCCTTGGCGCATACCAACACTTATATCAAACCGTTCACTCAGTTCTTAATTACTCAATTACTCACTTTGAAAACTTTGCCATCTGTTTTTGTAAGCTTTGTGACTTACGCGACTTGCAGATAATTTTGTGTGTGTGTGTGTGTGTGTTCCGCATTACGTCACCATGATAAAAAGTCTGTAGTGACCGTGAAAACTGATAAAGAATCCCAGATTGTCCTCGAAAATCTTTCTTCATAATGAGTATTGAAATGAAATAATGAGTGTTGAAATTTTCGTGTACTTACATAAATACATTATCAACAATCTCATTTTTCAAATGAGTTGTGGTGAGAAAGGCAGACATGCTCCGATATATAAATAAAAGGTAAAGAAAAGGAAAAAAGTAGAAACTAAGGCATCCTGGTGGACCACCACCCCTCCAGCATGGCTAAATTCCACACCTGCCGCACTTTATACGCCATGTGTGGGTGTGGTGGTGCTTCCAGGCTTTGTCAAAAACAAAAGAGACAGCGTCCCGAACTTACATACCTCTAACAAACCTCCTCCATTCCACCCTACTCGCAGCCACTTCTTGCGCATCACCCAGATCAAGTCCACGCTTCCTCACGCAATTATTCACCATGTTCATCCACCTTCTTCTAGGCCTCCCTCTCCTCCTTCTACTTTCACAAACACTCTTATACATTCTTATCACGACTCTGTCATCTTCCATTCTTTCAACATGTCCAAACCACCTTAACACATTTTCACTTCCACTGACTTCTGAATACCGCATCTGTCCAGAACCACACAATTTCTCTATCAATCCGGCGCACACCACACATACTGTACTTCTCAAGTTATCCATCTCACTTCTCACTTTTATACCATATGTTTCACACTCATACAAAAGTATCGGTACTAACACATCTTCGTGTAAACATCTCGCAGCATCTCTACTGGTTTACACAATGTTGGGATTAACATCTAATGTTTGTAGTTTAATTACAGTATTCTTATCTGTATATGCCGTTGGGAAGCATGACAGCTTTTCAGGCAAAAGTCTTTGAGATTTATTTCTATTTTTACAAAGGGAAATAACAAATATAAATAGAATTTGTGGAAAATAAAATAATGTTGCACTTAGTTAACTCTGTCATTACAAATGAAAATTGAAATAATCTTTGAAATAATAGATGATAATATAAATAATAATATAAATAATAGAAGGGAAAAATGGTGAACAATACAAATCATGATACAATCTTAAAGTTACAAAGATACAGATGAGTGAGGCATACTATAACTATGGCGTAATATATTGGAAACTTTTAACATCTAATTTATATTGTTTATGATTGCACCCATTTAAGATTGTAAATTTTGCATATATAATAGGTAATTTTCATTGTTTAGTAATATTACAAATTAATACAAATTGTATTATGACTGCAGTTTTTGAAACTAAGAGGATACCAGAGGAATGGAGGGAAAGTACGGGGCTCCAATAAAACCTTAGCCCCCCCCCCCCCGCCCATGGCCTAAACCATTAGCGGTACAGTAAAACTAAACATACCTTACAAAAGAGAATTTAATCCTGCATTTAATGAGAAACAATTAAAACTTGGTGTTCCCGCCATTGGCTTCCAAGACAGCCTGAATTCGCTTTGGGTAGCTTGCCAACAGTAAAACTAAACATACCTTACAAAAGAGAATTTAATCCTGCATTTAATGAGAAACAATTAAAACTTGGTGTTCCCGCCATTGGCTTCCAAGACAGCCTGAATTCGCTTTGGGTAGCTTGCCAAAAGTGACGTGAATAGATCTTGATCGTTACGCAAATTTGCTAAAACAGTTTCAATGTGTTGCGTCATTGTATCCTTCGAAAATCGATTTGCTGCAGGTTCTTGAAACAAGAGACATTCAACCTTGTCCTTTATAACTGATCCAATGTGTTCACAGACGTTCAGGTCAGGAGAATTTCCTGGCTATTCTTCATTTCCAAAGAAATCGATCTCATGGTTCCGCAACAACTGTTGAGTGGCTAATGCCTTAAAGCAGGGGGCCTTATCGTGCAGAAGTGCGACCTGATCACATCCATAACATTGTTTGGGTTTCTTCGAAAAGGAACGACATGCTGGGATAGAATAATATCACGAAAATACTGTCCATCCCAACTCTGACCATTTGGCTTCAGCACCCACATGAGCTTCTTTGCAGTGAACAAAACAAACACACCAACACAGTCTGGACTTTTTAATAATTCGCGATAATGTTCATTGTCATCGATTTCATCTGGTGTTGTGGCCCACACTCGATCATTTTGGTAGTTAGGCCGACGTGTTACGTAAACAAAAAATTCATCGGAGACCGCTAAATGCATGAAATCATCCACATCCCAATCTTCAAGATAATGGGCAAACCACATTCTGTCATCGATGTTAAGTTGAGTTTTTTTGGCTTTGGAAGTTCATGCCAAGGCTTTAAACCTTGCCTATGACGGTACAGTCGAATGATCTCACCACTAACGATCTTTCCTCTCAACACTTCGATCTCTCTAGAAAGTTTAGCACAGCTGTTTTTCCGCTTACGCGTACCGCTTTCAATGATGTCCTTTGTTTCCTGAGAGAGTGGCAAATTTGGGCGCCCAGATTTGGTTGTATCCATTTCACATTCATCCAAAGTTTTATTCCAATTTCTTTTGACGAAGTCCTCACTTCTTCGCAACTTTTTGGCAACCCATGAACGTGTTATAAAGGTGGCTCCAGCATCACGAGCTTCCCGAAATGTTATTGCTCGTATGCGATCTATCACACGTTGCCTCTCCGAATCACCAATTAATTGAGAAGCCATTATATTATCACTTTATCAGCTAGAGTAATTTTAATACCTGCAATAAATAAAGAATTTTATATATTTTTATAATCACTAGAAACTATTTCGATATAAGTAAACATGTAAGCTGCAAATGGGGGGGCTAAGGTTTTTTGGAACCCCTTACATTGGTACCAATTTACAAGCACAAAGGAGACAGCCAAGAGTGTAAAAATTACAGAGGAATAAAGCTTATATTTCATACCATGAAGATCTGGGAAAGAATTGTGGTAGCGAGACTGAGAGAGGAAGTAGCGATCTCTGATGAGCAGTTTGGTTTTATGCCAGGAAGAGGAACAACGGATGCAATATTTGCACTTCGACAATTATTAAAAAGGTACGGAGAAGGAAGAAAGGAGTTACATCTAGTGTTTGTAGACTTAGAAAAAGCGTACGATAGAGTCCCAAGGAAGGAAGTGTGGAGATGTTTAAGAGACAGGCGGGTACCTGAGAAGTATGTCAGACTGATCCAAGATATGTATGAGGGAGCTGTTACGAAGGTGCGAAGTAGAATGGGAGAGACCGAGAAATTTGAGGTACGAGTTGGTCTACACCAGGGATCAGCGCTGAGTCCGCTGATTTTTGATATTGCGATGGATGTGATCAACAAAGACGTGATAGAAGAGGCTCCATGGACCATGATGTTTGCTGATGACATCGTGTTGTGCTCAGAAACAAGAGAGGGAGTGCAAGAGAAATTAGTGAGGTGGAGAGTAGCTCTGGAAACTAGAGGACTAAAAATAAGCAGAGAAAAGACCGAGTATATGAAATGTGCACCTGGAGACGAACATATGGGAAGTGTCATGGTCCAGGAATTTATTATAAAGAAAGTTAAAAGTTTCAAGTATCTAGGATCAATCATAGAGGAGCAGTGAGGCTTGGAAGGAGAAATAAACACAGAATTCAAGCTGGCTGGAAAAATTGGAGAGGGGTATCGGGAGTATTGTGTGATAAGGTGAATGAGGATGAAGGGAAAACTGTTCAAGACAATAAATAGTAAGACCAGCACTACTATATGGGGCAGAAACATGGCCGATGAAAAGAAGCCTGGAAAGAAAATGGAACTGGCAGAAATGAAGATGCTCCGATGGATGTGTGGAGTGACTAGGAGGGATAGAATGAGGAATGATTTAATAAGAGGAACAACAAAAGTAACGGAAATCTCCAAGAAGGCACAGGAAAGGAGGTAGAGATGGTATGGGCATGGCCAGAAGAGGGAGGAGGAGTATGTGGGACGACGGATGTTGAGAATGGAAATTCCAGGCACGAGGAGAAGAGGTAGACCGAAGATGTGGTGGCGGGATAGACTGAAGAAAGATATGAGTGAAAAGGCACTGGAGGGAGAGGTGGCTCAAGACAGAAGTGAATGGAGAAGAAGGATCTGCAACAGCGACCCCACATAGAAGTAGGCTAATAAGGCTGCGGAAGAAGAAGAAGAAAAGTAATATTACAAATTACAATATATATATATATATAATATATATTAATATAATATATATATATATTTATTAGTAGGAGTTTATAAAGTGTTTCTTTAGTGAGTTGCGAAACGATATTAGTGATGGTGCTTGTTTGATGTTTATGGGTATAGCGTTCCAGATATCTACCCCTTTGTCGGAGAGAGCATTTCCTACAAGGTGCGTGGAATAAGTTGGTTTATGTATGAAATCAGCGGAAAGCCTTGTATTATGAGTATGGTTGATCTGGTTGGGGGTAATCCCCCATGAATGGGCGAAGTGTAGTTTCTATTATTAACAACTTTGTACATACTGATACCGACAGTACGTTTATACAGGTCATTTACATAGTTTTAGAATATTTAAGTTTCTGAACATTGGAGAGTATGAGATCGTCTGTCATCATTGTCGAGAGAGTTCGTAAACATTCTTTATGAATTACTTCTAGCTGATACAGTATATAGATCTTTGCACTACCCCATGCTGTGATTCCATATTGCAAGTGTAGTTGGATAAATGAGTAATACAGAGTTGAGGAGCGCATTTTGGGATTTTTTTTTTTTCAGTTTAAACGTTATGTAGATAAATCTAGATATTTTTGATTTGATATGTTTTGTTTGGCTTTTGAAATTTAATTTTTCATCTAACTTGATGCCAAGAGCTTTAACTTCACATACTTTTGCAAGAGGACTATTTTCAATTATGAATGGTGTGCGCACGATTGTAGTTTTTTTAGTTACGATCATATATGATGATTTTGTCAATTTCAGTAAAAGCTTATTTGCACACATCCTTTAAGACATAATTTAATTACCTGTTCACTTCATTCATCAGGTAATTGATATCGTGGTGTATAGAAGTGAGTGTTGTATCATCTGTATATTGAATACAGTCTAATGTTGTTGATCGATAAAAATCATTTACATGTATTAAGAAGCGTAAGGGTCCAAGGATTGATCCTTGTTGAACCTCATTTTCCAATATAGCATATTCTGATGAAATGCATAAATGTCATTTACTTTAACATACTGGTGACGATTAGAGAAATATGACTTAAACCAATTTAGCATACTTCCCCTTATGCCATATGTGTTTAATTTGTTTTGTAAGATATCATGTGAGAACCTATTAAAGGCTTTCAACAGGTCAAGGAAAACTAAGATTATGTGTCTTTTGTAGTTTAGGATTTATAGATATTTTCTAATAGCATGTTAATGGCGTCTTCTGTGGTGTGGGCCTTCTCTAAACCCAAATTGTGTTTTTGTTAGGATGTCGTATTTAGCTAAGAATTTGATTAGTCTATTGTACACGATTGCACTACTTCCATCATAGAAACTTTTCACCCCATTCATGAGTCTACTACCAACATTATATATACCCAAGACCTTCCACAAAGCTTCCCTATTTACTCTATCATACGCTTTCTCGAAACACCGCCCTACGAATTCAAATTTTTTGCGAGTTGTTTCAATGAAAATGGGTAATTCTAGGCAATAAAGGCATGCTCTTTTCAGCTGTACATTCAGTTTTTTCATATCACATCTAGATATTTCACAATCACACGTAACGTATGGATAAGAAAATGTTACCAATTGGATAAGAGAACAGACGAATCATATGGCATATGTTATTCAATTCAAACATTTTACAGCAGTAATGCATGCCCAGAAACACATTATACACACATACATACTCAAATTATTACTACATATATACACAACTATATATAATACATGTAGATACGGATTTAAGTAAGATACAATATATTTATACATAAAAATTGTGAATGACTGAACTAACCGTTCTGATATCAAGAGTAACGCATTGAATTTATTAGAGCAGTCAGTAGCTAAAGAAACTTCCTTTTCGTCAATTTTCTCTTGTGTACTGATTTCAGTACATCTCTCTTTAGACTCCAGCAATAGGCTGTCATCATTCGAATATTCCATCTTCCCTGATACCTCCATTCCATTTCTGAAATATCCTGGTAGAATCTTTCTTCCTGTTCCGTTCCTCACTTACCGCGCCAAAGTTTTCAGGAAAAAAATCAAGATGAGAGTCTAGGAAGTGTATCTTAACACTCATGTTACATCCCAGCAAACGATATTTTCGGGTCATGTCTTTAACTATTTCTTTGTAGTCATCAGATTTCCTGTTGCCAAGGAAGTTGTTCACAACAACCTTAAAAACTAGCCAAGCATCTTTTTCATGACCTGTCAATGCATCTTCAAATGCTGGATCGTTTAAGAGTTGCTTTATTTGAGGACCGACGAACACTCCTTCTTTCAGCTTAGCATGACTAATTTGAGTGAATTTTTTATATAAAAATTGGTATCCAGATCCTTCTTTGTTAAGACCTTGACGAATTTTTTTATTAATCTAAGCTTTATGTGGAGTGGAGGTAACAGTATCTTGTTACGATCTACCAGTGGATTAACAATGATGTTTGCTTGTCCTGGAGTAATCTGTTTTCTCTGAGAGACTGAGACCATTCTTTTCTCACATAGTGTTCCTCCCTGTCTGCTATTCCACAGACATAAAAAGCCTCGGTATTTTGTAAAGCCACCCTGTTGGCCTAAAAGAAAGCCAATCACCTTAAGATCACAACAAGCAAATCATATGTGTTCTTCATAGTTTATCTTGTTTAAAAGAAATGAAAGATTTCCATGAGTCGCTTTCAAATGAACTGAATGCCCTATAGGCAAAGAGGCAACTTTGTTTTCATTATGCAGTCAGACAGCTTTCAAACTTCGCTTTGAGGAATCAATGAATAGGCGCCAGTTACATGGTTTGGTAGTCTTTGCCCATCGCCTTTATCAGATTTACTATATCATTGCAGTATACCAGTGATCCTTCAGGAAAGAAAAAATTGATGAAATCTCTTTCACGATGTCTGTGCCAGTACAGTAGAAAGTTATCGAAGATGCGAGTAGATTTCATTCTTTGAACCTTGCTCCCAGAAGTTCTGCCGAATCTTTCGGTAATGCTAAATCTCTTACTAGGTCATTGAGATCACTCTGACTTATCAATTTTAGTGACTGATTTTCGGCCACAGTATATGCTTCGTCATATTCATTTGGACATGACTCTGTTGTTATTGAGATGTTGTCTACATCTGAATCAAAATTTTCAAAATCAAGAAGTGGATTCGGCACAGGAATTTCAATTGAATGTGGCACAGGGAGGATGGCTGATGGAATACTCGTATATGTGATGTGCCTCTTATTTTTATTATTATATCCAGCCACGTTTGTCCTGCAGAAGTAGCAATCGTCGTTGTGATTTCTCAGTTTTCTCCAAATCATGGGGATGCTGAAAGGCATTTCCTTCTTACTCCCACAAGCCCACTGACGCAAACATTCCACACATGACTTACAAACATAATGTGGAGCCCAAACCTTGTCCTGGTCGCCGATCTTACAGCCAAAGTAGGCGTGGTAATGCTTTTGTACTTGTACGGTGATTCCTTGCCTTTGTTTAGAAGTAGTATATCGTCCGCATGTATAACAGAATGAATTAGGTGTATTATTACAAACTCTCGGAATATTTAATCCAAACCTGAAACAAAGAAAATGTACATTAGTTCAACTTTGAAATAAAACAGATGCTTACGCATATGAAACTCATAGCAAACTAACCATAATTGGAAATATAGATACCCTTTTAGGCATATGAGAGAGGTACATTTCTCAAGAAATAGAAGCGTTTGGGTAGAATAACTTTCGTCACATTCCTATCAACTCATACAGCTCAGGGCAGTGAAATCCATAAAAGTAATGTACACTTTGCAATCCCTTTCGCATGTTTCCTCAATCACTTGTCTCACTGCAAACACTTCATCCACACAGCCTCTTCCGCCTCATAACCTTCCCTGTTTATCGCTCACCAAGCATTCTGTAATACCAAGAACTCGTTCTATCACTATCCTACTATACAACTACCCCACTACACTCAACAGACTTATACCTCTGTAGTTCTTACATTCATAAATTTTCCTTTTCATTTTTTGTAATGAAACAATTATTGCTTTTTCCAGTCTTCAGGTACACTCACATTTGTCCATGCACTCTGACATATGCACCACAACCACTCTAACCCTTTCAAATGCCCATACTTAATCACTTCCTCATGTATCCCATCCACACCTGTCACGTATCTATTTGCCACCTGTCCACCTCACAACACCAAATCCCATCATATTTATATTTGCACTCCTCTCGTCTCTTCCACCCATAAAACCCTCGAAATATTCCTTCCATCTATTCTGTTGATCCACATCCATTGTGACTAGCATTCTTCTATTTTTATCCCTTACTCTCAAACTTTTTTCCTCAGTTTCATTTCTGCTCTTCCGCACTTAATTCCAGAACAACTTTCTGTTATCTACATAATTCTCATTCATCCTCCTTCACACATTTTACATCTCACTCATATCCATTTGATATGCATTTTTTACACTGAGTTCATCATGCACTCTCTTACTATATTTATCTGATACCCCTATCACCATTAACTTTTCCACTTTAATTCTTTCGTGACCCACCTTTCTTCCACTCTCCACACAACCTCACTTTACACAGCGCTACCATGTGGTCACAGAGACCTCCATTCATACCACGTGCCACATATTCCTTTCAGCATACTTCTTTTCACAAGCACATAACCTATCATACCTCTCTTACCATATAGGGTGAGTAGTATGGTATAAAACTGGAGAATGGGCGCTAAAGTTCATATTAAAAAATGGAGAGTTAGGATAAGGGGGTGTGGGGTGGACCCACAAGGCCAATGCCAGAAATAAGGTAAGAAAATCAGTTCCCCAAAGCCAAAGCCCCAAAGAGGGAGAGGGGGGTTATGCATGAAGGAGGGTTGGGGTAGACCCTCCAACGGGGGGGTGGGGTAACCTAACCTAACATGTAAGTATTTGTATGTTTGTGTATCTGCATGTAAATTTAATTTGTGATATATATATATATATATATATATATATATGTAACATGTACATATGTTTGTGTGTATGAATTTAAAGTGTAATAAAACAAGTATTTAGTAGCGCATGAGAAGAGAGAGAGGAGAGAGGGAGCGAAACGAACGCTGGCATGTCTTGACGCATAATGAATCCTTCCCTAACCATCCTGACAGGCTTTTGGATCACAGCCAGTTGACTTAGAATCCAGCCAGGCCCTCGGGACACAGCCAGTCGGCACAGCCTGTCGTATGGCGTGAGCAGCTGACAGGCTTTTGAATACAGCCAGTCCTTCAGGGCACAGACAGTAGGCACAGCCAGTCATGTTAGCTTAGCTGGAACGACACTTCTTCTCACAGCAAATTCTTAACGCAAAATGTCGGTTCCGCGCATAACCCTGGTCGGTTTTGGGTTACTTCCAGTTGGCTTAGATGCCAGGCAGTCCTTCAGAGCACAGACAGTACTGTTAGATTTATATATATATATATATATATATATATATACTGTATATGTATTGCGTAACTGGCGCGCCACCTCATCTCACAATAAGTTCTTGAAATAAAATGCCGGGTTCCCCTCCTACTTCTGACAGACTTGAATACAGCCAGTTGGCACAGACAGCCGTTTAGCTTAGATACACAATATATTCGTGGGTTATCCGTCCTTACCAGCTCCTTGCGGACCTTAGTGGTCGCCAACGACACCGCATCAAACGTCTAAGTATAGGCTTTAGGAGCCACTCCTATCAGCCGCACGAAACCGCGATGGGGGCTATACCAATCGTTTAAGTATAGACTTTAGGAGCCACACCCATCTACAACAAGAAACCAAGATGGAGACCACACCAACCGTCTAAGTATAGATTTTAGGAGCCACACCCATCGGCAATAACATAACATCCACATCCGTTGTGACTAGCATTTTTCTGTTTTTATCTCTTACTTTCAAACTTTTTTCCTCAGTTTCATTTCTGCTCGTCTGCACTTAATTCCAGAACAACTTTCTGGTAATAACTGCGACTATGAGTGTGGTTCAGTTTATGAAAGTAAAATAAAATTATTTTATCATTTTACTAAGTAATGAAATTAATTATTAAGCACTGATAATTCGTGGAAAATGGTAGATTCACTTTCTTTGATGCATGAAAAATGATTTTTTGTTGAAAAATAATTAAGTTTCCAATAAAACTAGAATGGAACTTATTATAAAATTATATTACTATTTTTTTATAATCTAATTTTATGATATTTGTATATATTAATGCAAAAATTGTTTTTTATTTAAATTTTATTTACCATGCTTCAGTTTTTGTTTGAAAGAGCGGACTGCACACCATTACGATGTAAGCGTTACATTCATATGCGCATATATTACTTTATGAGAAAACTAATAGCATGACTATTGTCTGTTGTATTTTTTGAGACTATATTGGTATAATTGGTAGTGGTAAGTTGGTGTTATAATACTGTTATAATACAGTGTAGCTCCTAAAGTCTATACTTAGACGATTGGTGTAGCCCCCATCGCTGTAGCCCCCATCGCTGTTTCGTGCGGCTGATGGGAATGGCTCCGAAAGCCTATACTTAGACGTTTGATGCGATATTGTTGGCAACCGCTAAGGTTCATAATGAGCTGGTAAAAACGAATGACACACTAATATATTGTGTATCTAAGCCAAACGACTGGCTGTGCCAACTTGCTGTATTCAAAAGTCTGTCAGAAGGAGGAGGGGAACCTGGCATTTTATTTCAAGAACTTACTGCGAGAGGAAGTGGTTGCGCCAGTTACGCAGTATATACAGGGTTTTGAAAACTTTCTGTACAATTGTAAAGGGGGATAGGCAACACCAAGACAAACCCTTTTCGTCTATAAGTGTATGTCCGCTGACGTCACCATTCGCGCGAGAGGGCGCCGCTGCAATTGGCTAAAGGGGAAGTGGGCTAGACTCGCGCATGCCGCGGGCATTCTTAAATCGGACGTAGTACGCGTAACATGTTTATTTTAAAGAAGGCATGTTTTTTAAGAAGGTGCTGAAAGTTGCGACCGGTAGCATCATGCATGCCCGACAGCGTCGAAGCATTGACCGACGTACACGTCGAAAGATTCCCGGCATTTCGGGAACAGTTTCCAGCGGCGACAGCGATTCTTACTACGAGGTCTTCTTCTGATAAATGGGAGTCTCGTACACGAGGTTCTTCATGTGTCCCCACAGGAAGAAATCGAGGCATGTTAAATCGGGCGATCTCGGTGGCCAGGCTACGGGCCCACCCCGGCCTATCCATCGGTCCCCAAAAGTGGCGTTCAGATAATCCCGCACATCGTTGCTGGAGTGTGCTGGGGCCCCGTCGTGTTGAAACCACATTCGTCTACGAATAGCCACGGGAACATCTTCCAGCAGTTCCGGCAACGTTTCTTCAAGAAATCCGATAAACCCGCCCGTCGAGTCGGGCAGGCAGCAGGTACGGCCCAATCAACTTGTCATGGACGATACCCGCCCAAACATTGACGGCGAACCGTTCTTGATGAGCATGCACCCGTGTAGCATGTGGATTTGCGTGCGCCCACACGTGAGAATTGTGCATGTTAACACACCCTCACGTGTGAAAAAGGCCTCATCTGAGAACAGCACATAAGCAGGAAAATTAGGCTGCACCGCTGTCTGCTGCAGAAACCAGCGTGCGAATTCCACACGAAGAGGGTAATCCCGAGGTTGTAATGCCTGGACTCTCTGACGATGAAACGGATGTAACTGCTGCTCGTGCAACACTATCCAGACCAGGTCGTGGTTCACACCGAGGATACGTGCAACACCTCGCGTGCCTGCGCTTGGATTGTCCTCAAATCGCCGTAGGATTTCTTCTTCCATGTCAGGAGTGCGCACGTTTCTCTCCCGACCAGTGTCATGCATTTTGCATGGTTTCCAGTTTCTCGCAGTCGCCGATGCAAATGCGCAAACGTTTGGTGGTTTGGCACACGTCTGTTTGGGAAGCGCTGTCGGTACAAACCTCACAGCAGCTCTTCCGTTTCCATTGGCAGCTCCATACACCATATGCATGTCAGCCATCTCAGCAGTCGTGAAGCGGTCCATGTTACGCGTACTACGTCCGATTTAAGAATGCACGCGGCAAGCGCGAGTCTAGCCCCTTCATCTTTTTAGCCAATTGCAGCGGCGCCCTCTCGCGCCGAATGGTGACGTCAGCGGACATACACTTATAGACGAAAAGGGTTTGTCTTGGTGTTGCCTATCCCCCATTACAATTTGTACAGAAAGTTTTTCAAACACCCTGTATGTATATATATATATATATATATATATATATATATATATATACAGGGCGTCCCAAAAAAATGTATACACACTTTAAATAATTATAAAGGCAGTGTTTATTAAAATACATTTCATTTTCAAAATGTAATAGAATCTACAGACATTATTTAATTGTTTTGTCAACGCCTGTTTTCAAACTGACGTCCGTTCTGGTCCAGGCACTGCTGATAACGCGAAGCAATGGAATCGCAAACATCACGAAACATTTCGTTTGGTATTTGTGTGCATTCTCGTTCAATGGCTGCTCTCAATTCAGCGACTGTTGCAGGTTTTATAGCGTAGACTTTGTCTTTTAAGTATCCCCATAAAAAAAAGTCTAGTGGTGTGAGGTCTGGTGAACGCGGAGGGTATTCTACGAAACCCCTTCGTCCAATCCACATCCACATCGTGCCAAGTACCACTCGCAATACTCCACTCTTCGGTCCGGATCATCTTCATTAATAGCATGGACTAATCTTGGAATGTAACTTTTCCATTGACAGCGCCGCTTCAAAATGCGTTGGACAGACGATTCTGAAATTCCTACCTCACGACTCGCTTGCCGCACAGATTTTCTTGGACTTTGGTGATACGTTTCCAGTACTCTTTCTTGCTTTGTGGGCTTGTCGATGTCCGTGGTCTTCCGGAACGCTTCTTGTGGACATTCTGAACAGTTCCATCGGCTTCAAACTTCTCTAATTCGAGTGATGGTAAGTCGCGTTGGTGGATCTGTTTGAAACTCCCTCCTAAACTGTCTTTGCACTTCAACTGCGTTTTCACACTTCCAGTAGCATTTTAGAATGAATTTCCTTTGTTCAAAGCTTAGTCTGACTGCCATTATTAATTCTAATGGGTTTAACTTGGAAAGAAAGAAACATCAATTGAGCTATCAGCTGTTAAAGTGTGTATACATTTTTTTGGGACGCCCTGTATATGTATATATATATATATATATATATATATATATATATATATATATATATATAGGGGAAGGTGGGGTAAGACGGACTACTTAACATAAAAATGAGTCTAGAAACCACATTTATATAATTTTGGTTTTTTTAGGGGTTGTGGTGGTGCTTTGGGGTGTTATATTTAAAGTCCACACCCTGGTCACAGTTTTTAGAGAAAAGACTGAAACACGAGATTTTACCAAATCAATATTTTTATTGTACCAAAAACAAAATCACGGGGTAAGATGGATCTTTTTTGCTCTAACTGCAGCTATTGCACTTTCCATAGCTGCCTCATTCCATTCCCCTCTGCTACTGACTCGCACATATTTCCGGGGCATCTATAGAGAAAAAGAGAAGAAAATGTTAAGGGTTTGTGAAATATTTAGTGTGAGGGGTAAGACGGAACCCCATGGGTTCCATCTTACCCCAAAAATAAAACTTCAATCTCAAAACGTTTACCAAAACATCCAAGTATTGTATACCAATTTATGGCACATATCTATCATGTACACACACATGGGCATATCCAACGTAAGTAGTAAATCATTATAACTAATATTTCAATACAAAAAATCCAGTTTCTTACCTTGTGCATATTACATCAGCACCACACAAAAAGACAACTTGCTCTCTCGAAAGCACATGGGCAACTGAGCTTGACTGCCGCCGGCAATGACGTGACTGTTTGGTGACGTGAAGGACATTTAGCAACCAATATCTGAACCTCGCCCTTTCTGCATGGGTTTAGAGGGGGGGGGTTCCATCTCACCCCATGGGTCCGTCTTACCCCACCTTCCCCTATATATATGTCTCTAAACTAACACTACTGGCTGGCATCTGAACCAACTGGCAGTGATCCAAAGCCGATCAGGGTGGTGCGGGGAACCGACATTTTGCGTTAAGCACTTGCTATGAAAGGTGTCGATCAAGTTACGATATATATATATATATATAGTGGACCTAGTTTTAGCCGTTTAAGCTGATAATGATTTGATTGTATGCTAATGATTAATTGATGCAATGACTGATTGCTTATTAATGAAAGGCTATTTGAGCAGGTCCACCATACTATTGGAAGTGACAGGAATGGCAGCGAGGTCACCAGCTTGGTTTACACCCAAGCAAATTAATATTAAGGTTATAAAAGACACCTTATAGTTTTGTATTTTATTATGAAAATAAAGCCGTTATTTATTCACTGTGATATAACAAAGAATTGACAATAATTAATTGGTAGTTTTACGTTATGCTTATGACATAGACTTAGCTAATAAGATGAAATGTTAATAGCTTAATTGACACGTAATAAGTAATGTACTCGTTGATGGTATGTAAATGGCATGCAACATGGAACATTGAATGGGCCTAGTAAATGATATAAAGAATGCACGTGCTTTGGTACACTGAATAGAATACGTGACACTGATTAAGTAGGCTAAATGATTGCATGGATGCACATAGAATAATTGATGCGGCCTAATAATAATGGATTGAAATGCTTGACAATGATTACACAAATATCATTTATATATAAGACCTTTATGTGATGTTAAATGATTACGCCAAGAGAATATTTAGTTAACACATAAATATATGAATTGAACATAAATAACGGATGATACGCGGAATTACGGTATTGAAATGACACTTGAATTGGATGACAGGCCTACTGCGTTCTTTCACGAGAGTCAGTTGGATCGCTTGATTACACTTTGGGAGTATAGCCTACCGTTCGGCGGTATTTAATGTAGGCTTCACAAGAGTACTTAGAATATGAGGTACTTATCTTAGGACGATGTAAACTCTTGAAGGCGGGTTGAAGAAGGATCTATTACCGTAGACTCGAGTTGTCGTTGTCCGTTAAGCCTCTCGAGATGATGGATGGAGGCTTCGTACGGAGGCCTAAGGTGATGTTACTTCTCGAGGTGAAGGATGGCTTTCAATGATCTTGCAGGCGCAGGCCCGTGGTGCTGAATATATCTCGAGGAATGTAGAGAAACTTGAAAGCCGACCCCGCAAACCGCAGGCCCGAAGCGATTCCGGTTGGGCCTCGAAGGATTGCTTCTGCAGGCGGTCTGTAGATCTTACTTGATGATAAATTGTAGGCCTTGAAGAAAGTAGCAGGCCGCGCCCCCGGCAAGAGGCCGGAGGGCGGTTGAAGTGATGAGATCTGCTCGACGAAGTAGAAAGCGAGTGTCGGTGTGCGTGAGTGAGTGAGTGAGAGTGTGAGTGGAAGCTCGCTTTTATACGTAGTTCCTGTGACGTAGGACTTCGCGCCAATTCTTAAGACGCCTTCTGAGCGCGTCCTTTTGTTGATAAGGGTTTGCGTTCGCGCCTTTTGGGAAGAAACAGACTTTCCATTGTTTGATTGTTTGCCCACGCGTGTTTTCCAAGACTGTTTGATGATAGCGTGGAAGGAAAGGATTTCTGTCTATTTGTTGTTCTATTTCTTGTCGATCCGCTACATATATATACACCTTTCGTTAGCTTCCGGCCGAACTGTTCATTCTGATGAAGGTCAAGCTTTTCACTCCACCTTAGACCTACAGTTTAACGTGGAATCCGAACCACGCCCCATCAGCAGCCTAGCGTCTTAACCACTAGGCCACCTAGGGTACCCATTTATCTACCAACTACTTTCTTTTTTTTATTGTGTGGAAGAATGAACAGCTGGGTTTTGCTGCGCGCCGGCTGCCGTCGGGTCTCGAACCCGGGGCCGATGGATTCGTAGTCAGCGACGCTAACCACTACACCACCGAGGCGCATTGTTTGTCTATATATATATATATATATTATATATATATATATATACAGGGCCGGATCTAGAAGTTGCGAGGCCCTAGGCAGATCTAGAAATTGCGAGGCCCTAGGCCTATATATATGAAAATATGGACTTAATTATCGGTACTATACCAGCAATATTAGAATCTCGCATAGACAGAACTATGCCAGCACTTAAAAATTAAACCAAACCAAAATAATCACGCATGGAAATTGTATAAGAAATATAAATAAACCATACAAATAAGTATAAATTATAATATGAATCAAGGTTTGTATCGAAAATATAAGACAATGATTTCTAAGATTTATATAATATTATAGGTAATGACTTTCCATAGTATACAAACGTTTTTCATATGTGATGTATAAGAGATGTTGACATTTCATTTTTTATAATAGTGAGCGATCGACTTATCAGGCTAAATATTAATGCTTTAATATTTGGTTCAGATGCTCCTTGAATATTACAGCAACGCTTTTCTACTTTTCTTCGAGCTAAACTCTTCAATTAATTGAGAATAATCTAATGAATTTGTTATATCGTTTTCTATTGATAACATAGCTAATGATTGCAATCTCGCTTCAGACATGGTGGAACGCAAATATGTTTTAATAAGTTTGAGACGCGAGAAACTTCTTTCAGCCGAAGCAACAGTAACTGGGATGGTTAATACTATTCGAAGTGCAACATAAACATTAGGATAAATCTCACTTAGTTGTTTTTACACTATATAAACAAGGGCACTTCCGAGATTTCTCAGGTATAAACCTGCAAAGTACTTTAAGTTCTTCATAGAGTTCTAAATCATTAATATCACTTGAACAGAACTCGCAAAACGGCTTGAGCGAGGCCCCCTTTGGCGCGAGGCCCTAGGCGATCGCTTAGTTCGCCTATAGCTAAATCCGGGCCTGTATATATATATATATATCACAAATTAAACTTACATGCAGACACACAAACATACAAATACATGTTAGTTTAGATTACCCTACACCCCTACTGGGGGATCTACCCCCGACTCCTTCATGCACACTCCCCTCCCCCTCTTTGGGGTCTTGGTTTTGGGGAACTGACCCCCCCCCTCTTTGAGGCATTGGCCTTGGGGAATCACTCTACACATCCTTCCTCCGAACTCTTCATTTTTTAATATGAACTTTAGCGGCCACTCTCCTTTTTTATACCATACTACTGGGTGTACACAAAGTCCTTTTCTGATTATAAACTTTAATTACATGAAATCCAAAGAAGACATAGTAATGCTTTGTTTTGCATGTTGTTGCATAGCAAATTAAGTTTACTATATTTCTCATTAAATCTCAACACTGGGGTTTGTTAGTGCGTGAGTTCTTAAACACCACTTTTCCCGGAAGATGGATTAGATGCGACAGACCGGTTCCATGGCCTCCACGATACCCCGATATCACGCCCCTGGACTTCTTCCTGTGGGGATATGTAAAGAATTATGTGTACCATACTTCTGTTGCTGACATTGACACTCTTCGTGCAAGGATTTGCGATGTCATCAACAGTGTCTCGAGAGATACGCTAGCGAACGTATGGTGTGAACTCGAAGTGCGCTTGGATGTACTACATATAACTAACGGCGCACATGTTGAGATTTAATGAGAAACAATAAACTTGATGTGTTATGCAACAACATGCAAAACAAAGCATTACTATGTCTTCTTTGGATTTCATGTAATTGAAGTTTATAATCGGGAAAGGACTTTGTGTATACCCTGTATGTCATTTGTTCTCTACCAACTATACTTATGCACTCCTATATGTTCAAAAAATGTATTCATTACACACGGCTTTCTCTCACTGCATAATTCTTTCAGCCTACACCCATTACACAGGCCTGCGAATGAGAACTTTGTAAGAGTTGTTTTCTTTCTAATAACCGATTTTATATAATTCAACTACGCTGATTTCAAATAAGTGTCCATCTTTTTCTATCACGTAAGGATTTTCTGCAAACTGGAAGGGAAACTAACAACAACATAAATAAATATTATTGATTTCAATTTACACTAGGTACCTATTTCGCTTTGTTATACTAATTACAAATACAAATAACTTTAAAAAGAAAGAAGACTATTAACGTCAATTACATATTCATCTTTATTTGTCCTGAGTTTTCTTGTGAGATCTATGCCTTTTAGTCTCGAATGTAGGTGCTGTTCCTTTTCTTTTATGTAATAATTCTGGCGTATCCGGTTTCAACATCCAGCAGTAATTAGCCATCATGGTGATGTCCCATCTTCTCTGATATCTCTTCTCCATTTCTTTCATGTCTTGGTGAAACCGTTCTCCTTGTTCTTCGCTGAGTGCTCCGAGATTCTCAGGGAAGTAATCCAAGTGTGAATGTAAGAAATGTAATTTTAAACCCATATTACAACCCAACTCTTTGAACTTATTTAGCATGTTGTTCACAATGTTTTGGTAATTTGGGTCCTTGTTGTTTCCCAAAAATTTGCCGATAACATCCTTAAAAGCAATCCACGCTTCTTTTTCAAGATTGTTCATTGTTCTTTCAAAGTGTTCATCCAAAATCAGTTTCTAATCTGGGGACCAACGAAAATTCCTTTTTTTAATTTTGCCTCCGAAAGAGTTGGGAATTTACCACACAGATACTTAAAACAATCTCCAGCTTCGTCCAATTGCTTCATCAGGCCCAATTTTATGTGAAGCGGAGGTAAAAGTACTTTCTTCGTGTCAACCAAACTTTCACGTTGAATGTTTTTAGAACCAGGTGTCAGGTTGACTCTGCGTGGCCATTCCTTTTTTATCCAGTGCTGAGTTCTTGCTCGGCTATCCCATTCACACCACAAAAATCATGGAAACTTCGTATAACCTGGTTGTTGACCTAACAACATACAAATCACTTTTAAGTCTCCACAAAGTAGCCAACCGTGTTCTTTGTGTTTAACCTTAGCCAGAAGAAGCTCAAGATTTTCGTACGTTTCCTTCAAGTGAACCGAATGAGCCTCAGGAACGGATGCATACAACTTACCGTTGTGAAGGAGGACGCCTTTTAGACTTCTTTTGGAGGAATCAATGAAAAGTCTTCACTCACTTGGGTCATAGACTGCAGCGCCTAGCTTAAGTATTAGTTCCAAAACATTGTTGCAATATACCAGTGAATTTTCTTGAGAAAAATATTGGATGAATTCTTTTTCTCGATTTCTGTACCAGTAAAATGACGTCCTGGGAGAAAGCAAGTTCTTTGCACAAAGTCTGGATCCCAAAATCTCTGAAGAATCCTTCGGGAGATACAAATCTCTTACCAAATCATTAAGTTCATTTTGTGTAAACAATTGGGGTTCACCAGATGTTTCGGTTTGAAAACAATCAATATCATCGTTTCCATCGTCATCAGACACCGAATCAGATAATGTTATATCAAGAGTATTTGGTTTAGTAGGTACAAGTATACCGTATACCAGGTCCATGAGCAACAGGTCTTATAGCAGACTGAAAGTTTGCACTTTACATGAACAAAAATAGCAGTCATTGCTGTGATTTCTAGGCTCACGCCAGACTATTGGAATCCAAAAGGTAAAGAATCCTTTTTACCTTTACTTCACAGTCTAAGTTGTTCAACACAAACACTGCAAACTTTATGTGGAGCCCATGATTTGTCTTGATCCCCAAGTTTCATTCCGAAGTATGCATAGCATGCTTTCTTGACGAAGTCTGTAATATCTCGCCTTTGTTTTTTCACAGTAAATTTTCCACAAATATAACAGAAAACGTTTGGGCTATTTACACACCCTCTGGTTGCCATAGCGACAAATAAACAAATTTCAAAAGAGAAATATAGTCACCGCGCACCTTTGAATAATAAAGAACTATAACCTCGCACGCACTAGACAAACTAACTCAACTTGTGGCTTGTCAATCACTTATATACTAGCGGTGCGTTTGTCAGATGTTCGAGAAAACGCTATGACGTCACTTCTGATCTGGAAGCATTTATAGGCAGTAGTTCTTAATCAAAATTTAATTGAGTAACTTTTAATGAAAATTACTTACATATATATATAATATGAAATATGATATTTTGTGAAAAATCTATACGTGATGGTGAAAAATTAATATTATTTTCGCAATCAGCTTGCAAAAATTACTATACAAGTGATAAAATATTTCGGACAACAAAACCATCGCAGGCCTTTATTATTCACTTCTGTTTCATCCTCTGGACCCATTTTATAACATCAGGCACCCTTCCAATCACACTATCAAACTCTCTCCAGAAGCTTTCTTTCCCATTCTCACACTTATCACACGGCGGATACACTACTACTACCACAACTTTTATCCTCATAAACTTAAATTTCACACACACACACAATCCTAGAACTGACGAGAAGTCTCATCGCTTCGTATCATACATCTCACCTCTCATCCTCTCGCTCACACCCGCCTTCACACACTTAACACCCGCATTCATTCGCACTCTCCACCTCCTTCCATCTTAGTTTCACACAATCCCATGACATCAAACCTTCCATCCTTAAACACCTGCACCACTTCTCTCTTTTGCTCATTATTTATTCCCTCTACATTCCACACACTCAATCGTGCCTGTCTGCAGTTACGTGGAAGGTCCGGGCAGGCGCGGCGCCCACGTCCGAGGCTACTGCTGCTCTTTGTGGGGAGAAAGAAGGAAGGATGGGTCCCCAACCTAATCCTCCCCTTTCTGTATCGCAGGAGATGCGGAGCTAACTGCACTTTTCGGCCAGCGATGGAGTCGTCACATCCCTACGCCAATTTTCATATATAAATTTATAAATTCAATTTATAATTCACGAAATGAAATTACTTAAAGAATGCAAGTTACAGAGTTTTGGAATGTAATTTCACAGTTTTCATGTTACTGGCAGACTGTAATTTGTTGTTAACTGCATGAGTTTTGCCTCAGTTCTAACATTCAGAATAGTCACTTGAGAGAGGAGACCTTCAGCTTGACATAGAATCCAAACCACGAGTCAGTACATCATCTCGAGCAGAAGACGGCTACCTATTCAACTAATGAAAAGACTCAGTGTCCCTTAATTTCGCTATTCTTTCGGAAAGCGGTGGAAAGACACTTTGACTGAATAGCTCAAAATTTTGAAAGCCACCTTCTTTTTATGAACATTTCCGTAATGTCTAGCTTTCCTCGAACTCTCAGTGTAGATGGGAATGTTAATATATAACCAAAGCCTACCTGTACGTAGTCAGTCCAACCTCGCGACATGACACGCAAATTTCAACAGAAACTTTTAAGCCAGTGAGACCTTAATAGTTATTTTAAGCCCACGAATCACTTAGCTTTTAAAGGCAACTTCACAAATTTGACTCATTGATTTTCACTGTGAAGCTCAAAATTTTTATGGCTATGGTATTTTGTAAATTTAATGACCGACTGGCTGTTTTTCAATTTAACAAACGTGTATGAAATTTTGTATAAGCGTGGTCTGACTCGATATAGGTATAGGCTTTAAGCAGTGGCTCTTGACCTTTTAGATTGCGAACCAAATTCAGGTCGCAGGGCTAACTCGGCGACCCATGCCTTCAAAAAGTTCACTCGTAATAGATCATAAAATAACTATTTAATGGTAAAATGATTAGGGATAACATAAATAAATGATAAATGACAATTTAATGACCCAATCAAAATGACTTGGCGAGAAAAGAAACATGAATTGGTCAACTACTTCAAGAATCAGGTGAGACAAGGAATCCGCTATTCGTTAACTATGGATGAGTATACATCTTTGCAAAACCAAAGATATATTAATGTTATTGCAATCGTTAGGAAAAGATTGGAAGACTTTGGCTTGGACCTAGATAAGCATATCGTGGGTTGCACCACCGACGGTGCCTCAGTATTGGTCAAATTTGGAAGAGAAATAGTACCTGACCACCAGCAATGCATTGTACATGCTATACATCTCGCAGTTTCAGATATCTTGTATTCAAAAACTGCTGAAAATTCAGTTGAAGGGGAAAGTGACCCTACCCCTGAAGATGAAGCCATCGAAGAAGATGAACACTCTGCACATGAGTTAAGCGAAGATGAGTGGGAAATTTTATGCACTGATACAATTTTTGAGTCCGACATAGATGACGTGATTGTTCTTCCAAAACTTCGAGAAGATTACTTAAAAGTAATAAACAAGGTGAGAAAAATCTGCCGCATATTTCGAAAGTCTCCTTTGAAAAATGAGAGATTGCAGGATTTTGTCAAAGATAAATTTAATGGAAAGGAAATGAAGCTTATCCTTGACTGTAGAACGAGGTGGAACAGTCTTTTGGCCATGATAGAAAGATTTTTGAAACTCAAAAATTGCATTCCAAAGGCCCTCAGAGTAATACGCTCAACAGAGACGATTTCAGATGAAGAATGGAATGCTCTAAAGAGCCTCTTTGACACGCTTCGTCCACTGGAAATTGTTTTGAAGGGACTCTGTTCCGAAGATGCAAATTTGCTCAAAGCTGAATCTTCCATGAAGTTCATTTTGGATAAATTTGAAAGCAAAAACAATCCTTCAGCTTTTGAGCTACGTCAGTGTTTCATTGATCGCTACTCATTGAGAAGACAAAAAGAAGCTGTCGCCTTGCTGAGTTTTCTCCACAATCCCGAGGTCTTGAAAAATGAATCATCAGCACCGTTCCTCTTTCCTTCAAGACAAGCACTTAAGAAGTATGCGGATCATACATTTAAGAGGCTTTTTCCAGAAGCTTGCCAGATTTCAGAAACAGACAACCAAGTCCAATCAATTGCTTCGAAACTCGAAGATTCACAATGCAGCTCAGGTCGTGAAGTAAATGATGACGATCAACTTATGAACGAGTACATGTCTGACATGAACAAACTGAAAATGAAACCCAAGAAAGATTCTTCTGAGGCCTTTGACGTAAACAATGAATTCAAATATTTTGAAGCTACTTTGAAGAGAAGCGAAAATTTGGATCGAATGTACAAGGCGTTGCTTACAATAAAAGCCACCAGCGTAGAGTCCGAGAGAGTGTTTTCAGCTGCTGGTTTATTCGTCACAAAGATTCGATCAAGAATGTCAGATCAGACACTTAATGCTCTTTGTTTTCTCAAGTGTTATTTCAAAAATCAAGTTCGATAATAAACTTTTTAATTCAAATGTTACACATACTTGATTGAATCAATTAAAACCTTATTTCTGTTTAATATTGTGATCATTTACCTCCCTAAAAAGCATACAGAATCCCATCGGTGAAAACCGGTAAAAATCGGCTTTAAGAATATAGCGACGGTGAAAACCGGTTTTACACTTTTCGGTTATTTTCCATCCCTATTGGCGATCCAATTTTGGGTCGCGACCCAGGGGTTAAGAAGCACTGAGCTTTGAGAATACCCTCAAAAGTACCAAAAAAATGAACTTGAAAATTAGGTCGACTTATCCATGTTGACTTACTTCTGGTTAAAAATATTTCAAGGAAAAAATATTTTCAGATTAAAGCTACGAATTTGTTTCTCACCTAAAACGTTATGTGGTTCTTAGCATTTTTAAACGTGTATATTTTTATGGTCTGGTGGAAGGTATAGATGCGAATATGCCCCATACTTATTTGACCAAACTATCCAGAATTGACAAACTGAGCGATCGAATGTCACTCCAACATTACCTAACCTATACCCTGAAAAAAAATAAATTTCATCAGTACTGCATAATCAAAGGAAGCGTGATTACGCAAATAATGCGTCTCGGAATATTCAAGGCAATGAAAATGTATTATCGTTGCATATTGGGTGAAATGAATAATAAAATTGGAAAGCAATGTTTGTAATTTAATATATTATTATTATTATTATTAACTTTTCAAATGTAAATTCAAGTAAATGTTAATAAATAATAAATGGAGTTTCCCCACAACGATATGTAGCCTATATATACATGAAAATTTAAGCAATGCAAGTATGAGCGTAAGTAAAAAATTAAAACAGAAAATGCGAAAGAGTAAACAAAAAGATTTATTCATTTTTCCACTGAGTGGATAACTGGATAACGTTCGGAAAAGTTATATGATATCTTCAGAGACGGGTGTCAAGTCCCGGGTAAGACCAAGGTTTGTTGCGTTTTACTTGTTTTGCGCTTTACTGGTTTACTAGTTTTGTTAAAACTTGAGTTACTGTTATAAGGTGTTGTGGGTTGGCATATAAGAATTAAATTACGTGTAATTACGTACACTCTAAAATCTAAATGAAGAGTAACTGAACGGAGATTTAATTGACATCTCCGGGAGATAGTGCCTCATGTTCAAATATTTTTGGTGGCAACCATTTGACTAATTTTAAAGCTGATGACCCAATATCATTGTTGGTTTTAACTGCAAATGTTTTTAATCTCTTTTTTTTTACCCAAGTGAAATAACTAATGAAATTTATATATTTATGATGATGAAAAATATTGTCTGTGTTGATGATAAATTTAACCAGCTTGATTGTTTTTTACTAATCATTCATCTTTTTTGGTGTAATCCAACCTAACCTAATCTAGAGTAACTTAGTTTAACCTAACCCAACGTGACCCAGAAATGCGCATAAAAAATACTATATAGTTTCAGAAAAAAAACTTTCATAAGGAATTCTAAATATACTGAATAATTTCAAGTGATTTGCTTTATGTAATACATATGCTGTAATATATAATACATATGATAAGGATGTTTATACACTCCATTTCTTATATGTAGTAATTACTGCACTTAAACATTTCCATTTTGCATTTTTTAGAACCTATGTAAAATGTATCACATCTTACGGAAACAAGCAAATATATACGACTCACGAGGTGTGTTCAAAAAGTTCTCGAATTGGTTATGCTGTGCGCGCATCACATGTCACGCATGCGCGTCATGTGATGCATGTTGTAGTGTGACTCAGTCTGTGTCCAAAGACGGTTACCGTTTGTTGATATCGTATTTTGTTCTCTCACTATTTACTGTTTTGTGAAGTAATTTTGTGTGTTTTGCCGCATTTTGTGCATTTGAATAATGGCTACTGTCGCGCACTTCCATTGCGATGATGCTGTTTTGTTTCAACGTTAAACCCGTACACCCACGTCTCGTCACCCGTAACGATGCTTCTGAGAAAATTTTCAGCAAGATTGGCATGTTGAAGGAGGTCTTGAGACACAAGAAGTTAACAACACGTTGCTCTTTCTGCTCAGCAGTCAAGAGTCGGGGCACAAATTTGGCTGACACGACGCATCCCCAAATTCTCTCTGAGTATCGTGTGGCATGATCCTATCGAAACGTCCATTTCGATAGCGACTTCCCTGATTGTCAGTCTACGGTTCCTTCGAATCATTTCACGAACAAAAGCAACAGTGTCATCAGTTCTTGAAGTGGAAGGTCGTCCCACCCTTGCATTGTCCTCCGTCGACGTTCGGCCTTCCTTAATTAAAGCGCTTGTGCCACTCAAAAGTGGTTGTCCGACTTAAGGCGTCATTGCCAAATGCTGTGTTCGGCATGGCATGGGTTTCAGAAGCAGTCTTGCCCAGCTTAACGCAAAATTTTATGCACACACGTTGTTCTTCAACAGTAGCCATTATTCAAACGCACAAAATGAGACAAAACACACAAAATGACTTCACAAAACAGTAAATATCGAGAGAACAAAATACGATATTAACAAGCGGTAACCGTCTTTGGCCACAGACTGAGTCATGCATCACATGACGCGCATGCGCATCATAACCAGTTCGGGAACTTTTTCAACACATCTCGTATATATATATATATATATATATATAATATATATACCTTTCAGTAAAAAAAAATTCATAGAAGTTTAATATACCGGGTGGTTACAAATGATCTTCCCGATTTTAAAAAACTAACGAAGCTATAGCGAAAACCAAGATATACAAATAAAGAAGAACTCAAATAGTTTTATTTACAAGCTATTGAAGTTCAATATGAGTTCCTTTTATGGCTCCTTTTGAGGTTATAACATTCCTAAATGAGCAATTGCCTGATCGTTGGATCACAAACGTGATCGTGAACGTGGGCGTGGGGGGCCCATTCCTTGGCCGACTCGTTTCCTTGACTCCTTCTTTAGGGGCTATGTTAAAAATGAAGTTTTTGTTCCACCAATGGCATCAACTTTGGAACATTTGAAGAAAAGGATACGTGAGGCTGTTAGAAAAGTTCAGTATGATATGCCACAAAATGTATGGAGGGGAACAGAATACCGCTTTGATGTCTGTAGAGCCACAAAAGGAGCTCATATTGAACTTCAATAGCTTGTAAATAAAACGTTTTGAATTCTTCTTTATTTGTATATCTTGCTTTTCGCTGTAGCTTTGTTAGCTTTTTTCATAATAAATGTTTAAAATCGGGAAGATCATTTGTATTCACCCGGTACAGAACCTTTTCAAAATGTGTCTTCTCATTTTTAAAAATATATGTTAGAGAAGTCAGAGTTCAATGTTCAAAATCTCAAAAATGAAGTTCTGACAGCTCAGGCCTATTTATATCATTTAAAATTCCTCAATTTCCGATAAATGTTTCCTCATTCCAGAATCTCTGAATAAATAAATGGCTTATCAGAATCTGAGGAAAGGCGGGAACTCAATTTATAAACAAATACATACAGTATATGAAAGTATAACTAAGTTTGACCTCTTTTATTCAAATTTTCTCTTCACAGAAATTGTAGTTTTGCACTCTTAAAACTTAGAGATTTTGCATAGAATATCGAATCTTTTTTTTTGGTGGGGAGGGGAGGGGAGGGGGATTCCTTTCGAGTCGAGTTCTGATTTGTTGATAACGGAATACTGGAATAACATACAATTTAGGTCCATTATCGGAATATTTCGTCAGAGACTGTATAACAAGGATTATATTACTATTCAATTTTAATAAACATACCAATATTTTTACGATGTTTATATAAATAAGTTCAAATAACACTGAAATGTCATATACACACACATATATATATATATATATATATATATATATATATATATATATATATATATGTGTGTGTGTGTGTGTGTGTGTGTGTGTGTGTGTGCATTTCTGAGGCCAGGCCTTCCCAAGGGGAGAGGGGGATTGAAATTGTAGAAAGGCGGACCTTTTGGTGCAACGACTTAGTCACTGCGGAGGGGGTTTTAGTTTAGAGAAGTTTGTGAAGTTTCAAAAGAAAATGCAAAAAAAATGCGACTGCTTATTTATTAAATGATGTTATATATTATAATATCACATCATAAGTTATAACTTTGGTGCGTGCGTGTGTATGTATGTGTGTGTGTGTGTGTGTGTGTGTGTGTGTGTGTGTATTTTACACACAGACCGTGCATGGAACAAAGAGCTCTTCTGGGAAAATTAAATCCACTGTAGTCCGAATAAGTAATGATAAATGAAAAGTACTATAGTTTTTCTTTTTCATGATGGAAGCCCAACGTGGCAACGGGTAACTAACAAAAGACCCCAAAATACAGCTTCCCTCACCAGCTATCTGCTAAGCACATAAGACCCAGCTTTGGGACAGAGTCTAGGGTTTAAAGCTTTTCAGGCTACTACATTCAGAACTCAATATACGCAACAAACTCGTTGCCCACATTGAGCTTCCATCATGAAAAGTAAAAAGTATAGTATCTGTCATTTACCATTACTTATTTGGAGTAGAGTGGATTTAATTTTCCCGGAAGAGTTCCCTTCTTCCATGCATGGTCTGTGTGTAACATAAAAGTTTCTCAGGGGACCATTCTGAGTTATAACATATATACAGGGTGGGAGAAAAGTCTAAGGATTTTATACAGACAAATAATTTATTAGTAATAAATAAGTTGCAATGATATCAATGCAGCGTATGCGATACTTTTCAAAGCAACTATAAAAGGCCAGGAATGACCCTAGGCTAGAACAGGAAGGTCTTAAGCCCTAGCCCCAGTCACCGCAATGTTAGTAAGGATGGAATACAACAATGAAGAAAAAGTGTGAAGAAAGTTTGCGTTTATTTCAAGAAAAATATAATAAACCACCACCAAATGCAACCACACATCGATACTGGAAGCTAAAACTTTTAGAAACAGGGAGCCTGATAAAAGATCATCCAAGAAGCGGAAGGCCACTAACGGCGACAGGAGACAACAACAAACAAAATGTCCTCGCCAGTTTTCAAGTCGCTCCAACAACTTCAACAAGAAAAGCCGCACGAGAATTGGGTATTTCCAAATTTTCAGTACAATGATAGTGAAATCACAAGGATACCACATTACGAACCTATTTACTCTCAGCTCATATACGACGATGATTCTGACAGACGGCTGCAGTTTGCTGAAACAATGAGACAGGTCAACAGTGATCCAGATTTCGTTCGAAAGATAAAATTTTCAGATGAATGTGTCTTCGGTTTAACGAGTAAAAAGAACAAACACAACGTTCACTACTGGACGAAAAAAAATCACAAAATACGATTGTGTAAACCTGTTAAAACGGCTACACTAACAGTTTTGGCATGCATTGGTTATTCAGGACTCGTTTCCTTTGACATATCAAGAGAGACGATGGATGGAAAACGCTATTGCCAGGTATTGAGAGAGAAAGTTTTACCAGTTTACTAATGGCGTTGGCAGGCAGGAATTGGCTTTATCAACATGATGATGGAGCGCTGCCACATTACTCTACAGCTGCCCGTGAGATTCTGGATACGAGCCTTGAAGGAAGATGGCTTGGGCAGTAAGGTCCCACCGAGTGGCCAGCCAGATCATCTGATGTAACCCCAGGTGATTTCTGGCTTTTGGCTTATTTGTGTGACAAACTCTACACTCCTGGTTTCATCTATCTAAATGTGAATGCCTTTGTTCGCAGAATAGATGAAGAACTGAAAAGGATCCTACTCAATATGTTCAGAAGAACAATGAAGAGTTTCCCAGAGAGAATCCACAAATGTATCATAGCGGATGGAGAACTATTTGAAGATTAAATTAGAATTTAACAAAATATTTGTATGAATAAAATTCTTATAGACGTTTAGTTTGATTTGTTTCATTATCTGAACACTTATCTGTATAATGTTGTTCACTAAATAGTTGCACTGTATAAAATCCCTAAAGACTTTTCACCCACCCTGTATATGTAAATATATAAAGACAAACCCCCGAGAATTAATGAACATTTTTCATTCTTTAATTCATACCAATCTTTCGGAATAAACTCGTACCATCTTCAGGGCTAAAATTAAAAAGGATGAACGACAAATTATAGTAAAGTTAAAATACAAATCTTAATGGATTAGAATTTGTATTTTAACCTTACTATAATTGGTCGCTCATCTTGTTTTGGATCTGAAGATGGAATGAGTTTATTCCGAAACGTTGGCACGAATTAAAGAGTGAAGAATGTTCCTCTTTATTATTGAACTGCACTTCCCCGCAATCAGTCAGTAGCCAATATATATATATATATATATATATATATATATATATATATATATATATATATATATAAGCGCATTGCATGTAACATGCTGATAGTGGTTTTGTATCCCCAAAAAACCCACGGTCCTTAATCCATGTACTGATGCGTATATATATATATATATATATATATATATATATATATATATATATAAGGCGCTTCGGTGGTATAGTGGTTAGCGTCGCTGACTACGAATCTATCGGCCCCGGGTTCGAGACTCGACGGCAGCCGGGGCGCAGCAAAACCCAGCTGTTCATCCTTCCACACAATAAAGAAAGTTTTTTGCACGAACGGCAACCAATGTATATACTATGTATCCACCTGATTACCAATCAAATGCTATAAATAGTATAATAACACATATTGAACTGTTTAAACTTTAAAGTATAATACAGCATTTTCTTCTTTCTTTGAATAGGGAAGCATTGCTTCCCTTGCTTCCATGGACCGCACGCCACTGATATATATATATATATATATATATATCAAAACAAAAAATAATGCAGTTAGTACAGAAGATTTTTATATACAACAAAATACACGTTTAGTATATATGCGAGTGGAGATAGTTTTAATGTGTGCAAGGCGTGGTAACACACACCGATCAGTTGTTACTGCTTTTAATGACAAACACCCTGATAGGCCGCCAGTTGTTCGGACATCAGTTGGAAAACTTTTCACTCGCTTCAAAGAAACGGGAAGTGTTCATGATCGTCCGCGTAGTAGCCGGCCAAAAAGTTCAACTGATGCAGCAACATCACTACGGTATTCAATCACCTCGGAAACAGCCCACATAAGTCCTTAAGAAAGTTATCCCAGGAAACGGGTGTCTTCAGAAGATCCATTCAACGAATTCTTACAACAAATCGTTTCCACCACTACAAAGTCCAACTCGTTCAGGACCGTCGTGTAGAGTTCTGCCAGGGGTTTCTACAACATCGACAGCTTCAACGAAGGATCATGTTCAGCGACGAAGCGATATTTCACTTCAGCGGTCGTGTCAATAGGCATAATGCACGCTATTGGGCCAATGAGAACCCCCACTGGATGGAGGAAGGACAAGTACAATTCGATCCACGAATTATGATGTGGGCTGCGCTCTGGTGGGATCGGTTAATTGGTCCGTACCCTTTCGATGGCAATGTAACAGGTGAAACATATCTGCATATGCTGCAAAAATTTCTAATGCCCATACTGGACGACATTCGACTGACAGAACGGGCGGAGATGTGGTTTCAGCAGGATGGTGCACCACCACATTTCACAACCATCGCCCGGAGCTCTTTAGATGAAACATTCCCAAGTAAGTGGATCGGACGGCGAGGGCCCGTCGAATGGCCACCTACATCTCCAGACCTCACGCCTCTTGACTTTTTCTTGTGGTGTCATCTCAAGTCGGTAGTCTATGCTGATCGACCCAGAACCATACGTTCCCTTTATAGGTTAATTCTATTCTTTCTTTTTTATTAAATATATCTATTATTTCTTCGTAAAAGGCATCGGTTTTCATATCCTTAAGAAGCTTTTTCTCAATTGAGATTAAAGCTGAACTTGCAAGCCTTTCTTACCCTTGCGCATTTCTAGCGTAGTTACGTATTCGCTTTAAATGAGAGAATGACAGCAGACAGCACGTAAAGTTGCCAGATATTTCAAGAAAATTAACTATAAGATCTGGACAGCGATTTCTAAATTGCTTCCTTTTTGACATAGGGAAGGATAAAATAACGATAAATATATTCTTTTTCGCTTAACATGGCCATGGAATTTTTTAGTAGAAAAACTATATGAAACTTGTTGTATTCAATAAATACTACATTATTAAACATTAAATGAGTTTTTAGAATGGAAAGAAACAATTTGTAACAGTAAAAAAAAAGCGAAAGTCATTGGGAAAAAGGATGCATTTCGTCAATTGTTGTCCAACTCGAAATTTTTTGCGTCGGCTTTCTTAAAGGTTTTTGCACGAACGGCAACCAATGTATATACTATGTATCCACCTGATTACCAATCAATGCTATAAATAGTATAATAACACATATTGAACTGTTTAAACTTTAAAGTATAATACAGCATTTTCTTCTTTCTTTGAATAGGGAAGCATTGCTTCCCTTGCTTCCATGGACCGCACGCCACTGATATATATATATATATATGTTAAACACAGACCGTGCATGGAACAAGGAACTCTTCTGGGAAAATTAAATCCACTATAGTCCGAATAAGTAATGGTAAATGACAAATACCATAGTTTTTCTTTTCATGATTTTAGCCCGACGTGGGCAACGGGTCTCTCGCAAAGAGATCCCATAAATATAGCTTCCCTCACCAGCTATCTGCAAAGCAGATAGGATCCAGCTTTGGGACATGGATCTAGGGTTTAAAGCAAGCCTAGATCCCTACATTCAGAACCTCTATATAAGTAAAAGACTCGTTGCATTCACGTCGGGTTGAATAAATCAAAGAAAAAGGGGGTAACTATTGTATTTTTAGCCAAAAAAAACAAAACTTAAACCTCAACCGGGACATTGAGCGTCCACTTTTCAAGGCACGTAACACGTCCGTTTAATATACACAAATTCAGAATGGTTCCCTGAGACAATTATATGTTAAACACAGACCGTGCATGGAACAAGGAACTCTTCTGGGAAAATTAAATCCACTATAGTCCGAATAAGTAATGGTAAATGACAAATACCATAGTTACCCCCTTTTTCTTTGATTTATTCAACCCGACGTGAATGCAACGAGTCTTTTACTTATATAGAGGTTCTGAATGTAGGGATCTAGGCTTGCTTTAAACCCTAGATCCATGTCCCAAAGCTGGATCCTATCTGCTTTGCAGATAGCTGGTGAGGGAAGCTATATTTATGGGATCTCTTTGCGAGAGACCCGTTGCCCACGTCGGGCTAAAATCATGAAAAAGAAAAACTATGGTATTTGTCATTTACCATTACTTATTCGGACTATAGTGGATTTAATTTTCCAGAAGAGTTCCTTGTTCCATGCACGGTCTGTGTTTAACATATAATTGTCTCAGGGAACCATTCTGAATTTGTGTATATTAAACGGACGTGTTACGTGCCTTGAAAAGTGGACGCTCAATGTCCCGGTTGAGGTTTAAGTTTTGGTTTTTTTGGCTAAAAATACAATAGTTACCCCCTTTTTCTTTGATTTATTCAACCCGACGTGAATGCAACGAGTCTTTTACTTATATAGAGGTTCTGAATGTAGGGATCTAGGCTTGCTTTAAACCCTAGATCCATGTCCCAAAGCTGGATCCTATCTGCTTTGCAGATAGCTGGTGAGGGAAGCTATATTTATGGGATCTCTTTGCGAGAGACCCGTTGCCCACGTCGGGCTAAAATCATGAAAAAGAAAAACTATGGTATTTGTCATTTACCATTACTTATTCGGACTATAGTGGATTTAATTTTCCCAGAAGAGTTCCTTGTTCCATGCACGGTCTGTGTTTAACATATAATTGTCTCAGGGAACCATTCTGAATTTGTGTATATATATATATATCAAAACAAAAATAATGCAGTTAGTACAGAAGATTTTTATATACAACAAAATACACGTTTAGTATATATGCTAGTCAAAAAATGGAAATAAGGGGTTCCAAAAAACCTTAGCCCCCCATTTGCAGTGCAGCTTACATATTTACTTATATCGAAATAGTTTTTAGTGATTATAAAAATATATAAAATTCTTTATTTATTGCAGGTATTAAAATTACTCTAGCTGATAAAGTGATAATATAATGGCTTCTCAATTAATTGGTGATTCGGAGAGGCAACGTGTGATAGATCGCATGGGATGTGAATGATTTCATGCATTTAGCTGTCTCCGATGAATTTTTTGTTTACGTAACACGTCGGCCTAACTACCAAAATGATCGAGTGTGGGCCACAACACCAGATGAAATCGATGACAATGAACATTATCGCGAATTATTAAAAAGTCCAGACTGTGTTGGTGTGTTTGTTTTGTTCACTGCAAAGAAGCTCATGTGGGTGCTAAAGCACCCAGCATGTCATTCCTTTTCTAAGGAACCCAAACAATGTTATGGATGTCGATCAGGTCACACTTCTGCACGATAAGGCCCCCTGCTTTAAGGCATTAGCCACTCAACAGTTGTTGCGGAACCATGAGATCGATTTCTTTGGAAATGAAGAATGGCCATGAAATTCTCCTGACCTGAACGTCTGTGAACACATTGGATCAGTTATAAAGGACAAGGTTGAATGTCTCTTGTTTCAAGAACCTGCAGCAAATCGATTTTCGAAGGATACAATGACGCAACACATTGAAACTGTTTTAGCAAATTTGCGTAACGATCAAGATCTATTCACGTCACTTTTGGCAAGCTACCCAAAGCGAATTCAGGCTGTCTTGGAAGCCAATGGCGGGAACACCAAGTTTTAATTGTTTCTCATTAAATGCAGGATTAAATTCTCTTTTGTAAGGTATGTTTAGTTTTTACTGTACCTCTAATGGTTTAGGCCATGGGTGAGGGGCTAAAGTTTTTTGGAGCCCCGTACATGCTTTAAGTTCTACCATGCTTAAATAAAATAGTAAATTGGCACGTGATCGAGTCGACACTTACACCCTCATTACTCTGTATTACACAACAAATGCGATTTAACATTATTTCACCACTCAAAGTACGGGGTGTCTACATTCAATATAAAGGGCTTTTAACTCGTTTCACACTATTTTTGTACCCACTTTACAATTGGGGGACAAACTATCACCCTCTTTAAACGCCGTTAGAATACAATCAAAAGGGCGCACAAAGATGACATCGTTTGCTACAACATCACCGTTAAATTCGAGTTTATAAACACTCCTTTCCAAACGATTGTTTATTCTTTCAACGGTGACCTTTTCAACTGTAAATTTTTCTTCACAACTCATATCGACAATTGAAGTACGTTTCTAAATCGTGCTGACAACTGTGTCTTATATAAAGAAATAATTCTTCAGTGTGAACAGTGAAAGTGAGTTCAGCCCTGTACCGTTCTAGCCCTTTGTACCAAAGTTTATGATATTTCGAGGAGTCTGCACCTTCTAAATACGCAGCCAGTTCCAAACCATTCTCGCCTTCTTCGGCCCTATACTTGGTAAAATCATCGAGCATGACGGTGTACGCGTACTCAAGCAAAGTGTCAAAATAACGCATATCAGCAGCACGGGCGTCTAATATAGGTTTCAGTTTACGGAAGCCGACGACTTCAAACATTCTGTCGAGAATGAAACGGCATCGTGTGGGGATAAGGGTGTTATTGGCAGCAGCATTTTTCCACATCAACCGTATATCAACGCAGGGGTGTTTTGTATCACGATTTACGGATAGCGTATAAATAATGGCGTATGAGTGTGCATCGCTAATCTGCTCTCTTTTTGAGCCTACACTGCAAGTACTTTGTAACCTTCCGCGCCCCACTTCTCAACACTTCAACACTTAAATAAATAATATTGCGTCTACCGGAGTTTGAATGTCTACATTTCGTGTCAAGTACATAAGTAACAGCACCAGTATTACACGGATACGTCGTATACTGCGTTGAGGATGCTGTTCAACGGAAGTTCCATCTTTTAATAGTTTTATACTGATCCTGCGAGGTGAGAACGTCCGGACGAGTCAAACTCTGAGGCGACGATGAACACCGGCGTGTTGTTTCTGGACTCGGAGTGGCCGTGCGGGTGGATGGGGTGGAGGGAGGTGTGGGGTGGGTATGAGTCACACGGGGTTGCGTCATGAACGATTCTAGGCGTTAGTGATTCGTGTACGAGATTGTTCCAACATGAAATATTCGCTGCGCAACCATCCGAATATTTGTACCCAATTATACTGGGTAGGTGTCTAGAGAATTTTTCCATCTGCGATACATGAACTAATATCGATTTTAATGTTTTATGACACCCATTCCCCGGAATGCGTACCATACATCTACGTTCAGGCAGCGTGCGAAATTCCCGCTGGCCCGTTGACCCGAGGCCAGTTGTTTTCACATCGGATCAGTAATTTTCATAAGACATTAAAACACTCGGACCAGCTCCTTATGAAAATTACTGATCCGATGTGAAAACAACTGGCCTCGGGCCAACGGGTCAGCGGGAATTTCGCACGCTGCGTTCAGGGGTATTCACTACTGTACTTTCTCGAACTATGCACATTTTATTAACACTCCGGTGATCTATTTGAGAGAAACAGGTGTCCGTACTTGTCCTTTTTGCTGGACGAACTATACTCGTCCCTAAACTCTACTAAAAACTCGCACAAGCCTTTAGCTACAACTTCACTGCTCACCTCGTCATAAAATACATGGATGTAATGGTAGAAATATTTCAAACTGGTCATAATCGCAAGATTTACATTCACAGCCCTTGTGTACGCGTACTCGGTGTGATGTAACATGGCGTAATATCTTCTATCACACCAATCATCAACAAGGTTCAGAACCCAGATCCTTTGCTTCTTTCTGCAAGCGTGGCTTCTTTCACTTCAAGATATATGAGTGCTCTCTAGTGCAGTTTAATCCTGCAGTATAATCTATTACATGTTTGTACCGCGAAACCCCGCAATGCTCTCGCCGGAATAACCATAGAGTATTTGGACGTCGTGCTCCTCACTTCGCACGAATTAATGTAGTCTTAAAGGAATCAAAGGAGGGATGACTAGAAATTCTTTGGGTGTTCACCACATCTGTAGACTTTTGTGAGTACCACTTCAGGAATGTAGAGCATGCAACATCATTGGAAGCCATCGTTTTTTTCTTCTACGCGAGAATCCATTAACAGTTAAAAAGACACGTCTGAGAACCAGGACATGCGGAGGTCAAATGAGTACGCAGGAAGGCGATCTGTCCCGATTAGCAGCGTTTCCTATATGTGTTACGACACACTTTTGTCCCCCTAAGTTCCTTCCCGCCCCCCAACTTCTGTGCCCGAAAATTGTGAGTCCCTACAGTCAGTTGGGGTGGTTGGTCACCGTTATCTTTCTAAGCTCACTAGCTCCTTCAGCGAATCAAAGTTGACGATCCGCCGGTTCGCGTGGGCATCCACGTTTAAGCGTGATGCCTTTCGCCTTCACGATATATCTCATTTCCTTCCCGACCCTCACCCGTATCCCGTAAGTTTTTGGGCCTGTTGAGACAAAAGAATCAGCGTAGGCGCTATCTCCATACTCATTCTTGATCTCGTCAGTCAACTCTCCGAGGAATTCCCCAACAGGTGGCATGTATTCACTTTCCCTCTCCGTGAATATCACACTATCTGTATCTGCGTAGAGAACCCTCCGGCCAAGAGAATGCAGTAGACTCCAAAGTTTGATGCGGGCGTATGCTGTTGTGAAACTGGCTATAGGTATGTATCTGTAGTCAATTCGGTTCTGTTGTACTTTATTATGTACGTATTACCCACATTCACGATCTCCATGACCTCTTTATCGCAAACGTTGGCGTAATTCCACACCTCGTTATAACTTTGGGCTAGATGGACGTTACCCTCATCTGTATTCTGAGCAAATTTCCCCAAAAGACTATTTAGGCACAACTTTGCACTAAAGCGTTTGCCTGGGTTCTTTTCAATTTGGTCCCGTTGAAGTTGTATCCCTTCACGATCACGGTAGCGCTGAATATACGCCGATTTTTCATTTTCGGTCTTTACTCCTCGCGGGTACCCTGATGCTTCTACCTTATCCTTCAAAAAAGTGTTTATATATGGTGTAAAAATGTTGGGGAGCTTCTGAAACCTCCACACCTCATATATCTTCATTATTCTGTAACCGTGGCGAACGGCTAAGGACAGCTCAGAACGCTGATCTTCCTCTGGTTGGATGTGATTACAGGCCCCATTGTTCTCCTCTGCGCACTTCACGCACAAGGGGAACATGAGTTTGTGATCCATAACGACGGGTAAGATTGGCATCTATAAATCGTGAGGGGGGAGCACATCTACGAAAGAAAGGCCGAAATAGTTCTCGTTCAAATTGGCTGAGAACTCTTCGATGGTAGGCAGGGTGGGACCCATCAGTTTTTCAGGTGCTCCTACGGGGTACGGATTGTTCTTCATCATGTATGGGTATAAAGAACAGAAGTCGTAGTAATGGAGTTTCACGCCCTCCGTAGGTGAAAAGTATAGTTCGAAGGGGTTTGTACGTCCACCGAACAAACTATCGCCGCATTTGAGAGGATCCAGCACCATTGAACGCTTGATGGTGTTTATTTCTTCGCGGTACTGTCCATCTGTCTCCATCCATGCATCATATCATATTCGTGCTCCCACAAGACCTTCTGAGTGAACTGGGAGCTTATAAGTTGATCGCGGGTGCGGGTCCATGCGAGACTGTCAGCAAGAGATCTACCATGGATATCTCCTACGATTCCACACTCAGGAAGTGGGCATCGATGCCACCAGCAACCGTTAAAGGAGTACCTAGTCTTTTCACCAGTGGCACGGTGTTGCGGGCATGTTTTACGTATACACCAGTCTATTGCTGTAGGTGTATGAGACAGTAAATAGCCTTATGCCCATAACTGTGTTGGTTATTTCTGAGAATGACGGCTAGTGTGTCTTTAGTCATGAAGTTGTTCTTGAGTACCGTAAAGCACAATGAGGCGATCGTGGTTGCGGCTTGTCGTGGGTCGCAGTTGAACCGGTCTATGTACATCCTTCTAAAGGCTTGGAAACATACTCTAAGCACGCGCACGTCATTCACGCAATAACGCTCACATTCATCCGCTATATTGTAAGGATTAGATTCATTAAAACTGTTGTAGTACCTGTCAAAATCTTCACGCTCACTATCACTCATGTTGGCATAGTTTAAGTAAAAGTAATGTTTGGGCGGGGGGGGGGGGGGTAGTCCTACGTAATTTAAAGTGGCGCTAGTGAGGAAAGTGTAAGGGAAATACCCTTTTGAAATTTCGGCGGCTACGCCCATCACCTTGGGTAGCTTCGCTAATTTACAAGGTGTGAATAATAAAGTGTCTTTAAACTGTACATTACCTCTTATTTGCATCTGTATAAGCTTGTTTCCTCTTCTTAAGGGATCGCCTGTAAATATCTCCGATGACTCGTGTTCAATCAGTTACTTATAAAGGAATTGTGCATCAAATTTTGCACCGTTTATACAGTCATTTTTTTTAACTTGTCCGCTAACTTGACAATATAGAACACAGAGTTTCACGCGGGTGTCGTGTACGCTCGTTTTAAAAACGTTTGTTCGTTTACGACATTTGCGACACTCATCACATTCGACGTTCATGCACTCATCGCAGATAGTCTGGCTTGCAAGTAGATGTGGGGTAACCTCTTTGGTTACAGCATCCGTGTAAGTCTCTGTGTCGTAGTATACAGTTATACAAGGTTTAATTTTAGGTTTGGCGTCTTTCATATATCATACATGCTTTACACCATCTGCCTTATATTTCTCGTGGCATGTAGAACAGTGAATTTCATTGCATATTTGCTCGAGTTTCCCCCAGCTGTCCATCATATGAAACATGCCGCATTCGCAGATTCTCATTTTCCTGCACGTACCATTTGATTTATGGAATTCAAAACAGTTATTATTGAAAAACGTGCGTTTACATACATTACAGTCAGTCCCTCTTCTCAGCTACACGACTTTCACATTTGGAGCTTTTACACTGCTCGCATACCATGTGGCAATCTTTACAATGCTTCACTCTATCATCCGCAAATTCGAGACTTCCCTTACACAAATCATGATGCCTTCCATATTTTCGACTTTTATCATAACTCGCGTAAAGAGTCCTTATATTGCGGATGGGGAGATACGTTGCCCCTGACACCCCTAAAATAAGTAGAGGTCTTGTACGGTCTCTCACACTGCTTTTGAAAACATACACAGTCCTACGACGATCATCCATTCCAAATACAACTATATGAACATTCATTTCCTGTTCTACTCTTCTCAACTCTTCAGGACCCATATTACAGTCAAACTTGAGCTTGCAGTCTGCGGCCAGTTTACGAGCACGCTTAACAACCGTCGGCATCCAGATATTATAGCAATTGTATTTAGCACATTAAATATATGAGCTATAAAGCCGCAACCACGCTCGGTGTTTATATGTCGTCTGTAAATAGCCTGATAATTAAAGTTAAGCGTATAGGTGTGGCCGTATGTCCCGCAACACGAAATACGCGGTCTATATCTATCGTGAAGTTGTCCGTGCCGAATACGGTGCTGCTTTCGGAGGCTTCAATTATACGACCCAAAATGTAGTCTACATCTAAGGCAGCCAGACGCCTGTAGGGTATTACTACCCAAAAATCATCTATATCTCCGTCATCTGACCCGAACCCGAAGGACAGTGGCGTCCTGGCTTGACGGTCCTCACTATTATGAAGGGCAAACTCCACAATACGCTCAACTACGCGCCGCAGTCCGTGTTCAAAACCGTTGTTATACATGGTTCGCGGGTCGACCCTGACTACGTACCAGTTTCTAGTCAGGGTTGGGGTAGGGGTGGGTGTGCGCACCAGTTCGAATGCTATGCCACTGTCTACAGAATGAGATGCTGCTGTGGAGGGAACGGACGGTATTGAACAGGAATAAGGGGCATAGTTTTATTTGTAGAAGGAACTACTGTGGGGGCTGTGTCGTAAGACGTAGAGGGCTGGGGTTCTATTACTGTCGGTCTAACAACCGACGCACTTCTGGCGCGCTTTACGCCTGACGTGGAAGGCGAATCATTAACTTCGTCATGCACCCGTTTTCTCCTCGAATTGTCGCGTGAAGGTACTACAGGTGTCGCTTGTGGAGGTTCGCTAGCGGGGGTGGAGTCTGTAGCCTCAACAACAACTACACTGTCATCGGTATCATCAGCAATGTCTCTGACATGTTGCTGGCACAGTACTTCATCCTCATTATTATTCACGGTTTTGGGGAAGAAAAACAAGACTGTAGAATATAAAGAGCATCACTTAAAATTTTATTATATTTTGTAAATGTTCTACTTAAGAGTGTGACGTTTTAGAGATGGATTCAGTAGAAAAATTCAGGCTCACGAGCCCCTCCACATGCAATATATCTGGCCCTACAGGATGTGGTAAAACTGTGTTTATGCTTAAAATCATTAAAGATAAGCAGGAACTATTCTCAAAATTTGTGCATAAAGTCATATGGTGCTATTCGACATATCAGTCAGTATTCAACGAGTATATGACGTTAATTCGTTAAAAGGAAATGAACATACAGTCATTGTAATTGACAATCTCATGTTAGAAATGGATAAAATGTTTGCCGAGACATTTACAGTGTTCTCCCACCATCTTAAAATAAGCGTATTCTAAATCAACCAGAATCTATTTTTCAAAAAAAGATTCATGCGAGATGTGTCATTAAATACGCAATATCTAGTCTTATTCGCACAACGTAGAGATGTATCACAAATTGGGGTATTAGCCAATCAAATGTTCCAGAATCAGCGTAAGGAGTTTTTGGAAGTTTATAAAGAAGTTACAAGCCAACGTTACGGATATTTGCTTTGTGACCTTCATCCGCGAAACACGTTTAGGGTGCTTCTAAGAACGAATATATTCCCAAACGAGGCTGAAACGATATATATTCCAGAATGACAAAGAGATTAAAGAAATACCATGGATTAATAAAAATTTATTATCGACTGCCACGGACACTGCAACAGCTGTTTGTTAAAAATATCGACTCCGACTTTTTAAAATGCATCTGTGAAATCTGTCTTAACGTTATAAAATGTAATGTACCAATGAAACCCCCTCAGGAGGCTTGCCTACGTCGTTACAAGAACATAATACGCGCACTCGCTCGTAAAAGTCAAACTGTGGGGAAGAAAAAGCGAATTATTGTACAAAGAGGGGGCTCATTCCTACTCATCTTATTTTCAGTTTTGGGGCCTTTACTGACTAGTTTAATATAATAAAGAAAGTAGTGATTCCACACGAGGTGTATGCTTCACTATAAAGCTTAAAGAGTCCAGATACGGTTCTAGAACCACGTAAAGGCAGGCTTAAAAGAATAGAAAGCGAATTGTTAGACCTATTAAATAGTGAAAAGTTTCCTAATGAGAAAAGAATCTTATACCAAGAAGGTCTGCAGAAATTTTTTCATGAGTACGAAAATTATAAGAATCCGACAGAGGTCCCCATAGTTATTAGGCACAGGGATGATGACGTTGAGCGTGGCGGCATAGGACCTGTGGCTGAGGCTAGAGACGAACAGTCAAAGAACAACGGGGTGACCCTGAAACATATCGAGCATGTATTAAAAAGCAGTCTCCCACATACGTTAAGGAATAAAGGTTTAAGTCTTTATAATCTATTGAGTTAGGATCACGTCGTACAATGGACCGATACAGGTGAGGTTGTTGTTGAAGGATCAAATGTACAGGGTTCGAACATCATTGACATCGTACACGACTTGGTGAGAAAGTGGGATAGGCCCTCACCAACAGGATGGGAACATATTAAAGCAAGACTACACCAAATAAACGTCCCAAAAACACTGATAGGTAATCTGAACACTGAACAGGTTAAAAGACTTGGAGCAAGCCTCGCATGTACCACAGCTGAGCACGCCTTCGCACCCAGCGGTAACATCTGTGAAGAGGAAGAAGAAAAGACCAAACAGCAACGGCCAACACTATCCGCGCACCTCTAAAATACGCACATGGCTAACAAATTAAGAAAACGTTATTATGACACTTCTAACCCAGCCTCCTACGGTGGCGTTAATGGACTGTACAGAGGCGTTTATAATGAGGGAGTAGGGAAAAAAGATGTTGAGAGGTTTTTGCGGGCGCACGATGCTTATACACTTCATAAGCCGGTGAGAAAAAGGTTTAAAACGGCCAAGACAACAACAACCTAGGGTGATTCTATTTGGCAGGAGGATTTAACAGATATGCAGAGATATTCAATGTATATGGAGGCTACCGCTACATCCTATTCATAATAGATGTATTCTTTAGATATTTTTTGGCTAATTCCCCTGAAAAATAAATCGCCTGAAACAGTTGCTAATGCCACCAAAACGTTGGTGTTGAAAGAAAACAGAATTCCTGGCTATTTTTGTACGGACATGGGGAAAGAATTTATAGTGTATGCCGAGCTTTTCAGAACATGTTGACAGAGTTTAATATCAGTTATTACACTAGCAATTCTATACATAAGGCATCTTTAGCTGAAAGAGTTCAGCGTACCATAAAGGAACGCATTTCACAAAATAAAAACACATACAGATATACACACATTCTGGATTCGCTGGCCTCATCCTACATCCGTTCACACCACCGACGATTGGAACAGCACTTAACGAAATTATAGAAAGAGGTACGCACACAGAACGTGAGGTGAAAAAAGATATTCGTAGAGTGCCACCACGCTCTAGGTGTTTCAAAATCAATGATTATGTAAGGTTGTCGCGTTCGGGGAATAAATTCGCGAAGGGATTTGAGCAAGGAATTTTTAAATTTAGGTCTATGAGAACTAAAGACGAGGTGATGCTGTATTATGTTGAAGATCTGAGTGGGGAAGAAATTGCAGGGGGCTTTTATGGCGAGGAGCTGCAGAAAGTGACACTTAATTTAGGAGAAAAAGTGTTTAAAATTGAAAAAAATTTAGGAAGCAAAGGTTCAGGAGAGAGAAAAATTTACCTGGTGAAATGGCTAGGGTACCCAGAAAGTTTCAACACCTATATAAAAGCTGATGCAATAACGAAGCTTAATAGTATACAACACTGCTTGCCAACCTTTTTTGATCCACTTACTCCTAGACCAAGTCAGCCCATTCTCACTCACCCCTCTCTGAGATAGCTTCTCCGGCACAGTAAAGTGCATGTTGACACCAGACAAACGAATTTGTATTTAATTTTTCTATTAAATTTTTGTTTCTCGGACTGGAAGAGAGAATGAGGAACAATAGTTAAATATTTAATTTTATTAACTGAACTTTACAAAAAATAAATAAAAAAACTTTAAATATTTTTCTATTACAAACAAAAAAGTACAGGGCAGTCTCTTTCATAATACAAACACAAAATAAAACAAAACATAAAACAAACACTATACTTGAAACATTTCAAATTTGAATACAATTCAGTGGTTAATTTGTTGTTGAATTTTACCTGCTAGCCTTTGAAACCGGGGCATGATTGAATTTTCCAGCGCCCCTCTCAACAAGCCGTCAATGTCAGCCAAACAGTTTCGTTTGTTCGTCTTGATGTCCACGAGATTGGAAAACCCGACCTCCGAGAGATATGTAGTCTCAATTCGTACCAGGATGTCACAGGCTGCAGAGGCCAGTTTCTCGTATTCAGGGACCTTCAATAATGAAACCCAGAATTCAGCGTATTGTTCCGGATCAAATTGAGCCTTCTGGAAGAAATCGCTTTGCAGTTGATCGAGATCTTCCTTTCCGCTAATAGTCTGCCGAAAGGAATTAATCACCCACATAGAAGCTTCCAGATGCTTATAATCTGCCTCTGGAAAATAAAACTCCATGTTCTCGGCCAGGAGCTGCAAATGATCTGCAATAACTGTCTGCATTCTGCTCTCGAGAAAAGGATTCACTTCTTCCCACCTGCAGTGAGTTATGAATTCCTTCAGCGCAGGAAAGTCTGAGAAATCACACTCACTTACATTTCTCTGCCAGTAGCTAATTCTTTTCTTGAAGGAATCAACTCGAATCATCACTCCAAAGATATCACAATTCCGACCTTGAAGAGAGACATTCAAACGCCCGAGGTATTGGAAAACATCAGCCATATAAGACAGCCGTCCCAACCAATAAAGATCTTGAAGCTGTTCAGCCTTTGGATCATTCTCTTCGGTAAGGAAAACCAACAAAACATCCTTGAAGGACAGCACGCGGTTCAACACTTTCCCTCGAGACAACCAACGAACTTCGCTGTGTAATAACAACTTCTGAGTTTCGGCTTCCATTCCTTCACACAACTCACCAAATAGTTTGGATCTCTTAGCCTGCGAGCGAATGGAATTTACAATTTTAACCACGTCCGATAACAACGCTTCGAGATCATTCTTTTGCATTTCCTTCTTGTGTACGGGTGGCCTCAAAAGCTTTTTCGCCGCTAACACTTCTCTGTGAATAATAAAGTGAATACAAACAATTTTCTGCCACATCTTTGATGCGAGCAACAACGCCTTTATTTTTTCCAGTCATTGCTGCTGCTCCGTCAGTAGTAACACTTGCAGATCGTGTCCACTGAACGCCATGATCTGTCATAAAGTCATCCACCTTCTGGAAAATTGCATCTCCCGTTGTTTCCACGCCGACGGGAACACAACAAAAAGTGCTCCACAAATTTTTCATGTTCTAAATCAGGGAAGCGACAATACGCGATGAGTTGGGCGAACCCACCAATATCAGTCGTTTCATCAAACTGCAGGCCATAGCATGGAGCCGCCTTCAACTTCATCAAGAGTTGCTCTTTCAGATCATCTGCGATGACAACGCTTCTACGTTTCATGGTGTTATCTGACAGTGGCACTCTCATTACCTCTTGAACTGCCCTTCAACCACCGTGCAGTTGCTCCGCCACAATCTTCAAACAAGGTAGAACGATGTTTTCGCCGTCTGTATACAGCCTTTACTTGAGCATCAGAGTATGAGCGATTTGTAATGATGTAAGGAGCAAATTTTTCTGTTTGATTGGGAAAACATTCTCGAAGTTTTTGCTGCTTTGCGTTTTGTTTCAATATAGTTTCAAAGAAAACAACTGACTTATTCTGGTGCTCTTTGTGCTTGTTTAACAAATGGGATTTCAGTTTAGAGGGCACCAAACATGGATTAGATAATTTTACAGAACAAAATAGGCACTTTGCAAATGGGTATTCATTGTTCTCTTCTACTAGAGGCAGAAAAAATCCATAACAAACGTAATTCTTGTTCTATTTGCGCCGTTTCACTTTTCCGGAAGCTCCGATTTTCACTTTTTTAACTGGTGGAATCCCATCATCCGACTCTCCTTTATCCAAAGCGGAATCTTCCTTGGATGCAGATTTGCCTTCAGACTCAAAACTTGTCAGTTCTTGGACTTGAACGTCTGACTCCCCCACTTTTCGAAAGTATACACCTAACGATTTAGTTTTGGACATGACGAAAGCAGCAACCACAAAAGACAAAATCCTAGAAAAAAAACAGAATCAGACACCGATGATCCTGATTATAATCGTGGATAAATAAATGATTAGAATCATGTATGCTATATATATATATATATATATATATATATATATATATATATTGTATGGTATGGTATGCCAGGTACGGTACTTCAAGGATTATAACCTGCCCTAAGGCCCTATAACCCTATAATCTTAGACTTAGAGCATATTAGGACAAAGATTCAATAAGACCTTAGGCTAGGCCTAATGTTTTATTGAATCTTTGTTCTAATATGCGCTAAGAGTAAGTTTTATGTAGTTTCGTATTTCAATATAAATGTAAGTAAAAAATATCATAAATTAATTCCAATATCAAAATTTGTAAATGAACAAAACTTACGCAGCAAAAAATTTTCAATCCTCCACCTTCTAAAATCTAAACCGTGAATCAACCGTGATACAATACTTAACAACGCTCAGGTCAGGTCAGCTCGAAATTCGAGTATTTTCATTGTTTTTCGTACTTTTTTAAATTGTTTCGATTCTGGAAGAAATTATTCTTTTATATAAACCGCGTTACGGATATTAATTTCCACGAGCCCTTAGAAAGAGTTAGTAATGAAAAGCTAAGTATTTAACATATTTGGGATAACCATATATACAAATTTCGCTCACCCATTCGTTCACCCTTGCATTTCGACTCACCTCTAAGTTTTTGTCGCTCATCCTAGGGTGAGCCAGTCACCCCTGTTGACAAACACTCTTATACAACATGGCGCCTAATCACTTCTACGTCACACTCCCGTCTTCTTCTCTGTCTGTACATCCTAACAACACCCTGGTCAACATTGTAACAGAACTGCATGGGCCCATTGAATTGGGTCGTGAATCATATGAGGTTGGAATATGCGAATTTTAATTGGCTACCAAGTTTTTAAGTAATGACAATAAAGAACCCGTTTCTACGGTTCTTAGAAACCGTGATGAGTGTGAAAAGGCCAGAGTAACTCGGGATGATACCATGCGCTCCGCCCGGAGTGGGGAGGCACAGTACTACACTACAGCAGTAACACTAGGACCGGGTCATTATGACACAGCCGAGGATGTTGTGAAACTTAAGTTTGAAAAGTTCAAATCTTACGGCTGATTTAGTATACGAAATCGTAAACAAAGATACCCGGCACATACTCTAAAATCGAAGGCTAACAGAAATATTAAAGACAAATCGCTGCTCAAAATTATAACCAAGGGCAGATATGGGGCAGCCCTTCCCAAAGAGATACTTTTCACGAATCACATGACTTTGCAACTTATTGTATCAGCTAAAAATGGAGAAATTGAACAATGGAGACCTGCCCCCGGGCATGTGCTATATTTACAGCAATATAGTAAAGCATCAGTTTGTTGGGGATATCCAGGCACGGCTGCTGCGCATCACCCACATTCCCAATCATAGAGGAAGGAGCTTAGGCATCACATACGACAAACCTCATTATGTCGCAACTAACTTACTAACCAGCATCTCAATATATATAAGAACGATTGGCGGGAAAAGTTTCCATTCGGTGACGGGAGCTTAACAGTGAAGCTTCACTTCTGTCGCACTGTGATAGAATGACCCGAAGGCCGTTTACAGTCTATCAAGGGTTGAGATACCAGCGCGGGAGTGGGATTGGTTCCATTTTTTCAACCATACTGTGTACGGCTGTTCCTTGCTAAAGAGTGCTGCCAGATATGTCGGGAGGAAAGCGTTACAATCAGGTCTTAACACGGTAGAAGAGATAATGGCGGGGGCTAAGCATTAAAGAAGCTCTAAAAAAGCACTTAAAGTGTACACGGGACGAAATCATCAAAGATGCAAAGAGAAAAATGCGCAGTGGCGGAAAAAGAAGAAGCGCCCTGTACGGAGGAAGAGGAAGAAGGGGTTAAACGTAAATGACATCAAAACAAGAAAGAAGTGTCATAAGCGCATGAACCAATGGTTGACCACTTTTTTAACTGATATAAGCTAACGACATTGCTCTCATGTATCATAGACTGTTTGCCCTATTTCTGACGCGCCATGGCACGTTTCATCCATCCGTGTAGTTCACAATGCTGTAAATCGGAGCTGGCCCTCTTTGACATGCCCCGATACAAATATCTATAGAGCACAGTGACTTTATCACAGTAAAGCCGCTAAACACCATTAGCTCGCCGAGTGCTCCTATAGAATTCGTGATCCCCAGCTCAGGCCCTTACTTTTTTTGACCCAAGCTGTGTGCATATGTAAGCTAAACTACGGATAGTCCATTCAGATGGATCTGATTGCGAAAACGATTACGTTGTATACCCAGAGACCAACTTTCTACACGCCATATTCAGTCAGTGTGACGTGTATTTAAATCAGATCAACGTCTCGCAGGGTCTAGCTACTATCACCTACGAGCCTATCTGGAAAATGTCCTCAACTTTTCAAAAGAAGCAAAGGATACCTTTTTAACTGCGGAAGGTTATTATCAAGCTAAAGATGAAGGTAGTATAAATGTCAAATTTAAAAATTCTAAAAAGAAGATATATGAATATTTTGGGCGCTTCCACACAGATTTCGCATTTCAGGAGAAGCTGCTTGTGAATGGGGTCGATATGAAAATAAAGCTCACTCGTACGATCCCTGAGATTTGCCTAAATCTGGGTGCTGACCAAGAAGAGAGCTCGAAGCCTGTGGTGATTCATATTATGGAAACATATCTCCGCGTGCGTCGAGTGAAATTAAGCTCTGCTAAACAAATAGAAATTGAAAAAATTTACTACACGCCACAGTAAAATACCCAATTAATAGAGTCCAACTTAAGTTGTATACGGTGCCCTCAGGGCTAACATCGAAGCAGATAGAAAATGTTGCTCGTGGAGTTCTACCTAAAAGGTTATTAATTGAAATGCAGGAGCACGCTTCTGTGAATGGGAAATATAAAAAGACCGCATTTAAGTTTGAAAATTTCGGCCTTAAAAATATAATACTTTACGTCAATGGAGTGGCCTTAGGTGGAACATTGGAAACGAATTATTCTACAGATGACGAGTTTCCACTTTGCTCGAGAGCGTATAGCAAACTTACGCATATTGCCAGTACTTGCACCAATTAGGAATCGGCGTAACGCAGAAGGAATTCGTTGAGAGGGTCAATATGTACCCCTTTGACCTTTCCCCCGACTTATCGGCGAAAACACACACATAAGCCCACAGCCGCTAGACGCCCCTATTAGTGTAGTAGTTTACCTCGAGTCGCAAGCCCTAATTGAAGTTGACAGGTTTAGGGGTGTAGTCACAGACTTTTAAAAATGGACACGATTACACTCCAGAACGTAATGAAGAGTGACCGATTCACACGCCCCAAATTTATCGGCGTGTTTGCGAAGAATGAACGTTGATACTTCCAACTACGAGAAACTGCGGCGCACTTATTCTAATATGGATGTTAATGGTGGAGAAGGGATTCATTGGATAGCCGTTTATTTTAAAAATAGAGAGCGAATATATTCTTTTAATTCACTGGGCGAACATCCAAGGAATGATGGTGTTATTGTAAAATTTCTCGAGCAACTGCAAATTGACAAATAGTGTGGAATCTTTACCTACTCCAGAATTACTACAGCAATGTCTGTGACATGTACCGTTTGTGTTTTCTCACGCATATGGCTCGTGGCGGGAGATTTACAGAATTTCTGCAATTATTCGACTTGTGTGACACTGAACGGAATGATGAATTGGTACAAATTCAGATAAAAAGATAGTTCCCGTTTGTAGGCACTCGATGTGTTGTGTGAAGTTTGATGTGTATAAGTATATAAGTGTAACTTCATCAGTTAATTATTTTAAATTGTAATAATATGCACAGTATAGCTTTTAGTAATTTATTGATTAAATTAAAAAATGTGCCCCCTCATAATAATGATTTGTGTAACGCTTAGGGATGGGAATCATGATCTGTAACTTATTTAAAATGCAACAACTGCTAAATCTGGAATTAATTTATAAAATGTATCCCCTAATAAGAATAATTTGTGTAACGTATAAAGACGGGGATTATATTCTGTAACTTTTTAAACTATTGGCTGTTAAATCTGTAATTAATTAAAATTGGTTATATATATATATATATATATAATATATATGTGTGTGTGTGTGTATATATATATAACCAATTTTAATATATATATATATATATATATATAGTGGACCTAGTTTTAGCCGTTTAAGGTGATAATGATTTAATTGTATGCTAGTGATTAATTGATGCAATGACAGATTGCTTATTAATGAAAGGCTGGGTTAATAGTTTATAATGTTATACAGTATCACCGATTGGAATAAATGGTTATTTGATTAGGCCCACCATACTATTGGAAGTGACAGGTATGGCAGCGAGGTCACCAGCTTGGTTTACACCCAAGCAAATTAATATTAAGGTTATAAAAGACACCTTATAGTTTTGTAGTTCAATTATGAAAATAAAGCCGTTATTTATTCACTGTGATATAACAAAGAATTGACAGTAATTAATTGATAGTTTTACGTTATGCTTATGACATAGACTTAGCTAATAAAGACTAATGGACACACACACAATAAAAAGAAAAACTTACATCGTTTCTTCGATTATAACACAATCGCTCTACGTCTCGCAACCAGAATGTCGTGTGTTCTGTAAAACTTCTCGTCCCCTATTCACTTCATTGTCGCTGAGCTGAATTTCTTCAAAGCTCTCCCTGAAAACATCCGCAATACGGTCCAGCTCCGGCCAGCTCCTTTAAGAGAAAAAAAGGGCGAATGTAGACAGAATTTTTTTATTTATTTTATGGGTACATTTAAGTTCATATATTTTTTTTAAGAAAGTTTCCATGCCTCTGAATTATGATATAAATTGTATCCGATTTATTATGAGAATATTCAAGCATATCTATATACTGTATATACTGTATATGTATGTATATAATATATATATATATATATATATATATATTATATATATATATATATATACATACATATACAGTATATACAGTATATAGATATGCTTGAATATTCTCATAATAAATCGGATACAATTTATATCATAATTCAGAGGCATGGAAACTTTCTTAAAAAAAATATATGAACTTAAATGTACCCATAAAATAAATAAAAAAAATTCTGTCTACATTCGCCCTTTTTTTCTCTTAAAGGAGCTGGCCGGAGCTGGACCGTATTGCGGATGTTTTCAGGGAGAGCTTTGAAGAAATTCAGCTCAGCGACAATGAAGTGAATAGGGGACGAGAAGTTTTACAGAACACACGACATTCTGGTTGCGAGACGTAGAGCGATTGTGTTATAATCGAAGAAACGATGTAAGTTTTTCTTTTTATTGTGTGTGTGTCCATTAGTCTTTATTAGCTAAGTCTATGTCATAAGCATAACGTAAAACTATCAATTAATTACTGTCAATTCTTTGTTATATCACAGTGAATAATAACGGCTTTATTTTCATAATTGAACTACAAAACTATAAGGTGTCTTTTATAACCTTAATATTAATTTGCTTGGGTGTAAACCAAGCTGGTGACCTCGCTGCCATACCTGTCACTTCCAATAGTATGGTGGGCCTAATCAAATAACCATTTATTCCAATCGGTGATACTGTATAACATTATAAACTATTAACCCGCCTTTCATTAATAAGCAATCTGTCATTGCATCAATTAATCACTAGCATACAATTAAATCATTATCACCTTAAACGGCTAAAACTAGGTCCACTATATATATATATATATATAATATTAAAATTGGTTATATATATACACACACACACATATATATATATATATATATATATTATATAACCAATTTTAATTAATTACAGATTTAACAGCCAATAGTTTAAATAAGTTACAGAATATAATCCCCGTCTTTATACGTTACACAAATTATTCTTATTAGGGGATACATTTTATAAATTAATTCCAGATTTAGCAGTTGTTGCATTTTAAATAAGTTACAGATCATGATTCCCATCCCTAAGCGTTACACAAATCATTATTATGAGGGGGCACATTTTTTAATTTAATCAATAAATTACTAAAAGCTATACTGTGCATATTATTACAATTTAAAATAATTAACTGATGAAGTTACACTTATATACTTATACACATCAAACTTCACACAACACATCGAGTGCCTACAAACGGGAACTATCTTTTTATCTGATTTGTACCAATTCATCATTCCGTTCAGTGTCACACAAGTCGAATAATTGCAGAAATTCTGTAAATCTCCCGCCACGAGCCATATGCGTGAGAAAACACAAACGGTACATGTCACAGACATTGCTGTAGTAATTCTGGAGTAGGTAAGATTCCACACTATTTGTCAAATTTGCAGTTGCTCGAGAAATTTTACAATAACACCATCATTCCTTGGATGTTCGCCCAGTGAATTAAAAGAATATATTCGCTCTCTATTTTTAAAATAAACGCTATCCAATGAATCCCTTCTCCACCATTAACATCCATATTTAGAATAAGTGCGCCGCAGTTTCTCGTAGTTGGAAGTATCAACGTTTCATTCTTCGCAAACACGCCGATAAATTTGGGGCGTGTGAATCGGTCACTCTTCATTACGTTCTGGAGTGTAATCGTGTCCATTTTTAAAAAGTCTGTGACTACACCCCTAAACCTGTCAACTTCAATTAGGGCTTGCGACTCGAGGTAAACTACTACACTAATAGGGGCGTCTAGCGGCTGTGGGCTTATGTGTGTGTTTTCGCCGATAAGTCGGGGGAAAGGTCAAAGGGGTACATATTGACCCTCTCAACGAATTCCTTCTGCGTTACGCGATTCCTAATTGGTGCAAGTACTGGCAATATGCGTAAGTTTGCTATACGCTCTCGAGCAAAGTGGAAACTCGTCATCTGTAGAATAATTCGTTTCCAATGTTCCACCTAAGGCCACTCCATTGACGTAAAGTATTATATTTTTAAGGCCGAAATTTTCAAACTTAAATGCGGTCTTTTTATATTTCCCATTCACAGAAGCGTGCTCCTGCATTTCAATTAATAACCTTTTAGGTAGAACTCCACGAGCAACATTTTCTATCTGCTTCGATGTTAGCCCTGAGGGCACCGTATACAACTTAAGTTGGACTCTATTAATTGGGTATTTTACTGTGGCGTGTAGTAAATTTTTTTCAATTTCTATTTGTTTAGCAGAGCTTAATTTCACTCGACGCACGCGGAGATATGTTTCCATAATATGAATCACCACAGGCTTCGAGCTCTCTTCTTGGTCAGCACCCAGATTTAGGCAAATCTCAGGGATCGTACGAGTGAGCTTTATTTTCATATCGACCCCATTCACAAGCAGCTTCTCCTGAAATGCGAAATCTGTGTGGAAGCGCCCAAAATTTCATATATCTTCTTTTTAGAATTTTTAAATTTGACATTTATACTACCTTCATCTTTAGCTTGATAATAACCTTCCGCAGTTAAAAAGGTATCCTTTGCTTCTTTTGAAAAGTTGAGGACATTTTCCAGATAGGCTCGTAGGTGATAGTAGCTAGACCCTGCGAGACGTTGATCTGATTTAAATACACGTCACACTGACTGAATATGGCGTGTAGAAAGTTGGTCTCTGGGTATACAACGTAATCGTTTTCGCAATCAGATCCATCTGAATGGACTATCCGTAGTTTAGCTTACATATGCACACAGCTTGGGTCAAAAAAAGTAAGGGCCTGAGCTGGGGATCACGAATTCTATATGAGCACTCGGCGAGCTAATGGTGTTTAGCGGCTTTACTGTGATAAAGTCACTGTGCTCTATAGATATTTGTATCGGGGCATGTCAAAGAGGGCCAGCTCCGATTACAGCATTGTGAACTACACGGATGGATGAAACGTGCCATGGCGCGTCAGAAATAGGGCAAACAGTCTATGATACATGAGAGCAATGTCGTTAGCTTATATCAGTTAAAAAAGTGGTCAACCATTGGTTTCATGCGCTTATGACACTTCTTTCTTGTTTTGATGTCATTTTACGTTTAACCCCTTCTTCCTCTTCCTCCGTACAGGGCGCTTCTTCTTTTTCCCGCCACTGCGCATTTTTCTCTTTGCATCTTTGATGATTTCGTCCCGTGTACACTTTAAGTGCTTTTTTAGAGCTTCTTTAATGCTTAGCCCCCGCCATTATCTCTTCTACCGTGTTAAGACCTGATTGTAACGCTTTCCTCCCGACATATCTGGCAGCACTCTTTAGCAAGGAACAGCCGTACACAGTATGGTTGAAAAAATGGAACCAATCCCACTCCCGCGCTGGTATCTCAACCCTTGATAGACTGTAAACGGCCTTCGGGTCATTCTATCACAGTGCGACAGAAGTGAAGCTTCACTGTTAAGCTCCCGTCACCGAATGGAAACTTTTCCCGCCAATCGTTCTTATATATATTGAGATGCTGGTTAGTAAGTTAGTTGCGACATAATGAGGTTTGTCGTATGTGATGCCTAAGCTCCTTCCTCTATGATTGGGAATGTGGGTGATGCGCAGCAGCCGTGCCTGGATATCCCCAACAAACTGATGCTTTACTATATTGCTGTAAATATAGCACATGCCCGGGGGCAGGTCTCCATTGTTCAATTTCTCCATTTTTAGCTGATACAATAAGTTGCAAAGTCATGTTGTGATTCGTGAAAAGTATCTCTTTGGGAAGGGCTGCCCCATATCTGCCCTTGGTTATAATTTTGAACAGCGATTTGTCTTTAATATTTCTGTTAGCCTTCGATTTTAGAGTATGTGCCGGGTATCTTTGTTTACGATTTCGTATACTAAATCAGCCGCAAGATTTGAACTTTTCAAACTTAAGTTTCACAACATCCTCGGCTGTGTCATAATGACCCGGTCCTAGTGTTACTGCTGTAGTGTAGTACTGTGCCTCCCCACTCCGGGCGGAGCGCATGGTATCATCCCGAGTTACTCTGGCCTTTTCACACTCATCACGGTTTCTAAGAACCGTAGAAACGGGTTCTTTATTGTCATTACTTAAAAACTTGGTAGCCAATTAAAATTCGCATATTCCAACCTCATATGATTCACGACCCAATTCAATGGGCCCATGCAGTTCTGTTACAATGTTGACCAGGGTGTTGTTAGGATGTACAGACAGAGAAGAAGACGGGAGTGTGACGTAGAAGTGATTAGGCGCCATGTTGTATAAGAGTGCTTGTCAACAGGGGTGACTGGCTCACCCTAGGATGAGCGACAAAAACTTAGAGGTGAGTCGAAATGCAAGGGTGAACGAATGGGTGAGCGAAATTTGTATATATGGTTATCCCAAATATGTTAAATACTTAGCTTTTCATTACTAACTCTTTCTAAGGGCTCGTGGAAATTAATATCCGTAACGCGGTTTATATAAAAGAATAATTTCTTCCAGAATCGAAACAATTTAAAAAAGTACGAAAAACAATGAAAATACTCGAATTTCGAGCTGACCTGAGCGTTGTTAAGTATTGTATCACGGTTGATTCACGGTTTAGATTTTAGAAGGTGGAGGATTGAAAATTTTTTGCTGCGTAAGTTTTGTTCATTTACAAATTTTGATATTGGAATTAATTTATGATATTTTTTACTTACATTTATATTGAAATACGAAACTACATAAAACTTACTCTTAGCGCATATTAGAACAAAGATTCAATAAAACATTAGGCCTAGCCTAAGGTCTTATTGAATCTTTGTCCTAATATGCTCTAAGTCTAAGATTATAGGGTTATAGGGCCTTAGGGCAGGTTATAATCCTTGAAGTACCGTACCTGGCATACCATACCATACAATATATATATATATATATATATATATATATAATATATATATATATAGCATACATGATTCTAATCATTTATTTATCCACGATTATAATCAGGATCATCGGTGTCTGATTCTGTTTTTTTCTAGGATTTTGTCTTTTGTGGTTGCTGCTTTCGTCATGTCCAAAACTAAATCGTTAGGTGTATACTTTCGAAAAGTGGGGGAGTCAGACGTTCAAGTCCAAGAACTGACAAGTTTTGAGTCTGAAGGCAAATCTGCATCCAAGGAAGATTCCGCTTTGGATAAAGGAGAGTCGGATGATGGGATTCCACCAGTTAAAAAAGTGAAAATCGGAGCTTCCGGAAAAGTGAAACGGCGCAAATAGAACAAGAATTACGTTTGTTATGGATTTTTTCTGCCTCTAGTAGAAGAGAACAATGAATACCCATTTGCAAAGTGCCTATTTTGTTCTGTAAAATTATCTAATCCATGTTTGGTGCCCTCTAAACTGAAATCCCATTTGTTAAACAAGCACAAAGAGCACCAGAATAAGTCAGTTGTTTTCTTTGAAACTATATTGAAACAAAACGCAAAGCAGCAAAAACTTCGAGAATGTTTTCCCAATCAAACAGAAAAATTTGCTCCTTACATCATTACAAATCGCTCATACTCTGATGCTCAAGTAAAGGCTGTATACAGACGGCGAAAACATCGTTCTACCTTGTTTGAAGATTGTGGCGGAGCAACTGCACGGTGGTTGAAGGGCAGTTCAAGAGGTAATGAGAGTGCCACTGTCAGATAACACCATGAAACGTAGAAGCGTTGTCATCGCAGATGATCTGAAAGAGCAACTCTTGATGAAGTTGAAGGCGGCTCCATGCTATGGCCTGCAGTTTGATGAAACGACTGATATTGGTGGGTTCGCCCAACTCATCGCGTATTGTCGCTTCCCTGATTTAGAACATGAAAAATTTGTGGAGCACTTTTTGTTGTGTTCCCGTCGGCGTGGAAACAACGGGAGATGCAATTTTCCAGAAGGTGGATGACTTTATGACAGATCATGGCGTTCAGTGGACACGATCTGCAAGTGTTACTACTGACGGAGCAGCAGCAATGACTGGAAAAAATAAAGGCGTTGTTGCTCGCATCAAAGATGTGGCAGAAAATTGTTTGTATTCACTTTATTATTCACAGAGAAGTGTTAGCGGCGAAAAAGCTTTTGAGGCCACCCGTACACAAGAAGGAAATGCAAAAGAATGATCTCGAAGCGTTGTTATCGGACGTGGTTAAAATTGTAAATTCCATTCGCTCGCAGGCTAAGAGATCCAAACTATTTGGTGAGTTGTGTGAAGGAATGGAAGCCGAAACTCAGAAGTTGTTATTACACAGCGAAGTTCGTTGGTTGTCTCGAGGGAAAGTGTTGAACCGCGTGCTGTCCTTCAAGGATGTTTTGTTGGTTTTCCTTACCGAAGAGAATGATCCAAAGGCTGAACAGCTTCAAGATCTTTATTGGTTGGGACGGCTGTCTTATATGGCTGATGTTTTCCAATACCTCGGGCGTTTGAATGTCTCTCTTCAAGGTCGGAATTGTGATATCTTTGGAGTGATGATTCGAGTTGATTCCTTCAAGAAAAGAATTAGCTACTGGCAGAGAAATGTAAGTGAGTGTGATTTCTCAGACTTTCCTGCGCTGAAGGAATTCATAACTCACTGCAGGTGGGAAGAAGTGAATCCTTTTCTCGAGAGCAGAATGCAGACAGTTATTGCAGATCATTTGCAGCTCCTGGCCGAGAACATGGAGTTTTATTTTCCAGAGGCAGATTATAAGCATCTGGAAGCTTCTATGTGGGTGATTAATTCCTTTCGGCAGACTATTAGCGGAAAGGAAGATCTCGATCAACTGCAAAGCGATTTCTTCCAGAAGGCTCAATTTGATCCGGAACAATACGCTGAATTCTGGGTTTCATTATTGAAGGTCCCTGAATACGAGAAACTGGCCTCTGCAGCCTGTGACATCCTGGTACGAATTGAGACTACATATCTCTCGGAGGTCGGGTTTTCCAATCTCGTGGACATCAAGACGAACAAACGAAACTGTTTGGCTGACATTGACGGCTTGTTGAGAGGGGCGCTGGAAAATTCAATCATGCCCCGGTTTCAAAGGCTAGCAGGTAAAATTCAACAACAAATTAACCACTGAATTGTATTCAAATTTGAAATGTTTCAAGTATAGTGTTTGTTTTATGTTTTGTTTTATTTTGTGTTTGTATTATGAAAGAGACTGCCCTGTACTTTTTTGTTTGTAATAGAAAAATATTTAAAGTTTTTTTATTTATTTTTTGTAAAGTTCAGTTAATAAAATTAAATATTTAACTATTGTTCCTCATTCTCTCTTCCAGTCCGAGAAACAAAAATTTAATAGAAAAATTAAATACAAATTCGTTTGTCTGGTGTCAACATGCACTTTACTGTGCCGGAGAAGCTATCTCAGAGAGGGGTGAGTGAGAATGGGCTGACTTGGTCTAGGAGTAAGTGGATCAAAAAAAGGTTGGCAAGCAGTGTTGTTATATTTTAAGCTTCGTTATTGCATCAGCTTTTATATAGGTGTTGAAACTTTCTGGGTACCCTAGCCATTTCACCAGGTAAATTTTTCTCTCTCCTGAACCTTTGCTTCCTAAATTTTTTTCAATTTTAAACACTTTTTCTCCTAAATTAAGTGTCACTTTCTGCAGCTCCTCGCCATAAAAGCCCCCTGCAATTTCTTCCCCACTCAGATCTTCAACATAATACAGCATCACCTCGTCTTTAGTTCTCATAGACCTAAATTTAAAAATTCCTTGCTCAAATCCCTTCGCGAATTTATTCCCCGAACGCGACAACCTTACATAATCATTGATTTTGAAACACCTAGAGCGTGGTGGCACTCTACGAATATCTTTTTTCACCTCACGTTCTGTGTGCGTACCTCTTTCTATAATTTCGTTAAGTGCTGTTCCAATCGCTCGGTGGTGTGAACGGATGTAGGATGAGGCCAGCGAATCCAGAATGTGTGTATATCTGTATGTGTTTTTATTTTGTGAAATGCGTTCCTTTATGGTACGCTGAACTCTTTCAGCTAAAGATGCCTTATGTATAGAATTGCTAGTGTAATAACTGATATTAAACTCTGTCAACATGTTCTGAAAAGCTCGGCATACACTATAAATTCTTTCCCCATGTCCGTACAAAAATAGCCAGGAATTCTGTTTTCTTTCAACACCAACGTTTTGGTGGCATTAGCAACTGTTTCAGTCAGGCGATTTATTTTTCAGGGGAATTAGCCAAAAATATCTAAAGAATACATCTATTATGAATAGGATGTAGCGGTAGCCTCCATTATACATTGAATATCTCTGCATATCTGTTAAATCCTCCTGCCAAATAGAATCACCCTAGGTTGTTGTTGTCTTGGCCGTTTTAAACCTTTTTCTCACCGGCTTATGAAGTGTATAAGCATCGTGCGCCCGCAAAAACCTCTCAACATCTTTTTTCCCTACTCCCTCATTATAAACGCCTCTGTACAGTCCATTAACGCCACCGTAGGAGGCTGGGTTAGAAGTGTCATAATAACGTTTTCTTAATTTGTTAGCCATGTGCGTATTTTAGAGGTGCGCGGATAGTGTTGGCCGTTGCTGTTTGGTCTTTTCTTCTTCCTCTTCACAGATGTTACCGCTGGGTGCGAAGGCGTGCTCAGCTGTGGTACATGCGAGGCTTGCTCCAAGTCTTTTAACCTGTTCAGTGTTCAGATTACCTATCAGTGTTTTTGGGACGTTTATTTGGTGTAGTCTTGCTTTAATATGTTCCCATCCTGTTGGTGAGGGCCTATCCCACTTTCTCACCAAGTCGTGTACGATGTCAATGATGTTCGAACCCTGTACATTTGATCCTTCAACAACAACCTCACCTGTATCGGTCCATTGTACGACGTGATCCTAACTCAATAGATTATAAAGACTTAAACCTTTATTCCTTAACGTATGTGGGAGACTGCTTTTTAATACATGCTCGATATGTTCAGGGTCACCCCGTTGTTCTTTGACTGTTCGTCTCTAGCCTCAGCCACAGGTCCTATGCCGCCACGCTCAACGTCATCATCCCTGTGCCTAATAACTATGGGGACCTCTGTCGGATTCTTATAATTTTCGTACTCATGAAAAAATTTCTGCAGACCTTCTTGGTATAAGATTCTTTTCTCATTAGGAAACTTTTCACTATTTAATAGGTCTAACAATTCGCTTTCTATTCTTTTAAGCCTGCCTTTACGTGGTTCTAGAACCGTATCTGGACTCTTTAAGCTTTATAGTGAAGCATACACCTCGTGTGGAATCACTACTTTCTTTATTATATTAAACTAGTCAGTAAAGGCCCCAAAACTGAAAATAAGATGAGTAGGAATGAGCCCCTCTTTGTACAATAATTCGCTTTTTCTTCCCCACAGTTTGACTTTTACGAGCGAGTGCGCGTATTATGTTCTTGTAACGACGTAGGCAAGCCTCCTGAGGGGGTTTCATTGGTACATTATTTTATAACGTTAAGACAGATTTCACAGATGCATTTTAAAAAGTCGGAGTCGATATTTTTAACAAACAGCTGTTGCAGTGTCCGTGGCAGTCGATAATAAATTTTTATTAATCCATGGTATTTCTTTAATCTCTTTGTCATTCTGGAATATATATCGTTTCAGCCTCGTTTGGGAATATATTCGTTCTTAGAAGCACCCTAAACGTGTTTCGCGGATGAAGGTCACAAAGCAAATATCCGTAACGTTGGCTTGTAACTTCTTTATAAACTTCCAAAAACTCCTTACGCTGATTCTGGAACATTTGATTGGCTAATACCCAATTTGTGATACATCTCTACGTTGTGCGAATAAGACTAGATATTGCGTATTTAATGACACATCTCGCATGAATCTTTTTTTGAAAAATAGATTCTGGTTGATTTAGAATACGCTTATTTTAAGATGGTGGGAGAACACTGTAAATGTCTCGGCAAACATTTTATCCATTTCTAACATGAGATTGTCAATTACAATGACTGTATGTTCATTTCCTTTTAACGAATTAACGTCATATACTCGTTGAATACTGACTGATATGTCGAATAGCACCATATGACTTTATGCACAAATTTTGAGAATAGTTCCTGCTTATCTTTAATGATTTTAAGCATAAACACAGTTTTACCACATCCTGTAGGGCCAGATATATTGCATGTGGAGGGGCTCGTGAGCCTGAATTTTTCTACTGAATCCATCTCTAAAACGTCACACTCTTAAGTAGAACATTTACAAAATATAATAAAATTTTAAGTGATGCTCTTTATATTCTACAGTCTTGTTTTTCTTCCCCAAAACCGTGAATAATAATGAGGATGAAGTACTGTGCCAGCAACATGTCAGAGACATTGCTGATGATACCGATGACAGTGTAGTTGTTGTTGAGGCTACAGACTCCACCCCCGCTAGCGAACCTCCACAAGCGACACCTGTAGTACCTTCACGCGACAATTCGAGGAGAAAACGGGTGCATGACGAAGTTAATGATTCGCCTTCCACGTCAGGCGTAAAGCGCGCCAGAAGTGCGTCGGTTGTTAGACCGACAGTAATAGAACCCCAGCCCTCTACGTCTTACGACACAGCCCCCACAGTAGTTCCTTCTACAAATAAAACTATGCCCCTTATTCCTGTTCAATACCGTCCGTTCCCTCCACAGCAGCATCTCATTCTGTAGACAGTGGCATAGCATTCGAACTGGTGCGCACACCCACCCCTACCCCAACCCTGACTAGAAACTGGTACGTAGTCAGGGTCGACCCGCGAACCATGTATAACAACGGTTTTGAACACGGACTGCGGCGCGTAGTTGAGCGTATTGTGGAGTTTGCCCTTCATAATAGTGAGGACCGTCAAGCCAGGACGCCACTGTCCTTCGGGTTCGGGTCAGATGACGGAGATATAGATGATTTTTGGGTAGTAATACCCTACAGGCGTCTGGCTGCCTTAGATGTAGACTACATTTTGGGTCGTATAATTGAAGCCTCCGAAAGCAGCACCGTATTCGGCACGGACAACTTCACGATAGATATAGACCGCGTATTTCGTGTTGCGGGACATACGGCCACACCCTATACGCTTAACTTTAATTATCAGGCTATTTACAGACGACATATAAACACCGAGCGTGGTTGCGGCTTTATAGCTCATATATTTAATGTGCTAAATACAATTGCTATAATATCTGGATGCCGACGGTTGTTAAGCGTGCTCGTAAACTGGCCGCAGACTGCAAGCTCAAGTTTGACTGTAATATGGGTCCTGAAGAGTTGAGAAGAGTAGAACAGGAAATGAATGTTCATATAGTTGTATTTGGAATGGATGATCGTCGTAGGACTGTGTATGTTTTCAAAAGCAGTGTGAGAGACCGTACAAGACCTCTACTTATTTTAGGGGTGTCAGGGGCAACGTATCTCCCCATCCGCAATATAAGGACTCTTTACGCGAGTTATGATAAAAGTCGAAAATATGGAAGGCATCATGATTTGTGTAAGGGAAGTCTCGAATTTGCGGATGATAGAGTGAAGCATTGTAAAGATTGCCACATGGTATGCGAGCAGTGTAAAAGCTCCAAATGTGAAAGTCGTGTAGCTGAGAAGAGGGACTGACTGTAATGTATGTAAACGCACGTTTTTCAATAATAACTGTTTTGAATTCCATAAATCAAATGGTACGTGCAGGAAAATGAGAATCTGCGAATGCGGCATGTTTCATATGATGGACAGCTGGGGGAAACTCGAGCAAATATGCGATGAAATTCACTGTTCTACATGCCACGAGAAATATAAGGCAGATGGTGTAAAGCATGTATGATATATGAAAGACGCCAAACCTAAAATTAAACCTTGTATAACTGTATACTACGACACAGAGACTTACACGGATGCTGTAACCAAAGAGGTTACCCCACATCTACTTGCAAGCCAGACTATCTGCGATGAGTGCATGAACGTCGAATGTGATGAGTGTCGCAAATGTCGTAAACGAACAAACGTTTTTAAAACGAGCGTACACGACACCCGCGTGAAACTCTGTGTTCTATATTGTCAAGTTAGCGGACAAGTTAAAAAAAATGACTGTATATTCTTGCCCATAACGGTGCAAAATTTGATGCACAATTCCTTTATAAGTAACTGATTGAACACGAGTCATCGGAGATATTTACAGGCGATCCCTTAAGAAGAGGAAACAAGCTTATACAGATGCAAATAAGAGGTAATGTACAGTTTAAAGACACTTTATTATTCACACCTTGTAAATTAGCGAAGCTACCCAAGGTGATGGGCGTAGCCGCCGAAATTTCAAAAGGGTATTTCCCTTACACTTTCCTCACTAGCGCCACTTTAAATTACGTAGGACTACCCCCCCCCCCCCCCCCGCCCAAACATTACTTTTACTTAAACTATGCCAACATGAGTGATAGTGAGCGTGAAGATTTTGACAGGTACTACAACAGTTTTAATGAATCTAATCCTTACAATATAGCGGATGAATGTGAGCGTTATTGCGTGAATGACGTGCGCGTGCTTAGAGTATGTTTCCAAGCCTTTAGAAGGATGTACATAGACCGGTTCAACTGCGACCCACGACAAGCCGCAACCACGATCGCCTCATTGTGCTTTACGGTACTCAAGAACAACTTCATGACTAAAGACACACTAGCCGTCATTCTCAGAAATAACCAACACAGTTATGGGCATAAGGCTATTTACTGTCTCATACACCTACAGCAATAGACTGGTGTATACGTAAAACATGCCCGCAACACCGTGCCACTGGTGAAAAGACTAGGTACTCCTTTAACGGTTGCTGGTGGCATCGATGCCCACTTCCTGAGTGTGGAATCGTAGGAGATATCCATGGTAGATCTCTTGCTGACAGTCTCGCATGGACCCGCACCCGCGATCAACTTATAAGCTCCCAGTTCACTCAGAAGGTCTTGTGGGAGCACGAATATGATATGATGCATGGATGGAGACAGATGGACAGTACCGCGAAGAAATAAACACCATCAAGCGTTCAATGGTGCTGGATCCTCTCAAATGCGGCGATAGTTTGATCGGTGGACGTACAAACCCCTTCGAACTATACTTTTCACCTACGGAGGGCGTGAAACTCCATTACTACGACTTCTGTTCTTTATACCCATACATGATGAAGAACAATCCGTACCCCGTAGGAGCACCTGAAAAACTGATGGGTCCCACCCTGCCTACCATCGAAGAGTTCTCAGCCAATTTGAACGAGAACTATTTCGGCCTTTCTTTCGTAGATGTGCTCCCCCCTCACGATTTATAGATGCCAATCTTACCCGTCGTTATGGATCACAAACTCATGTTCCCCTTGTGCGTGAAGTGCGCAGAGGAGAACAATGGGGCCTGTAATCACATCCAACCAGAGGAAGATCAGCGTTCTGAGCTGTCCTTAGCCGTTCGCCACGGTTACAGAATAATGAAGATATATGAGGTGTGGAGGTTTCAGAAGCTCCCCAACATTTTTACACCATATATAAACACTTTTTTGAAGGATAAGGTAGAAGCATCAGGGTACCCGCGAGGAGTAAAGACCGAAAATGAAAAATCGGCGTATATTCAGCGCTACCGTGATCGTGAAGGGATACAACTTCAACGGGACCAAATTGAAAAGAACCCAGGCAAACGCTTTAGTGCAAAGTTGTGCCTAAATAGTCTTTTGGGGAAATTTGCTCAGAATACAGATGAGGGTAACGTCCATCTAGCCCAAAGTTATAACGAGGTGTGGAATTACGCCAACGTTTGCGATAAAGAGGTCATGGAGATCGTGAATGTGGGTAATACGTACATAATAAAGTACAACAGAACCGAATTGACTACAGATACATACCTATAGCCAGTTTCACAACAGCATACGCCCGCATCAAACTTTGGAGTCTACTGCATTCTCTTGGCCGGAGGGTTCTCTACGCAGATACAGATAGTGTGATATTCACGGAGAGGGAAAGTGAATACATGCCACCTGTTGGGGAATTCCTCGGAGAGTTGACTGACGAGATCAAGAATGAGTATGGAGATAGCGCCTACGCTGATTCTTTTGTCTCAACAGGCCCAAAAACTTACGGGATAAGGGTGAGGGTCGGGAAGGAAATGAGATATATCGTGAAGGCGAAAGGCATCACGCTTAAACGTGGATGCCCACGCGAACCGGCGGATCGTCAACTTTGATTCGCTGAAGGAGCTAGTGAGCTTAGAAAGATAACGGTGACCAACCACCCCCAACTGACTGTAGGGACTCACAATTTTCGGGCACAGAAGTTGGGGGGCGGGAAGGAACTTAGGGGGACAAAAGTGTGTCGTAACACATATAGGAAACGCTGCTAATCGGGACAGATCGCCTTCCTGCGTACTCATTTGACCTCCGCATGTCCTGGTTCTCAGACGTGTCTTTTTAACTGTCAATGGATTCTCGCGTAGAAGAAAAAAACGATGGCTTCCAATGATGTTGCATGCTCTACATTCCTGAAGTGGTACTCACAAAAGTCTACAGATGTGGTGAACACCCAAAGAATTTCTAGTCATCCCTCCTTTGATTCCTTTAAGACTACATTAATTCGTGCGAAGTGAGGAGCACGACGTCCAAATACTCTATGGTTATTCCGGCGAGAGCATTGCGGGGTTTCGCGGTACAAACATGTAATAGATTATACTGCAGGATTAAACTGCACTAGAGAGCACTCATATATCTTGAAGTGAAAGAAGCCACGCTTGCAGAAAAGAAGCAAAGGATCTGGGTTCTGAACCTTGTTGATGATTGGTGTGATAGAAGATATTACGCCATGTTACATCACACCGAGTACGCGTACACAAGGGCTGTGAATGTAAATCTTGCGATTATGACCAGTTTGAAATATTTCTACCATTACATCCATGTATTTTATGACGAGGTGAGCAGTGAAGTTGTAGCTAAAGGCTTGTGCGAGTTTTTAGTAGAGTTTAGGGACGAGTATAGTTCGTCCAGCAAAAAGGACAAGTACGGACACCTGTTTCTCTCAAATAGATCACCGGAGTGTTAATAAAATGTGCATAGTTCGAGAAAGTACAGTAGTGAATACCCCTGAACGCAGCGTGCGAAATTCCCGCTGACCCGTTGGCCCGAGGCCAGTTGTTTTCACATCGGATCAGTAATTTTCATAAGGAGCTGGTCCGAGTGTTTTAATGTCTTATGAAAATTACTGATCCGATGTGAAAACAACTGGCCTCGGGTCAACGGGCCAGCGGGAATTTCGCACGCTGCCTGAACGTAGATGTATGGTACGCATTCCGGGGAATGGGTGTCATAAAACATTAAAATCGATATTAGTTCATGTATCGCAGATGGAAAAATTCTCTAGACACCTACCCAGTATAATTGGGTACAAATATTCGGATGGTCTGCGCAGCGAATATTTCATGTTGGAACAATCTCGTACACGAATCACTAACGCCTAGAATCGTTCATGACGCAACCCCGTGTGACTCATACCCACCCCACACCTCCCTCCACCCCATCCACCCGCACGGCCACTCCGAGTCCAGAAACAACACGCCGGTGTTCATCGTCGCCTCAGAGTTTGACTCGTCCGGACGTTCTCACCTCGCAGGATCAGTATAAAACTATTAAAAGATGGAACTTCCGTTGAACAGCATCCTCAACGCAGTATACGACGTATCCGTGTAATACTGGTGCTGTTACTTATGTACTTGACACGAAATGTAGACATTCAAACTCCGGTAGACGCAATATTATTTATTTAAGTGTTGAAGTGTTGAGAAGTGGGGCGCGGAAGGTTACAAAGTACTTGCAGTGTAGGCTCAAAAAGAGAGCAGATTAGCGATGCACACTCATACGCCATTATTTATACGCTATCCGTAAATCGTGATACAAAACACCCCTGCGTTGATATACGGTTGATGTGGAAAAATGCTGCTGCCAATAACACCCTTATCCCCACACGATGCCGTTTCATTCTCGACAGAATGTTTGAAGTCGTCGGCTTCCGTAAACTGAAACCTATATTAGACGCCCGTGCTGCTGATATGCGTTATTTTGACACTTTGCTTGAGTACGCGTACACCGTCATGCTCGATGATTTTACCAAGTATAGGGCCGAAGAAGGCGAGAATGGTTTGGAACTGGCTGCGTATTTAGAAGGTGCAGACTCCTCGAAATATCATAAACTTTGGTACAAAGGGCTAGAACGGTACAGGGCTGAACTCACTTTCACTGTTCACACTGAAGAATTATTTCTTTATATAAGACACAGTTGTCAGCACGATTTAGAAACGTACTTCAATTGTCGATATGAGTTGTGAAGAAAAATTTACAGTTGAAAAGGTCACCGTTGAAAGAATAAACAATCGTTTGGAAAGGAGTGTTTATAAACTCGAATTTAACGGTGATGTTGTAGCAAACGATGTCATCTTTGTGCGCCCTTTTGATTGTATTCTAACGGCGTTTAAAGAGGGTGATAGTTTGTCCCCCAATTGTAAAGTGGGTACAAAAATAGTGTGAAACGAGTTAAAAGCCCTTTATATTGAATGTAGACACCCCGTACTTTGAGTGGTGAAATAATGTTAAATCGCATTTGTTGTGTAATACAGAGTAATGAGGGTGTAAGTGTCGACTCGATCACGTGCCAATTTACTATTTTATTTAAGCATGGTAGAACTTAAAGCATGTACGGGGCTCCAAAAAACTTTAGCCCCCTCACCCATGGCCTAAACCATTAGAGGTACAGTAAAAACTAAACATACCTTACAAAAGAGAATTTAATCCTGCATTTAATGAGAAACAATTAAAACTTGGTGTTCCCGCCATTGGCTTCCAAGACAGCCTGAATTCGCTTTGGGTAGCTTGCCAAAAGTGACGTGAATAGATCTTGATCGTTACGCAAATTTGCTAAAACAGTTTCAATGTGTTGCGTCATTGTATCCTTCGAAAATCGATTTGCTGCAGGTTCTTGAAACAAGAGACATTCAACCTTGTCCTTTATAACTGATCCAATGTGTTCACAGACGTTCAGGTCAGGAGAATTTCATGGCCATTCTTCATTTCCAAAGAAATCGATCTCATGGTTCCGCAACAACTGTTGAGTGGCTAATGCCTTAAAGCAGGGGGCCTTATCGTGCAGAAGTGTGACCTGATCGACATCCATAACATTGTTTGGGTTCCTTAGAAAAGGAATGACATGCTGGGTGCTTTAGCACCCACATGAGCTTCTTTGCAGTGAACAAAACAAACACACCAACACAGTCTGGACTTTTTAATAATTCGCGATAATGTTCATTGTCATCGATTTCATCTGGTGTTGTGGCCCACACTCGATCATTTTGGTAGTTAGGCCGACGTGTTACGTAAACAAAAAATTCATCGGAGACAGCTAAATGCATGAAATCATTCACATCCCATGCGATCTATCACACGTTGCCTCTCCGAATCACCAATTAATTGAGAAGCCATTATATTATCACTTTATCAGCTAGAGTAATTTTAATACCTGCAATAAATAAAGAATTTTATATATTTTTATAATCACTAAAAACTATTTCGATATAAGTAAATATGTAAGCTGCACTGCAAATGGGGGGCTAAGGTTTTTTGGAACCCCTTATTTCCATTTTTTGACTAGCATATATACTAAACGTGTATTTTGTTGTATATAAAAATCTTCTGTACTAACTGCATTATTTTTTGTTTTGATATATATATATATATACACAAATTCAGAATGGTTCCCTGAGACAATTATATGTTAAACACAGACCGTGCATGGAACAAGGAACTCTTCTGGGAAAATTAAATCCACTATAGTCCGAATAAGTAATGGTAAATGACAAATACCATAGTTTTTCTTTTTCATGATTTTAGCCCGACGTGGGCAACGGGTCTCTCGCAAAGAGATCCCATAAATATAGCTTCCCTCACCAGCTATCTGCAAAGCAGATAGGATCCAGCTTTGGGACATGGATCTAGGGTTTAAAGCAAGCCTAGATCCCTACATTCAGAACCTCTATATAAGTAAAAGACTCGTTGCATTCACGTCGGGTTGAATAAATCAAAGAAAAGGGGGTAACTATTGTATTTTTAGCCAAAAAAAACCAAAACTTAAACCTCAACCGGGACATTGAGCGTCCACTTTTCAAGGCACGTAACACGTCCGTTTAATATACACAAATTCAGAATGGTTCCCTGAGACAATTATATGTTAAACACAGACCGTGCATGGAACAAGGAACTCTTCTGGGAAAATTAAATCCACTATAGTCCGAATAAGTAATGGTAAATGACAAATACCATAGTTTTTCTTTTTCATGATTTTAGCCCGACGTGGGCAACGGGTCTCTCGCAAAGAGATCCCATAAATATAGCTTCCCTCACCAGCTATCTGCAAAGCAGATAGGATCCAGCTTTGGGACATGGATCTTGGGTTTAAAGCAAGCCTAGATCCCTACATTCAGAACCTCTATATAAGTAAAAGACTCGTTGCATTCACGTCGGGTTGAATAAATGAAAGAAAAAGGGGGTAACTATTGTATTTTTAGCCAAAAAAACCAAAACTTAAACCTCAACCGGGACATTGAGCGTCCACTTTTCAAGGCACGTAACACGTCCGTTTAATATACACAAATTCAGAATGGTTCCTTGAGACAATTATATGTTAAACACAGATCGTGCATGGAACAAGGAACTCTTCTGGGAAAATTAAATCCACTATAGTCCGAATAAGTAATGGTAAATGACAAATACCATAGTTTTTTTTTCATGATTTTAGCCCGACGTGGGCAACGGGTCTCTCGCAAAGAGATCCCATAAATATAGCTTCCCTCACCAGCTATCTGCAAAGCAGATAGGATCCAGCTTTGGGACATGGATCTAGGGTTTAAAGCAAGCCTAGATCCCTACATTCAGAACCTCTATATAAGTAAAAGACTCGTTGCATTCACGTCGGGTTGAATAAATCAAAGAAAAAGGGGGGTAACTATGGTATTTGTCATTTACCATTACTTATTCGGACTATAGTGGATTTAATTTTCCAGAAGAGTTCCTTGTTCCATGCACGGTCTGTGTTTAACATATAATTGTCTCAGGGAACCATTCTGAATTTGTGTATATTAAACGGACGTGTTACGTGCCTTGAAAAGTGGACGCTCAATGTCCCGGTTGAGGTTTAAGTTTTGGTTTTTTTGGCTAAAAATACAATAGTTACCCCCTTTTTCTTTGATTTATTCAACCCGACGTGAATGCAACGAGTCTTTTACTTATATAGAGTTCTGAATGTAGGGATCTAGGCTTGCTTTAAACCCTAGATCCATGTCCCAAAGCTGGATCCTATCTGCTTTGCAGATAGCTGGTGAGGGAAGCTATATTTATGGGATCTCTTTGCGAGAGACCCGTTGCCCACGTCGGGCTAAAATCATGAAAAAGAAAAACTATGGTATTTGTCATTTACCATTACTTATTCGGACTATAGTGGATTTAATTTTCCCAGAAGAGTTCCTTGTTCCATGCACGGTCTGTGTTTAACATATATATATATATATATCAGTGGCGGCGGTCCATGGAAGCAAGGGAAGCAATGCTTCCCTATTCAAAGAAAGAAGAAAATGCTGTATTATACTTTAAAGTTTAAACAGTTCAATATGTGTTATTATACTATTTATAGCATTTGATTGGTAATCAGGTGGATACATAGTATATACATTGGTTGCCGTTCGTGCAAAAACCTTTAAGAAAGCCGACGCAAAAAATTTCGAGTTGGACAACAATTGACGAAATGCATCCTTTTTCCCAATGACTTTCGCTTTTTTTTTACTGTTACAAATTGTTTCTTTCCATTCTAAAAACTCATTTAATGTTTAATAATGTAGTATTTATTGAATACAACAAGTTTCATATAGTTTTTCTACTAAAAAATTCCATGGCCATGTTAAGCGAAAAAGAATATATATTTATCGTTATTTTATCCTTCCCTATGTCAAAAAGGAAGCAATTTAGAAATCGCTGTCCAGATCTTATAGTTAATTTTCTTGAAATATCTGGCAACTTTACGTGCTGTCTGCTGTCATTCTCTCATTTAAAGCGAATACGTAACTACGCTAGAAATGCGCAAGGGTAAGAAAGGCTTGCAAGTTCAGCTTTAATCTCAATTGAGAAAAAGCTTCTTAAGGATATGAAAACCGATGCCTTTTACGAAGAAATAATAGATATATTTAATAAAAAAGAAAGAATAGAATTAACCTATAAGTAAAGTAAGTAGATGATTATGTGTTTTGTTTTTATTATATACAAGTATTTTAAAGTTTTATTTTATTTTATATAATCTTTGTTTTTGCTTGAATTGCTTCCCCTTGACGAAAAATCACCGCACGCCACTGATATATATATATATATATATATATATATATATATATATATATATATATATATATATATATATATATATACACAGGGTAGCGCAAAAATCAGGAACCATAGGCACATTTTATTAAATTATAATGAATGTCCGAATTGGTGGCCTTCCACTTGGAGACACTTTCTGACGCGTTGAATGCATGATGTTTGAACATTTCTTAACACATTGGTACTGATTTTGGCACACTCAGATGTGATTTTATCCTTTAGGGAACGTATGGTTCTGGGTCGATCAGCATAGACTACCGACTTGAGATGACACCACAAGAAAAAGTCAAGAGGCGTGAGGTCTGGAGATGTAAGTGGCCATTCGACGGGCCCTCGCCGTCCGATCCACTTACTTGGGAATGTTTCATCTAAAGAGCTCCGGGCGATGGTTGTGAAATGTGGTGGTGCACCATCCTGCTGAAACCACATCTCCGCCCGTTCTGTCAGTCGAATGTCGTCCAGTATGGGCATTAGAAATTTTTGCAGCATATGCAGATATGTTTCACCTGTTACATTGCCATCGAAAGGGTACGGACCAATTAACCGATCCCCACCAGAGCGCAGCCCACATCATAATTCGTGGATCGAATTGTACTTGTCCTTCCTCCATCCAGTGGGGGTTCTCATTGGCCCAATAGCGTGCATTATGCCTATTGACACGACCGCTGAAGTGAAATATCGCTTCGTCGCTGAACATGATCCTTCGTTGAAGCTGTCGATGTTGTAGAAACCCCTGGCAGAACTCTACACGACGGTCCTGAACGAGTTGGACTTTGTAGTGGTGGAAACGATTTGTTGTAAGAATTCGTTGAATGGATCTTCTGAAGACACCCGTTTCCTGGGATAACTTTCTTAAGGACTTATGTGGGCTGTTTCCGAGGTGATTGAATACCGTAGTGATGTTGCTGCATCAGTTGAACTTTTTGGCCGGCTACTACGCGGACGATCATGAACACTTCCCGTTTCTTTGAAGCGAGTGAAAAGTTTTCCAACTGATGTCCGAACAACTGGCGGCCTATCAGGGTGTTTGTCATTAAAAGCAGTAACAACTGATCGGTGTGTGTTACCACGCCTTGCACACATTAAAACTATCTCCACTCGCATATATACTAAACGTGTATTTTGTTGTATATAAAAATCTTCTGTACTAACTGCATTATTTTTTGTTTTGATATATATATATATATATATCAGTGGCGTGCGGTCCATGGAAGCAAGGGAAGCAATGCTTCCCTATTCAAAGAAAGAAGAAAATGCTGTATTATACTTTAAAGTTTAAACAGTTCAATATGTGTTATTATACTATTTATAGCATTTGATTGGTAATCAGGTGGATACATAGTATATACATTGGTTGCCGTTCGTGCAAAAAACTTTCTTTATTGTGTGGAAGGATGAACAGCTGGGTTTTGCTGCGCCCCGGCTGCCGTCGAGTCTCGAACCCGGGGCCGATAGATTCGTAGTCAGCGACGCTAACCACTATACCACCGAAGCGCCTTATATATATATATATATATATATATATATATATATACGCATCAGTACATGGATTAAGGACCGTGGGTTTTTTGGGGATACAAAACCACTATCAGCATGTTACATGCAATGCGCTTATATATATATATATATATATATATAATATATTATATATATATATATATATATATTGGCTACTGACTGATTGCGGGGAAGTGCAGTTCAATAATAAAGAGGAACATTCTTCACTCTTTAATTCGTGCCAACGTTTCGGAATAAACTCATTCCATCTTCAGATCCAAAACAAGATGAGCGACCAATTATAGTAAGGTTAAAATACAAATTCTAATCCATTAAGATTTGTATTTTAACTTTACTATAATTTGTCGTTCATCCTTTTTTAATTTTAGCCCTGAAGATGGTACGAGTTTTCCGAAAGATTGGTATGAATTAAAGAATGAAAAATGTTCATTAATTCTCGGGGGTTTGTCTTTATATATTTACATATACAGGGTGGGTGAAAAGTCTTTAGGGATTTTATACAGTGCAACTATTTAGTGAACAACATTATACAGATAAGTGTTCAGATAATGAAACAAATCAAACTAAACGTCTATAAGAATTTTATTCATACAAATATTTTGTTAAATTCTAATTTAATCTTCAAATAGTTTCTCCATCCGCTATGATACATTTGTGGATTCTCTCTGGGAAACTCTTCATTGTTCTTCTGAACATATTGAGTAGGATCCTTTTCAGTTCTTCATCTATTCTGCGAACAAAGGCATTCACATTTAGATAGATGAAACCAGGAGTGTAGAGTTTGTCACACAAATAAGCCAAAAGCCAGAAATCACCTGGGGTTACATCAGATGATCTGGCTGGCCACTCGGTGGGACCTTGCTGCCCAAGCCATCTTCCTTCAAGGCTCGTATCCAGAATCTCACGGGCAGGTGTAGAGTAATGTGGCAGCGCTCCATCATCATGTTGATAAAGCCAATTCCTGCCTGCCAACGCCATTAGTAAACTGGTAAAACTTTCTCTCTCAATACCTGGCAATAGCGTTTTCCATCCATCGTCTCTCTTGATATGTCAAAGGAAACGAGTCCTGAATAACCAATGCATGCCAAAACTGTTAGTGTAGCCGTTTTAACAGGTTTACACAATCGTATTTTGTGATTTTTTTTTCGTCCAGTAGTGAACGTTGTGTTTGTTCTTTTTACTCGTTAAACCGAAGACACATTCATCTGAAAATTTTATCTTTCGAACGAAATCTGGATCACTGTTGACCTGTCTCATTGTTTCAGCAAACTGCAGCCGTCTGTCAGAATCATCGTCGTATATGAGCTGAGAGTAAATAGGTTCGTAATGTGGTATCCTTGTGATTTCACTATCATTGTACTGAAAATTTGGAAATACCCAATTCTCGTGCGGCTTTTCTTGTTGAAGTTGTTGGAGCGACTTGAAAACTGGCGAGGACATTTTGTTTGTTGTTGTCTCCTGTCGCCGTTAGTGGCCTTCCGCTTCTTGGATGATCTTTTATCAGGCTCCCTGTTTCTAAAAGTTTTAGCTTCCAGTATCGATGTGTGGTTGCATTTGGTGGTGGTTTATTATATTTTTCTTGAAATAAACGCAAACTTTCTTCACACTTTTTCTTCATTGTTGTATTCCATCCTTACTAACATTGCGGTGACTGGGGCTAGGGCTTAAGACCTTCCTGTTCTAGCCTAGGGTCATTCCTGGCCTTTTATAGTTGCTTTGAAAAGTATCGCATACGCTGCATTGATATTATTGCAACTTATTTATTACTAATAAATTATTTGTCTGTATAAAATCCTTAGACTTTTCTCCCACCCTGTATATATGTTATAACTCAGAATGGTCCCCTGAGAAACTTTTATGTTACACACAGACCATGCATGGAAGAAGGGAACTCTTCCGGGAAAATTAAATCCACTCTACTCCAAATAAGTAATGGTAAATGACAGATACTATACTTTTTACTTTTCATGATGGAAGCTCAATGTGGGCAACGAGTTTGTTGCGTATATTGAGTTCTGAATGTAGTAGCCTGAAAAGCTTTAAACCCTAGACTCTGTCCCAAAGCTGGGTCTTATGTGCTTAGCAGATAGCTGGTGAGGGAAGCTGTATTTTGGGGTCTCTTTGTTAGTTACCCGTTGCCACGTTGGGCTTCCATCATGAAAAAGAAAAACTATAGTACTTTTCATTTATCATTACTTATTCGGACTACAGTGGATTTAATTTTCCCAGAAGAGCTCTTTGTTCCATGCACGGTCTGTGTGTAAAATACACACACACACACACACACACACACACACCACAACAAACCAAGTTATAACTTATGATGTGATATTATAATATATAACATCATTTAATAAATAAGCAGTCGCATTTTTTTTGCATTTTCTTTTGAAACTTCACAAACTTCTCTAAACTAAAACCCCCTCCGCAGTGACTAAGTCGTTGCACCAAAAGGTCCGCCTTTCTACAATTTCAATCCCCCTCTCCCCTTGGGAAGGCCTGGCCTCAGAAATGCACACACACATACACACACACACACATATATATATATATATATATATATATGTGTGTGTATATATGACATTTCAGTGTTATTTGAACTTATTTATATAAACATCGTAAAAATATTGGTATGTTTATTAAAATTGAATAGTAATATAATCCTTGTTATACAGTCTCTGACGAAATATTCCGATAATGGACCTAAATTGCATGTTATTCCAGTATTCCGTTATCAACGAATCAGAACTCGACTCGAAAGGAATCCCCCTCCCCTCCCCTCCCCACCAAAAAAAAAGATTCGATATTCTATGCAAAATCTCTAAGTTTTAAGAGTGCAAAACTACAATTTCTGTGAAGAGAAAATTTGAATAAAAGAGTCAAACTTAGTTATACTTCATATACTGTATGTATTTGTTTATAAATTGAGTTCCCGCCTTTCCTCAGATTCTGATAAGCCATTTATTTATTCAGAGATTCTGGAATGAGGAAACATTTATCGGAAATTGAGGAATTTTAAATGATATAAATAGGCCTGAGCTGTCAGAACTTCATTTTTGAGATTTTGAACATTGAACTCTGACTTCTCTAACATATATTTTTAAAAATGAGAAGACACATTTTGAAAAGGTTCTGTACCGGGTGAATACAAATGATCTTCCCGATTTTAAACATTTATTATGAAAAAAGCTAACAAAGCTACATCGAAAAGCAAGATATACAAATAAAGAAGAATTCAAAACGTTTTATTTACAAGCTATTGAAGTTCAATATGAGCTCCTTTTGTGGCTCTACAGACATCAAAGCGGTATTCTGTTCCCCTCCATACATTTTGTGGCATATCATACTGAACTTTTCTAACAGCCTCACGTATCCTTTTCTTCAAATGTTCCAAAGTTGATGCCATTGGTGGAACAAAAACTTCATTTTTAACATAGCCCCTAAAGAAGGAGTCAAGGAAACGAGCCGGCCAAGGAATGGGCCCCCACGCCCACGTTCACGATCACGTTTGTGATCCAACGATCAGGCAATTGCTCATTTAGGAATGTTATAACCTCAAAAGGAGCCATAAAAGGAACTCATATTGAACTTCAATAGCTTGTAAATAAAACTATTTGAGTTCTTCTTTATTTGTATATCTTGGTTTTCGCTATAGCTTCGTTAGTTTTTTAAAATCGGGAAGATCATTTGTAACCACCCGGATATTAAACTTCTATGAATTTTTTTTTACTGAAAGATATATATATATATATATATATATATATATATATATATATATATATATATACGAGATGTGTTGAAAAAGTTCCCGAACTGGTTATGATGCGCATGCGCGTCATGTGATGCATGACTCAGTCTGTGGCCAAAGACGGTTACCGCTTGTTAATATCGTATTTTGTTCTCTCGATATTTACTGTTTTGTGAAGTCATTTTGTGTGTTTTGTCGTATTTTGTGCGTTTGAATAATGGCTACTGTTGAAGAACAACGTGTGTGCATAAAATTTTGCGTTAAGCTGGGCAAGACTGCTTCTGAAACCATGCCATGCTGAACACAGCATTTGGCAATGACGCCTTAAGTCGGACAACCACTTTTGAGTGGCACAAGCGCTTTAATTAAGGAAGGCCGAACGTCGACGGAGGACAATGCAAGGGTGGGACGACCTTCCACTTCAAGAACTGATGACACTGTTGCTTTTGTTCGTGAAATGATTCGAAGGAACCGTAGACTGACAATCAGGGAAGTCGCTATCGAAATGGACGTTTCGATAGGATCATGCCACACGATACTCAGAGAGAATTTGGGGATGCGTCGTGTCAGCCAAATTTGTGCCTCGACTCTTGACTACTGAGCAGAAAGAGCAACGTGTTGTTAACTTCTTGTGTCTCAAGACCTCCTTCAACATGCCAATCTTGCTGAAAATTTTCTCAGAAGCATCGTTACGGGTGACGAGACGTGGGTGTACGGGTTGACGTTGAAACAAAACAGCATCATCGCAATGGAAGTGCGCGACAGTAGCCATTATTCAAATGCACAAAATGCGGCAAAACACACAAAATTACTTCACAAAACAGTAAATAGTGAGAGAACAAAATACGATATCAACAAACGGTAACCGTCTTTGGACACAGACTGAGTCACACTACAACATGCATCACATGACGCGCATGCGTGACATGTGATGCGCGCACAGCATAACCAATTCGAGAACTTTTTGAACACACCTCGTGAGTCGTATATATTTGCTTGTTTCCGTAAGATGTGATACATTTTAGGTTCTAAAAAATGCAAAATGGAAATGTTTAAGTGCAGTAATTACTACATATAATAAATGGAGTGTATAAACATCCTTATCATATGTATTATATATTACAGCATATGTATTACATAAAGCAAATCACTTGAAATTATTCAGTATATTTAGAATTCCTTATGAAAGTTTTTTTTCTGAAACTATATAGTATTTTTTATGCGCATTTCTGGGTCACGTTGGGTTAGGTTAAACTAAGTTACTCTAGATTAGGTTAGGTTGGATTACACCAAAAAAGATGAATGATTAGTAAAAAACAATCAAGCTGGTTAAATTTATCATCAACACAGACAATATTTTTCATACTCATAAATATATAAATTTCATTAGTTATTTCACTTGGGTAAAAAAAAAGAGATTAAAAACATTTGCAGTTAAAACCAACAATGATATTGGGTCATCAGTAGGGCGGTCAAAAGTCAATAAAGTCAAATTGTTTCCTATGGGGCACTTTAAGCTGAAACGACTGAAAATGCAATAAAAACACCTGTAGGGGGTATATTACCAAAGTTAATAGGTCAACCAAAAGTCAACTTTTACCTGTTAGGTCAAAAAATAGCAATGAGGTAATAAAGTCAATTTTTGGAATAAATAATTAAAATAACTAAAAATTGGCATCTTTTTGGTTAACTGGCAACTTCGCTGCTCGTATTTGTCTTATTCAGTCAGTCAAACAATACATTGAAACAAGACTCAAGACAAATGGTATTTGTGAAATAATTAACCTCAGTAGACCTGAAATCTCACCAACAGTTTATGGTCAGCTTTTGCAATGTCAACCAACTGCCGCTGTAGAGAGATCTTTCTCCATGATTAATAAATTATTAAGTAAAGATCGCAATTTTTTGCCAGAAAATGTCGGCAAATACTTCATAATTTACCACAATCGGTCAACTGATGTAGAAGAGCAAGAATAAGTAATTAAAGTATCGTTTTTATTATTGAAAGTAAAGGCAACTTTATAAGTCAATTTTTTCAATTCGTAAGGTCAACTTTCTTAATTTTTTCGGTCAACTTTTGACTGCCCTAGTCATCAGCTTTAAAATTAGTCAAATGGTTGCCACCAAAAATATTTGAACATGAGGCACCATCTCCCGGAGATGTCAATTAAATCTCCGTTCAGCTACTCTTCATTTAGATTTTAGAGTGTAATTACACGTAATTTAATTCTTATATGCCAACCCACAACACCTTATAACAGTAACTCAAGTTTTAACAAAACTAGTAAACCAGTAAAGCGCAAAACAAGTAAAACGCAACAAACCTTGGTCTTACCCGGGACTTGACACCCGTCTCTGAAGATATCATATAACTTTTCCGAACGTTATCCAGTTATCCACTCAGTGGAAAAATGAATAAATCTTTTTGTTTACTCTTTCGCATTTTCTGTTTTAATTTTTTACTTACGCTCATACTTGCATTGCTTAAATTTTCATGCATATATAGGCTACATATCGTTGTGGGGAAACTCCATTTATTATTTATTAACATTTACTTGAATTTACATTTGAAAAGTTAATAATAATAATAATAATATATTAAATTACAAACATTGCTTTCCAATTTTATTATTCATTTCACCCAATATGCAACGATAATACATTTTCATTGCCTTGAATATTCCGAGACGCATTATTTGCGTAATCACGCTTCCTTTGATTATGCAGTACTGATGAAATTTATTTTTTTTCAGGGTATAGGTTAGGTAATGTTGGAGTGACATTCGATCGCTCAGTTTGTCAATTCTGGATAGTTTGGTCAAATAAGTATGGGGCATATTCGCATCTATACCTTCCACCAGACCATAAAAATATACACGTTTAAAAATGCTAAGAACCACATAACGTTTTAGGTGAGAAACAAATTCGTAGCTTTAATCTGAAAATATTTTTTCCTTGAAATATTTTTAACCAGAAGTAAGTCAACATGGATAAGTCGACCTAATTTTCAAGTTCATTTTTTTGGTACTTTTGAGGGTATTCTCAAAGCTCAGTGCTTCTTAACCCCTGGGTCGCGACCCAAAATTGGATCGCCAATAGGGATGGAAAATAACCGAAAAGTGTAAAACCGGTTTTCACCGTCGCTATATTCTTAAAGCCGATTTTTACCGGTTTTCACCATGGGATTCTGTATGCTTTTTAGGGAGGTAAATGATCAAAATATTAAACAGAAATAAGGTTTTAATTATTCAATCAAGTATGTGTAACATTTGAATTAAAAAGTTTATTATCGAACTTGATTTTTGAAATAACACTTGAGAAAACAAAGAGCATTAAGTGTCTGATCTGACATTCTTGATCGAATCTTTGTGACGAATAAACCAGCAGCTGAAAACACTCTCTCGGACTCTACGCTGGTGGCTTTTATTGTAAGCAACGCCTTGTACATTCGATCCAAATTTTCGCTTCTCTTCAAAGTAGCTTCAAAATATTTGAATTCATTGTTTACGTCAAAGGCCTCAGAAGAATCTTTCTTGGGTTTCATTTTCAGTTTGTTCATGTCAGACATGTACTCGTTCATAAGTTGATCGTCATCATTTACTTCACGACCTGAGCTGCATTGTGAATCTTCGAGTTTCGAAGCAATTGATTGGACTTGGTCGTCTGTTTCTGAAATCTGGGAAGCTTCTGGAAAAAGCCTCTTAAATGTATGATCCGCATACTTCTTAAGTGCTTGTCTTGAAGGAAAGAGGAACGGTGCTGATGATTCATTTTTCAAGACCTCGGGATTGTGGAGAAAACTCAGCAAGGCGACAGCTTCTTTTTGTCTTCTCAATGAGTAGCGATCAATGAAACACTGACGTAGCTCAAAAGCTGAAGGATTGTTTTTGCTTTCAAATTTATCCAAAATGAACTTCATGGAAGATTCAGCTTTGAGCAAATTTGCATCTTCGGAACAGAGTCCCTTCAAAACAATTTCCAGTGGACGAAGCGTGTCAAAGAGGCTCTTTAGAGCATTCCATTCTTCATCTGAAATCGTCTCTGTTGAGCGTATTACTCTGAGGGCCTTTGGAATGCAATTTTTGAGTTTCAAAAATCTTTCTATCATGGCCAAAAGACTGTTCCACCTCGTTCTACAGTCAAGGATAAGCTTCATTTCCTTTCCATTAAATTTATCTTTGACAAAATCCTGCAATCTCTCATTTTTCAAAGGAGACTTTCGAAATATACGGCAGATTTTTCTCACCTTGTTTATTACTTTTAAGTAATCTTCTCGAAGTTTTGGAAGAACAATCACGTCATCTATGTCGGACTCAAAAATTGTATCAGTGCATAAAATTTCCCACTCATCTTCGCTTAACTCATGTGCAGAGTGTTCATCTTCTTCGATGGCTTCATCTTCAGGGGTAGGGTCACTTTCCCCTTCAACTGAATTTTCAGCAGTTTTTGAATACAAGATATCTGAAACTGCGAGATGTATAGCATGTACAATGCATTGCTGGTGGTCAGGTACTATTTCTCTTCCAAATTTGACCAATACTGAGGCACCGTCGGTGGTGCAACCCACGATATGCTTATCTAGGTCCAAGCCAAAGTCTTCCAATCTTTTCCTAACGATTGCAATAACATTAATATATCTTTGGTTTTGCAAAGATGTATACTCATCCATAGTTAACGAATAGCGGATTCCTTGTCTCACCTGATTCTTGAAGTAGTTGACCAATTCATGTTTCTTTTCTCGCCAAGTCATTTTGATTGGGTCATTAAATTGTCATTTATCATTTATTTATGTTATCCCTAATCATTTTACCATTAAATAGTTATTTTATGATCTATTACGAGTGAACTTTTTGAAGGCATGGGTCGCCGAGTTAGCCCTGCGACCAGAATTTGGTTCGCAACCTAAAAGGTCAAGAGCCACTGCTTAAAGCCTATACCTATATCGAGTCAGACCACGCTTATACAAAATTTCATACACGTTTGTTAAATTGAAAAACAGCCAGTCGGTCATTAAATTTACAAAATACCATAGCCATAAAAATTTTGAGCTTCACAGTGAAAATCAATGAGTCAAATTTGTGAAGTTGCCTTTAAAAGCTAAGTGATTCGTGGGCTTAAAATAACTATTAAGGTCTCACTGGCTTAAAAGTTTCTGTTGAAATTTGCGTGTCATGTCGCGAGGTTGGACTGACTACGTACAGGTAGGCTTTGGTTTATATTAACATTCCCATCTACACTGAGAGTTCGAGGAAAGCTAGACATTACGGAAATGTTCATAAAAAGAAGGTGGCTTTCAAAATTTTGAGCTATTCAGTCAAAGTGTCTTTCCACCGCTTTCCGAAAGAATAGCGAAATTAAGGGACACTGAGTCTTTTCATTAGTTGAATAGGTAGCCGTCTTCTGCTCGAGATGATGTACTGACTCGTGGTTTGGATTCTATGTCAAGCTGAAGGTCCCTCTCTCAAGTGACTATTCTGAATGTTAGAACTGAGGCAAAACTCATGCAGTTAACAACAAATTACAGTCTGCCAGTAACATGAAAACTGTGAAATTACATTCCAAAACTCTGTAACTTGCATTCTTTAAGTAATTTCATTTCGTGAATTATAAATTGAATTTATAAATTTATATATGAAAATTGGCGTAGGGATGTGACGACTCCATCGCTGGCCGAAAAGTGCAGTTAGCTCCGCATCTCCTGCGATACAGAAAGGGGAGGATTAGGTTGGGGACCCATCCTTCCTTCTTTCTCCCCACAAAGAGCAGCAGTAGCCTCGGACGTGGGCGCCGCGCCTGCCCGGACCTTCCACGTAACTGCAGACAGGCACGATTGAGTGTGTGGAATGTAGAGGGAATAAATAATGAGCAAAAGAGAGAAGTGGTGCAGGTGTTTAAGGATGGAAGGTTTGATGTCATGGGATTGTGTGAAACTAAGATGGAAGGAGGTGGAGAGTGCGAATGAATGCGGGTGTTAAGTGTGTGAAGGCGGGTGTGAGCGAGAGGATGAGAGGTGAGATGTATGATACGAAGCGATGAGACTTCTCGTCAGTTCTAGGATTGTGTGTGTGTGTGAAATTTAAGTTTATGAGGATAAAAGTTGTGGTAGTAGTAGTGTATCCGCCGTGTGATAAGTGTGAGAATGGGAAAGAAAGCTTCTGGAGAGAGTTTGATAGTGTGATTGGAAGGGTGCCTGATGTTATAAAATGGGTCCAGAGGATGAAACAGAAGTGAATAATAAAGGCCTGCGATGGTTTTGTTGTCCGAAATATTTTATCACTTGTATAGTAATTTTTGCAAGCTGATTGCGAAAATAATATTAATTTTTCACCATCACGTATAGATTTTTCACAAAATATCATATTTCATATTATATATATATGTAAGTAATTTTCATTAAAAGTTACTCAATTAAATTTTGATTAAGAACTACTGCCTATAAATGCTTCCAGATCAGAAGTGACGTCATAGCGTTTTCTCGAACATCCGACAAACGCACCGCTAGTATATAAGTGATTGACAAGCCACAAGTTGAGTTAGTCTGTCTAGTGCGTGCGAGGTTATAGTTCTTTATTATTCAAAGGTGAGCGGTGACTATATTTCTCTTTTGAAATTTGTTTATTTGTCGCTATGGCAACCAGAGGGTGTGTAAATAGCCCAAACGTTTTCTGTTATATTTGTGGAAAATTTACTGTGAAAAAACAAAGGCGAGATATTACAGACTTCGTCAAGAAAGCATGCTATGCATACTTCGGAATGAAACTTGGGGATCAAGACAAATCATGGGCTCCACATAAAGTTTGCAGTGTTTGTGTTGAACAACTTAGACTGTGAAGTAAAGGTAAAAAGGATTCTTTACCTTTTGGATTCCAATAGTCTGGCGTGAGCCTAGAAATCACAGCAATGACTGCTATTTTTGTTCATGTAAAGTGCAAACTTTCAGTCTGCTATAAGACCTGTTGCTCATGGACCTGATATACGGTACAGAAATCGAGAAAAAGAATTCATCCAATATTTTTCTCAAGAAAATTCACTGGTATATTGCAACAATGTTTTGGAACTAATACTTAAGCTAGGCGCTGCAGTCTATGACCCAAATGAGTGAAGACTTTTCATTGATTCCTCCAAAAGAAGTCTAAAAGGCGTCCTCCTTCACAACGGTAAGTTGTATGCATCCGTTCCTGAGGCTCATTCGGTTCACTTGAAGGAAACGTACGAAATCTTGAGCTTCTTCTGGCTAAGGTAAACACAAAGAACACGGTTGGCTACTTTGTGGAGACTTAAAAGTGATTTGTATGTTGTTAGGTCAACAACCAGTTATACGAAGTTTCCATGATTTTTGTGGTGTGAATGGGATAGCCGAGCAAGAACTCAGCACTGGATAAAAAAGGAATGGCCACGCAGAGTCAACCTGACACCTGGTTCTAAAAACATTCAACGTGAAAGTTTGGTTGACACGAAGAAAGTACTTTTACCTCCGCTTCACATAAAATTGGGCTTGATGAAGCAATTGGACGAAGCTGGAGATTGTTTTAAGTATCTGTGTGGTAAATTCCCAACTCTTTCGGAGGCAAAATTAAAAAAAGGAATTTTCGTTGGTCCCCAGATTAGAAAACTGATTTTGGATGAACACTTTGAAAGAACAATGAACAATCTTGAAAAAGAAGCGTGGATTGCTTTTAAGGATGTTATCGGCAAATTTTTGGGAAACAACAAGGACCCAAATTACCAAAACATTGTGAACAACATGCTAAATAAGTTCAAAGAGTTGGGTTGTAATATGAGTTTAAAATTACATTTCTTACATTCACACTTGGATTACTTCCCTGAGAATCTCGGAGCACTCAGCGAAGAACAAGGAGAACGGTTTCACCAAGACATGAAAGAAATGGAGAAGAGATATCAGAGAAGATGGGACATCACCATGATGGCTAATTACTGCTGGATGTTGAAACCGGATACGCCAGAATTATTACATAAAAGAAAAGGAACAGCACCTACATTCGAGACTAAAAGGCATAGATCTCACAAGAAAACTCAGGACAAATAAAGATGAATATGTAATTGACGTTAATAGTCTTCTTTCTTTTTAAAGTTATTTGTATTTGTAATTAGTATAACAAAGCGAAATAGGTACCTAGTGTAAATTGAAATCAATATATTTATTTATGTTGTTGTTAGTTTCCCTTCCAGTTTGCAGAAAATCCTTACGTGATAGAAAAAGATGGACACCTTATTTGAAATCAGCGTAGTTGAATTATATAAAATCGGTTATTAGAAAGAAAACAACTCTTACAAAGTTCTCATTCGCAGGCCTGTGTAATGGGTGTAGGCTGAAAGAATTATGCAGTGAGAGAAAGCCGTGTGTAATGAATACATTTTTTGAACATATAGGAGTGCATAAGTATAGTTGGTAGAGAACAAATGACATACAGGGTATACACAAAGTCCTTTCCCGATTATAAACTTCAATTACATGAAATCCAAAGAAGACATAGTAATACTTTGTTTTGCATGTTGTTGCATAAACATCAAGTTATTGTTTCTCATTAAATCTCAAATGTGCGCCGTTAGTTATATGTAGTACATCCAAGCGCACTTCGAGTTCACACCATACGTTCGCTAGCGTATCTCTCGAGACACTGTTGATGACATCGCAAATCCTTGCACGAAGAGTGTCAATGTCAGCAACAGAAGTATGGTACACATAATTCTTTACATATCCCCACAGGAAGAAGTCCAGGGGCGTGATATCGGGGTATCGTGGAGGCCATGGAACCGGTCTGTCGCATCTAATCCATCTTCCGGGAAAAGTGGTGTTCAAGAACTCACGCACTAACAAACCCCAGTGTTGAGATTTAATGAGAAATATAGTAAACTTAATTTGCTATGCAACAACATGCAAAACAAAGCATTACTATGTCTTCTTTGGATTTCATGTAATTAAAGTTTATAATCAGAAAAGGACTTTGTGTACACCCAGTAGTATGGTATAAAAAAGGAGAGTGGCCGCTAAAGTTCATATTAAAAAATGAAGAGTTCGGAGGAAGGATGTGTAGAGTGATTCCCCAAGGCCAATGCCTCAAAGAGGGGGGGGGGTCAGTTCCCCAAAACCAAGACCCCAAGAGGGGGAGGGGAGTGTGCATGAAGGAGTCGGGGGTAGATCCCCAAGTAGGGGTGTAGGGTAATCTAAACTAACATGTATTTGTATGTTTGTGTGTCTGCATGTAAGTTTAATTTGTGATATATATATATATATATACAGGCCCGGATTTAGCTATAGGCGAACTGAGCGATCGCCTAGGGCCTCGCGCCAAAGGGGGCCTCGCGCCAAAGGGGGCCTCGCTCAAGCCGTTTTGCGCGTTCTGTTCAAGTGATATTAATGATTTAGAACTCTATGAAGAACTTAAAGTACTTTGCAGGTTTATACCTGAGAAATCTCGGAAGTGCCCTTGTTTATATAGTGTAAAAACAACTAAGTGAGATTTATCCTAATGTTTATGTTGCACTTCGAATAGTATTAACCATCCCAGTTACTGTTGCTTCGGCTGAAAGAAGTTTTCTCGTCTCAAACTTATTAAAACATATTTGCGTTTCCACCATGTCTGAAGCGAGATTGCAATCGTTAGCTATGTTATCAATAGAAAACGATATAACAAATTCACTAGATTATTCTCAATTAATTGAAGAGTTTAGCTCGAAGAAAAGTAGAAAAGCGTTGCTGTAATATTCAAGGAGCATCTGAACCAAATATTAAAGCATTAATATTTAGCCTGATAAGTCGATCGCTCACTATTATAAAAAATGAAATGTCAACATCTCTTATACATCACATATGAAAAACGTTTGTATACTATGGAAAGTCATTACCTATAATCTTCTTCTTCTTTCTTCTCTATATATATAAAAGAGGAAGTTTGTTTATTGGTTTAGTTGTTCGCTATAGAAAACCAAACGGTTGAACTTACAAATTTTAAAATAACTTCATAATAACCAGTTTTTTACAAGGAATCTAATGGTGCTATTTATTTATTTATTTATTTAAAATTTATTTATTTATTTAAAATTTAACGAAAATAGCACGACTTAACCTAACCAATCGTCGATGCCGTACAATTAACCTAAATAAATAAATAAATAAAAATTTATTGTTTTCCATTCAATTTAGGTTAGGTTGTTAGGTTGGTTAGGTTGGTTAGGTTAGTTAGGTTAGGTTGGTTAGGTTGGTTAGGTTAGGTTGGTTAGGTTAGGTTGGTTAGGTTAGGTTGGTTAGGTTAGGTTGGTTAGGTTAGGTTGGTTTGGTTAGGTTAGGTTGGTTAGGTTGGTTAGGTTAGGTTGGTTAGGTTAGTTTGGTTAGGTTAGGTTGGTTAGGTTGGTTAGGTTAGG
>JAJOZX010006806.1:190000-239815 GCA_023014485.1 Bathynomus jamesi | reverse complement strand
TGGTTGTTTACAGTTGAAAATAAATGTGCACTTGAATAATGACTTCAATACAAAATGACTTCAATGTTAATAAAGCGTGAGGTAATAAATATAAAGTTAAGTGAATGACACCAGGCCAAAATGGGGCCTGCACAAATGGGTTCACATGGTGGATAGCTCTCGTGTCACTGTTCATCGGAGGGAGAAAGTCGAGGTGCGATGTCGTAGGGATGCTTGAAGTAGTCTCGCGGTGTGATGTCATCTTGGGCGTGTTTGTATTGATGGAACATCGCTAAAGTATTTAAAACAGTCTCTGCCACTATATATATATATATATATTATATATATATATATATATATATATATATATATATATATATATATATTATATTAGTGATGTAGGTCACATCTGCATCCGCATCCGCGGAACATCCGCACATTTTCTCGCATCCGCATCCGCGTCCGCATCCGCACTTTGGACTGCGGATGTCGTGCGGATGTGGACCGTTGAGAAAAAACGTCATTAATAAGCGGAAATTATCAAATTCTACTATATTAATAGAACTAGTTCATTGTGCGCAAAAGTGATGCAAGCGACAAGACGAGAGGCTGTTCTTGTATGAAGTTACTCTCTTGCAACCTACTTAGATCCACGTTACAAGCTAAGTTATTTTCACCTAGTACATTAGAACGAGTTAAATCATCACTTGGCAAAGCAGTTGAAGAGCTTCAATCTCTTGAATCTGTCGCTTCGCCACCCACCAAAAGAATAAAAGTTTCAGTGACAGAACCAACACCTTCAACAAGCAAATCTATCACAGAATCTGTCTCTCAGTTTCTTGAGTCAAGCAGCAATGACGAGACCTACGCGATGTCAAAAGATGTAGTAAAAATGATCGAGAGCTATCACCAAGAAAAACGCCTGGCTGCATGTGACAATCCTATTAGTTGGTGGAAAAATACGCAGAATATCTATCCATACTTGAGTAAACTTGCGAGGAAAACATTTAGCCTGTCCTCCAACAAACGTACCAAGCGAGAGATTATTTAGCAGTGCTGGATTAATATATGATGAAAAGGAAACAGACTGGCAGCAGAAAAGGCAGAAAAATTAATGTTCCTTAAGCATAACCTTCCTATAATTAAGTTTGAACATTAAACGATGAACATCTTAGTTTACTTTATTTTAATTACTCATTTATAAATATGCCTAATAAACTTTAAACTTAATATAAACAGTTATCAAGCTAATTAAAGATCTCTTTCTATAAGGGTGGAGTTGGGGAAAGAGGTCGGTGGGGTGCATTTGAGTTTGGTTCACGTCCCGCATCCTGGTAACACAATTATGGTTTCTAATTGTGGCTGAAACTCAACAAAATATAACGAATTTATTTGCAGATGAATTCACTAATTGATTCTATATTAGTTAGATGCTTGATATTATTTTATATGTTCAGAGAAAAGTACAGCAATTATTGTACAATTAATCAATTATACTACATTATAGCTACAGCTCTCTCTATATAATAACTTATTATATACGTTAAACACAACAAATCTCGAATATATCCTAAAAAATAACGAAAATGTAGACATCCGCATCCGCATCCGCGGATGTTGAAATCAAACATCCTCATCCGCATCCGCGGATGTGAAAAAAATGACATCCGCTTAATGCAAAGAATTAAAAAATCAACCAACCCGCTTATCCAAGCTATTCATGAATCCTGCCATATGTCTTCTAAGCTCTGAAATTCTTGGTACGAAAACGTGTTTGTAGCTCCACTTAACTTCGACATTTATTTCTCACTAACTGTATTTATATTCTTAGTATGTATTATTATAAATATTATTAATAGTATTATATTATTTATATATGTATATTAGTGATGTATGTCACATCCGCATCCGCGGGATGCGGATGTTGCGGATGTGTACTATTTACTAAATTGCTGTTTTTGAAACACAATTTGCCCATCATTCAGTTCAAATACTGAAACTTGTGCAACCATCATTTGCTCTTTAATGTAAGTGGCAATGTCTGTTGTGTATTTGTATAATTAATTGTTCATGCTACAATATGTAACAATGTCATAAGCACACTACTTTCCAAAGGGTGGTGGTTGGGGAAAGTGGTTGGCGGGATGCAAGACGAGTTGGATCCCCGTCCCGCATCCTGGTAACACACAGTTGCGTGGCGAAAACTCGTCCGAAAAGAGAAGAGTGTATGTAAAGAAATTATAATTAGAAAATAATAATATCTAACATCTAATATCTAATATTATCTAATATCTAATAACTAACCAAAAATCGAAAGTTAGTTAATAAATTAAGTATGAATTTAAATATATACAGGGTGCGGCATAAGTCGCTTTACCAAGAATAATGAAATCACCTTGTTAAGAATAATATTAATTATTTATTAAAGAAATAGTTAAAAGTGTCCTCCATCATGTTCAATACCCTCATTGCATCTTTGAATTACTGAACAATAAATAGCGTGGCACAGTTCTTTGCTATTACTCAAGGTCTCGAACTTTTGGCCTATCAAAGTCTTCACGTGATCGAAGTTCCTCAAGGTTTCTGGTAGTAAACTCTATCTTTGATTATATCCCACATTGAATAATCACATGGTGGGTGTCCGGTGATCGAGGAGGCCATTCGACTATCCCACGACGTCCTACGCACCCTGAAAAATGATCGTTTAAGAATGTACAAACATTTCTTCCGAAATGTGGTTGAGCACCATCTTTTTGCCATATTATGTCTCAAAATTATGATGGGTTCTAAGGGTAAGCAACATCATATTCTGTAACATTTCAAGATAATTGACGGCATTAACAGTGCCGTCAAAGAAAAATAATTTTTCTACGTATATTTATTATTCTTCACAAGGTGATTTCAGTATCCTCGGTAAAGCGACTTATGCCCCACCCTGTGTGTATATATATATAATATATATATATATATATATATATATATATATATATATAAAGTATAGAGTGTGATATCAGATAATTGTACAAATATTATGTTACCTTAAAACCTGAAATTGACGTATAAAAATGTCTTTTTAACATGCCCGAATCATACCCATTTTTAATTAAAATCCTTCTCGTACAGATAAAACCACTTAGAAATGCAAATAGTACTTTATCCCTCTGGAAATTAAAACGTTTTATCATCAAATGATTTGGGACACAGGTGTACACCTTGGGGATTCGTGCAGATAATGTTATAATTGCAGGTAAAGGCAGATATGAGACAGGTGTACTTTTCATAATGAATTAAGGACGTTAATTGGAAATATTCAGGTTTTATTAGTGATGTATACACGAATTTTGTAGGAAGGAATATTGACTCTTAATGAAGTATTTTTTAACCCTTTAGGACAGAGTGTTAAGTTTACTGATTTGGGTCTGGCTAACGCCAGACGATTTTATTCAGTCTCGGAAAAGATCTTTGTGTGGTAAAGGCAGTGGTGTAGTGCTAAATAAAGAAGTGAGGGAACGCATTTTGAAAGTGTTACTCAGATGCGGGGGGGGACAATGGCGAGCGCGGCGAGCCCATACAGCTGGGGGTCCGGGGGCACTGTAAGCCCCCCGGGAAATCTTTTGAAATCTGACGAATTTCAGGGATATTTTGAGGTCATATGCACTGGATATTAGGATATATTCCAAGGTTGAAGATGCAGTATTTCCAGTGTCATTAGATATACGACATCCAGTACGATCAATAAAAATAGCTAACAACTGGAATGATTAACTAAAAAAAAGTTAACAACTGGTACGCCGTGGTGACTGTTTCACCAGATCTTTATAGGCTAGCATTGCCTCAGTCGAAGCTAAAAGAAATGAAACAGTTAATGATTCTTTATCATATTTCTTCTAGGGGTGGGAATTAAAATTTCATGACGTTAGAGATTTGTAAGTTCGGATTTATTTGAAATAGTGAGGGAACGCCGTTCCGTCTACCAAAAAAAGTAAGGGAACGCCATTCCCACGCGTTCCCACAGCACTACACCACTGGGTAAAGGGTTAAATAAAATACCCCACAAAGATGTTACACCTACTCTAATCTTCACATCTACTAAATTCTAAATTTTTTAACTAAAAAATTATAAATTCTAAATTTTTTAACTAAAAAATTATAAATTCTAAATTTTTTAACTAAAAAATTATAAATTATACATTTTTTAACTAAAAAATTGTAAATTATACATTTTTTAACTAAAAAATTATAAATTATACATTTTCCAACTAAAAAATTATAAATTATACATTTTCCAACTAAAAAATTATAAATTATACATTTTCCAACTAAAAAATTATAAATTATACACTTTCTAACTAAAAAATTATAAATTATACATTTCTAACTAAAAAATTATAAATTATAACATTTTTTAACTAAAAAATTATAACATTTTTAACTAAAAAATTATAAATATACATTTTTTAACTAAAAAATTATAAATTATACATTTTTTAACCAAGAAATTACAAATTTTTTAACTAAAAAATTGTAAATTATACATTTTTTAACTAAGAAATTATAAATTATACATTTTTTAACTAAAAAATTATAAATTAACATTTTTTAACTAAGAAATTATAAATTATACATTTTTTAACTAAAAAATTATAAATTATACATTTTTTAACTAAAAAATTGTAAATTATACATTTTTTAACTAAAAAATTATAAATTATACATTTTCCAACTAAAAAATTATAAATTATACATTTTCCAACTAAAAAATTATAAATATACATTTTCTAACTAAAAAATTATAATTATACATTTTCTAACTAAAAAAATTATAAATTATAACATTTTTTAACTAAAAATTATAAATTATACATTTTTTTAACTAAAAATTATAAATTATACATTTTTTTAACTAAAAAATTATAAATTATACATTTTTTAACCAAGAAATTACAAATTTTTTTAACTAAAAAATTGTAAATTATACATTTTTTTAACTAAGAAATTATAAATTATACATTTTTTTAACTAAAAATTATAAATTATACATTTTTAACTGAAAAATTATAAATTATACATTTTTTAACTAACAAATTATAAATTACAATTTTTTTTAACTAAAAAAAGAATTTTCATTTAAATTAGTGGCAGCCATAGAATGGAAAAGATCCACCTCTCTCTGCCTCTTTGACTCCTGATTTTTGCTCCAACCTGTATAATTAATATATATATATAATTAGTGATGTAGCGGATGTCATTTTTTTCACATCCGCGGATGCGGATGAGGATGTTTGATTTCAACATCCGCGGATGCGGATGCGGATGTCTACATTTTCGTATTTTTTAGGTATATTCGAGATTTGTTGTGTTTAACGTATATAATAAGTTATTATATAGAGAGAGCTGTAGCTATAATGTAGTATAATTGATTAATTGTACAATATTGCTGTACTTTTCTCTGAACATATAAAATAATATCAGCATCTAACTAATTAGAAATCAATTAGTGAATTCGTCTGCAAATAAATTCGTTATATTTTGTCGAGTTTCAGCCACAATTAGAAACCATAATTGTGTTACCAGGATGCGGGACGTGAACCAACCAAACCCCACACCCACCGACCTCTTTTCTCCAACGTCCACCCTTATAGAAGAGATCTTTAATTAGCTTGATAACTTTTATATTAAGTTTAAAGTTTTATTAGGCATATTTATAAATGAGTAATTAAAATAAAGTAACTAAGATGTTCATCGTTTAATGTTTCAAACTTAATTATAGGAAGGTTATGCTTAAGGAACATTAATTTTTCTGCCTTTTCTGCTGCCAGTCTGTTTCTCTTTTCATCATATATTAATCCAGCACTGCTAAATAATCTCTCGCTTGGTACGTTTGTTGGAGGACAGGCTAAATGTTTCCTTGCAAGTTTACTCAAGTATGATAGATATTCTGCGTATTTTTCCACCAACTAATAGGATTGTCACATGCAGCCAGGCGTTTTTCTTGGTGATAGCTCTCGATCATTTTTACTACATCTTTTGACATCGCGTAGGTCTCGTCATTGCTGCTTGACTCAAGAAACTGAGAGACAGATTCTGTGATAGATTTGCTCGTTGAAGGTGTTGGTTCTGTCACTGAAACTTTTATTCTTTTGGTGGGTGGCGAAGCGACAGATTCAAGAGATTGAGCTCTTCAACTGCTTTGCCAAGTGATGATTTAACTCGTTCTAATGTACTAGGTGAAAATAACTTAGCTTTGTAACGTGGATCTAAGTAGGTTGCAAGAGAGTAACTTCATACAAGAACAGCCTCTCGTCTTGTCGCTTGCATCACTTTTGCGCACAATGAACTAGTTCTATTAATATAGTAGAATTTGATAATTTCCGCTTATTAATGACGTTTTATCTCAACGGTCCACATCCGCACGACATCCGCAGTCCAAAGTGCGGATGCGAGAAATGTGCGGATGTTCCGCGGATGCGGATGCGGATGTGACCTACATCACTAATATATATATATATTATATATATAATATATATATACAGGGTGTCCCATAAGTGCGGTCTCGTAGGAAAATTTAGTTGAAATTAAATTTACCACAGTAATAGATTAGAACTGAAACAAATGCTCAACTGATGTCTTGTTTTGGGACCTTTTTTTTTTTTTTTGTTGCAGGTAGATAACACGCAATGGTTAATATGGGAGTGAGTTACACTTCACGAGTGTAACTCACTACCCGCAACAAAAAATAAAGCGTCCCAAATAAGACATCAATTTGAACATTTGTTTCAGTTATAATGTATTACTATAGTAAATTTAATTTAGAAATAAATTTTCCTATCAGACCGGACTTTGGGACACCCTGTTGTATATATATATATATATATGTTTTCCTCGTTTTGCGTAAAATATGCAACAGTGTAATACAAAAAATGTTGCATCAAATATGTTCCCTTTATCGTGCGCAATTGCGTTTATGAAAAAGAAAAATTGGTGTTTTTTGCTCAAACAAAAATATTATTTCTGTAAAAATGGAATTTCTCAGATAATTTTTGTTCCATTTTTGGGCGCATTTTCAATACAAGAATTATTTTCTTCGTTTTTGCAGTTTTTTTCAACTCAAAGATATCCGAAGAGGAGTCGCGATGAATCGGGTTACCTCCCCCCTCGTCCCGTCTCTCTCTTACCCCCCCCCCCCCCCCCCCGACGACGAACTGTGAATCACGTGATACTATTTACTTTTAGGGGATTTAAGTTATGTGCAGTGAAGGTAGCAAAAAGTATTGGAAAATAACGGAATGGTGTACAGTGGTGAGCAAAATAGGCTTTGAGTGTATATATATACAGTATACACATATATTATAGGGAATCTGTGTAACTAGGGATTTCATGAAATCCCTAAAATGTTCAGGGATTTCATGTAAGGTTAAGTCTTGATATTTTCGTTAAACCTACTGGAAAATTATTGAATGCCCGGTTAACTGAATACCCGGTTAGGTTAATTGAATGCCCGGTTAGGTCAACTGTACGCCCTTGACGATTGGTTAGGTTAAGTCGTGATATTTTCGTTAAAACTAACGTTGCGTTGCGTTTATTTATAAAAAAAATGGAATTTTGTTTTTTTTGGACCGCGTTAATCCGAAAACGCGTAAATGCAGAACGCGTAAATCGGGGTGGGGTTACTGTACTGTATAAAACAATAGGACACATGAATAAAGCAGACAAAAAGGAAAAACTAATATCTGGTTACATCTTCTACAGTGGTAGAAGATGTAACAGTTCTTTTATTTGGTTGCTAATAATGTAGGAATAACTTGCAAAGCTGGGCACTTGCGTTTTTTTTGCGGTACTGCGGTACTGCGGTACTACCGACTACCAAACCGGTACCGCATAACGCAGTACCGCAAAAAATGCGGTAGCGGTACTGCTGTACTTTCAGCGATCCTTTGCGGTACTGCGTTATGCGGTACCGGTTTGGTAGTGCGGTAGTACCGCAGTACCGCAAAAAAACGCAAGTGCCCAGCTTTGGCCGAATAAGTGCTACTAGTAGAACTGGACTATTTCATACTACTTTTTGACCACACCCTAGTAAAAATATTAAAAACAATCAAATACGTCAAGTTTTATAAAGAAATAAGTTTGACTACATGTATGCGGCAGCATCAGGAACTCGATGCTGACCGAGTTAAATATAGCTATTCCAGCTAATAACGTAGGCAGACTTCCAAGTACCACCAGGTCGTTGTTAGTAGCCCAATTTTAATGTTTCATTGCTTTTATTTATTATAATATTATTTCTTTATAAATTATAAGAACGAAAATGGTTATTATTCACCTTAAAAGTAGCGAGTAGCGAGTAGCGGTTGGAATTCCCCTAAAATGTAGCGCCCCAACTACTTTCGCTACTTTTTCTCAAAATCAACGGCGCTACCGCTACTAAAAAAAAGTAGCGCCGCTACTCCCAACACTAAAACATATATATATATATATTGAACATGTAACACATAAAAAGATTAAATACATAAATGATAAATAAACAAGTAAATAAATTATATACGGCTATACAAGTTAATCAAGTAACAAACACACACACGCACACACAAAAAAAAGTCGTTATCAGCACCCATGTTGGATGAACACTATTGAAAAATAAATCAGAAAAAGGAGTAGCCCTTAATTTAGAACAACACTGAACAACAAAAATAAAACTTTAATACATTTCAGATAAGCGCAAAGCCATAATCAACAGACATTCAACACAATAATGGAAAATGAATTAGGAAAAAGTGAACTGAACAAAAAAAATAGACACGAAGCAAAAGAAAAAAATTACAATAAGAAAAAGAGAATAGGAAAAAGTTTCGATCCCTAAATACGATTAGAATTTTTAGCTTCGAGCCCATTAGCTGATGTAAATACTGTATATACAATATATATATATATATATAATTATATATATATATATATAGATATATATATAATTTCTTTTAAAATTAATGGATTTTTTTATTATTTATTTATTTTTTAATGGAAGAAATTACTTTCAGAATTAATATGATATTAAATACGATAAAACTGTATAGAGTTTATTATCAAATGAGGCATTAATTACAGGTGTTATCGACGCAGGTAAGTTATGTCGTTAATATATTATTTTGAAGTTTTTAACAGGTTAATAAACGTGCCCACCTTTACATCAATTTAGGTACGGTAATTAAACATTAAAATAAAATGAATAAAAATGGATCATATATATATATATATTGGTGCATGTACTTGTCATGAAGCTCAGATCAAGAGAGAACATAATTATATGCAATTACGAAGAGGTTAGTAAAGAACAGTATAAATAGGCATAAATCAGTGAAGGGTCGATGTAAGTTTGAACAAAAGAACAATTTTCATTTTAGGAACAAAAGAAGAAGATAAATTGAAATTAATTAATAATCTAATAAGTTCTCTTGCTCGGTCGCCATTTTGAATTTCGTCAGTCAGTTACTTTGCCTTTGTCTCGTCGGTAATAAGTTTCTGTTTTTTTTCTTCTATAAACTTCATCGTCGAGGTAATATTATATCTTATTAATCCCCCCCGACCCCGCGCCCTCCCGAAATTTAGCCCCTAAATACCTACCTACCCCTCCTCTTTGGGGCGCCCCCCCATTGTGCTTTATGCTATCTGATAGACGGGACCTCACATTAGGACTAAATCTCATACAGAAACGGGGGTTCTCTGTTGGTTTAAGAAATGGCTGTCGCTTTTATGGGTATCCCACAGAAATGAAAATAATTATTTGTGTATGGAGGAGAATACCCGAAATTTGGGATTAGGGGGGGGGGGCGTTCCCCTGCACCCTATTTGGTTCCTATTAATTGAACGCTTATTATCATCAGTTTTTAGTTGTTAATTATATATATATATATATATATATATATATATATATATGGGATGAATTTCGCACTTAAACACGTGAAATGAATGAATGAATGATGCACACCCACAAGGAAAAAGCAAAAATGATTCCAAGGTCTTTTGTGTATTCATTACATTACATTCCCTGACGAGGTGTACTGCTGAATACACGAAAGACTTTGGAATAATTTTTTCTTATTCCTTGTGGCTTTGCATCATATATATATATATATATATATTATAATATATATATATATATATGAGCGAAATATATTTCCATAAACGAAAGTATTCCTGGGGCTCAAAATGACTGTTTCAACATTTGACGGATGTGTTTGCGCGCGTTATAAAAGGTAAGGAACAAGGGGGGGGCGGGGGGTAGGAATAAGGTCCACAGGGGAAGGAAAGGTAAGGTAAGGGTGTTATTGTGGAACGCTCACCAGGGGTCTACCCAATGTTTTCTTAGGGAGACAAGGAACTGGGGGAATGGGAGGAAGATGGGTTGAGGAGTGGGGGGGAGACAACCCGTAACGCAGTTGGAAATCAATTAACTTCCATCTGATGGCTCTCTCTCTCTCTCTCTCTCTCTCTCTCTCTCTCTCTCTCTCTCTCTCTCTCTCTCTCTCCAAATTCAAAAAGTCTAATTCCGACACAAGGAACATAATGATAATTTCGGGAGATTTAGAATCTACGCACGCTCACACGCGCACACACACACACACACACATATATATATATATATATACACACACCTTTATATTGAGATGATATTCTCCCATTCAAGTCAGCCATTGTAACACAATTAATACATAGTGTAAATAACACTAACATTATTAACACAGTGTGTAAATAACATTGTAATAATATTAACATTATTAATACATAGTGTAAATGGCATTGTAATATTATTAATACATAGTTTAAATAACGTAACATTATTAATACATAGTGTAAATAACATTGTAACATTATTAATACATAGTGTAAATAACATTGTAATATTATTAATACATAGTTTAAATAACGTAACATTATTAATACATAGTGTAAATAACATTGTAACATTATTAATACATAGTTTAAATAACATTGTAACATTATTAATACAGTGTAAATAACATTGTAACATTATTAATACATAGTGTAAATAACATTGTAATATTATTAATACATAGTTTAAATAACATTGTAACATTATTAATACATAGTGTAAATAACTGTAATATTATTAACATTATTAATACATAGTGTAAATAACTAATATTATTAACATTATTAATACATAGTGTAAATAACATTGTAATATTATTAACATTATTAATACATAGTGTAAATAACATTGTAACATTATTAATACATAGTGTAAAAACATTGTAATATTATTAACATTATTAATACATAGTGTAAATAACTCATTATATTCATTTATTTTTACCTTTATTATACGTTTAGTGTTGAATAAATTGTGCACTATTATTTTTATGACTTAATTATTACTTTTACGACTAAAATTACCTTTGTTAGTCATTATAGTTGTTGTCACAAAGGACAGAAAAACACATTTTTACCTCTAAAATGCGATGAAACATTTTTATTACATATTATTACAGAAAATGTAAAAAAAAAAATGTAAACACTTAAAATTCATTTTTCGTTACACAAAATTGGTTCAAATATTTAACATAGTGTCGAAAGCTTAACGTAAGCCTAAACCTAAAAGGTTATAAATATGTTACAGAAACGTTATGTAAAAGAGTAAACTTATGAAATGTATACATATACATACATATATGAAAATGAATGAAATGAAAGTGAAAATGAAAAGGTTTATTGGCAGACTATAGTCCATATGACAAATATTATTAATACAATGACAGTTCACGTACTAAGGATAGAAATATATACAGTTGATTAGAAATATATACAGTTGATTAGAAATAATACAGTAATGTCGTAGTTAAGTGGAGCTACAGACAGATGTTTTCGTACTAAGAGTTCCATAGCTTAGGCATTAGAGGATAAATGGCAGGACTCATGGATAGCTTGGATAATCGGGTTGGTTAATTTTTTAATTCTTTGCATCAGACTTGAGCACGTCTTGTTACCTTCGGGAAGCTCGGAATATTGGGGGTAGCAAACATTTGCGGAGCTGAGCATCTCGGGGGTAATTTATGTAAGCGTCTAAAAGACCTGTTGTACAGCAAATTTAGAGTTCTGCCAGAACCTTTTTTATAGTTCACCCAGAGTTGCTGTTCGTAAATATTACTGCAGAAAGTACGAAAGAGAGTGTCTTTAGCTTCACTTGTACAGAACCGAAAGTTCCTTATGGTCATATTCGCTTTAGCACAAAGGCTTCGAGATTGTTTTCTTATATCCGAGTCATCACTCAAGGAGCTGGTAATAGTTTGACCCAAATACTTAAATTCTCGTACGTCCCCAATTACTTCACCATTCATTTCATTTTAAACCTTATATCAGCTGCTGAGTACAGCTTTTAGGATGAAATTGCATAACCTTAGTTTTTGTAACATTAAAAAGATATCATGTTTCTGCGAATACACTTCGCAGACTTTTAGTAGACGATCCATACCTTTAACAGAGGGACTTATTAACACCATATCATCGGCATAAACTAAGTTATTTATCCTTGCGTTATCTATACAACATCTTACTGTTGCCTCGTTAAATGAAACAATTAATCCGTCGATATACACATTAAACAGCATAGGGTAGAGCAAGGAGCCTTGTCTCACCCCGCAAGAGGAGCCAAAACATTGGGATAGTACATTGCCCCACCTAACGGTAAAAGATTGATGGGAATACCAAAATTTCAATAAATTTAATATGTACATGGGAACCTTCCTTTCTTCTAGTTTTTTAAATAAAATATTGTGGTTCACCCTATCATATGCCTTACTTATATCTAGGAAACAGCTATAAATAGTTGAATTACTGTCAATGTATTTAGATATTGTTTCTTTAAGTACATAGATACACAGATCAGTTGAGGGGGACCTTTAAAAACCAAACTGATTAGGAGATGTCCATAAGTAATCATTTAATCGGAGGAACACGAGTTGGATCACTTTAACATACTGCTTCCCAGAACCTCTCTTTAACATATTGCTTCCCAATGTATATCACTTTAACATATGCTTCCCAGTGTATATCACTTTAACATATTGCTTCCCAGTGTTAATCACTTTAACATATTGCTTCTCAAAAATACATTACACAACCAATTACAGTTACATTACAATAGTTTATAATAATTAGAGATTAGCTAGTCGAGAAAATGTAAATTTATGGACAACTTAACTTATTATGCTTTGCCATTTTTTGTGAATGTAAAATATTTGGATCACCTGAAGATCAGAGCCCCCTTCTTTAGTTAGCCTTATAAAGTTAACTAACGAAAATATCACGACCTAACCTAACCAATCGTTAGGTCAACTGTACGCCCTTGACGATTGGTTGGGTTAGGTCGTGATATTTTCGTTAGTTAGCCTAGATTACCAACCTCTTTCTAACCAACCAACCTTTCTCTTTTTAACATATTGTTTCCCAGTGTTAATCACTTTAACATATTGCTTCCAAGTGTTAATCACTTTAACATATTGCTTCCCAGGAGGGATCACTAACATATTGCTTCCCAGGAGGGATCACTTTAACATATTGCTTCCCAGGAGGGATCACTTTAACATATTGCTTCCCAGGAAGGATCACTTTAACATATTGCTTCCCAAATGCTTTGGGAAGCAATATGTTAAAGTGATCCCAAGAGTTTTTCTAGTAGTTTCGAGAAGCAGGAAGCGACAGCAATAGGCCTGTAATTATTGCTGGACAGAATGTCTCCTACTTATTTTTGACCAGGGGCAAGATATATACCCTCATGAACTCTGCAGGGATATAGCTATGAGCAAGCATGGTGATAGGAGCAATGATATATGCAGACATACTACGTCATTTGCATATTTTAAGTGCTCATTCGATAAGTCATCTACCCCTGACGCAGAACCAGTCTTTAACTCTTTAATTAACCTCTTTACTTCAGAAAATGATATCAAGTATTTTCCCTTGTCCCTCCCACAATCGTTTCGCTGCAATCTATCTTAAGATTATCCCTACTCACACTATTAAGAATGTTAGAGTAGTGTTTTTTCCACAGCTTTGCAATTTCATCGTCCCCCGACACCCCATCGATTGTCGGAGGGAGGACATTTTGACACCCGTTTGATTCTTAACAAATTTCCAAAATTTGTTATATCGTTATTTATGCGAGCTTCACAGGCTTTTGATGCTCGAATAGACTCTTCTTCCTGTTTACATCGCCTTATGGCCCTTAAACTCACCCCACTTCTACACATATCATGTATACTGGTCCTAATCTGGTCTACCATGAAAGCACCACAAATCGTAGCGTCTTTCGATTCCTCTTCAGGGGGGCAATAAAATCATTCCATCCAGGAATAACCTTAGTATGATAGTTGTAAGATTTAATCAAGGGGCTTCCTGCTTCTCTTAACAGGGATATTATCTTACTACAATACCTATCTATGAGTTTACAGTGAGAATCATTTGAGCAAGGATTACTACAGCAAGGTGCAAAATTTCTAAATTATTAAAGAGGTGACATGTTCTGTCTTTGTATTCTATTCTCTGCTGCATATTAACATTGACAATCGACGCGATTATTCTTACCTATTGAGTTCTTGTTAAGTCGTGTTGCGCATAAATTGGTAAATTAATTAATATTTAATGGTCTATGATCAGAAAGAAGGAAATCATGCAATATGAACTCTAACAATTCGATCCTTTAGATTACACTGGCCAACAAAATGAAACTTTTTTTTCTCATCACAAACATGATCACACTTTCTTAATGCATTTTTCGCGCTGATTCCGAATCTGGTTTTATTTTTTCTAGCACGTACAGTTATATAGATACACTAGTTTTGATATTTTTAAGTTTTTGATATTGCTATAAGAAAATTTATGGATGTATAGATCACACTTAGGAATGCTAAACAACAAATACATCATATACCTTATTCAATGTACTTATAAATAAAGAATATATACATTATTTTATTAAAAGCGCTGTGAGTGTGATTTCCTTTTGTAAATTTGGCCTGGATTGTCACGATACAGCATCCAACAATGGTCCGCCATCATGCTTTCATTCCAATATCCTTGGTAGAGCGCTTCTCCATCATCTGAATATCTTGATGGAAGCGCTCTCCTTGTCGTCACTCACTGCACCAAGGTTTTCAGGAAAGAAATCTAAGTGGGAATGCAGGAAGTGAATTTTTAACGACATTCGACACTCCATTTCTTTGAAGGCATCAAGGAGGTTCTTGACTCCATCCTTATACGCAGGTGACTTGTTGCTTCCAAGAAAGTTTTCACATATCCATTTGAACGCCAGCCAAGCCTTCAATTCCAGCGGACTTAGGACTTTTTCAAATTCAGTGTCATTCAAAACCTCCCTTATTTGTGGCCCAACAAAAATTCCTTCCTTCAATTTTGCTGCAGTAACCTTCGGAAATTTCCTTGAAAGGTATTGGAACCCTTCAGAATTGACTTTACCCATTGCTTTAACAAAATTCTTCATTAAACCAAGTTTAATGTGAAGAGGTGGCAGATAGATCTTTTGGGGATCCACTAAAGGGACAGACTGGACATTGCTTATCCCTGGGACATATGTATACCTAAGTGGCCAGTCACTTTTGGTGTAATGTTCTATAGTGGCGCGACTGTCCCACAGGCAAAGGAAACAACAAAATTTTGTGAATCCTGACTGCATACCCATAAGCATTCCTATAACTTTTAGATCTCCACAAACATTCCATTGATGACTGTCGTATTTGATTGCCTTAAGTAGTATATCCATATTGTCATATGTCTCTTTTAGATGGACGGAATGGGCAATGGGGATGGATGGCATTATATTACCATTATGCAAAAGAACTGCTTTCAGCTTCTCTGCGACGAATCAATAAAGAGGCGCCACTCAGATGCCACATACGTCTGAGATATGGCTGTAAATAGTCCATTGATGTCATGGCAATAACAGAGAGGACCGTCTACTGAAAAGAATGCTGTTAATTCAAAATTCCGCTTTCGGTAGTAACTAATACGAACATTGTTCTCAAGTAAATTGTTCTCCTTTAGTCTTGAGGCGAGAAGCTCTGATTTCTCTTTAGCAGCGATAAGTCTCTAACAAGATCATTCAACTGTCCTTGGGTTAACTTTTTAGGCTCTAAATGTCTACTTTCAAAAGTGTACTCTGATTCTGTAGATGGTCCGGAAACGCCAGTTGCACCTTCATCACTTTCCATGTCATCTATGATAGAATCTAGCCTATCACTTGGGGGAATTGGAATGGGCAATGTTTCATCATGTTTTACTGGTCTACGTGCTGAATCCAAGTTTGGATATACAATCTGGTGTTTGTTCTTGGCAGAAAACCCCATTAAGTTCACACTACAAAAATAACAGTCTTCATGATGATCTCTCGGCTCCCTCCATATCATGGGTATGGCAAATGGCATTGAAGCTTTCTTTTTGTTAAGCCAATCACGTAATCCATTTGAACAGCCAGAACAGATTTGATGTGGCGCCCATGGTTTATCTTGTCACCAATGGCAACCAAAGTATATTTTCTTAATGTCGGTTGTAATACTTCGTCGCTGTGTTTTAGTTGTCAACTGGCGCATACGAAACAGAACTTGTCGGGGTCATTCTTACATTGTCGAGGCATGTTGACTGACCTGAGCAAACTATAAATTCAAAAAAAATGTACGCCAACTTGACACAACAAGTTCTTGGACTGGACTGATCTTTTGACACACAAAGCACGGCGTTGTTGCCTGAATCACAATGCTGCTAGAGTAAAAGCTCACACCTGAAATACATAAGATGTATAATTAAGATAATTGAAATAAATAAGATGAATAAACTAAAAAAACACAATAAAATAAACACAATCAAATGTTGAAATATTAGTATTTTGCCTATTTAAAATGGTTAAATCTGTGTAGTTATATATATGCCTTCATCTTGAAAACTATACGTGCTAGAAAAATCTGAATGCCGTTTTGGAATCAGCGTGAAAAATGCTATCCAGCCACCACAAACTTTACTCTGATGAAAAATCTTTGTTGACCAGTGTTATTACTAGTGAGACAATGATCAATCCACCTGGTGGTACCACTCGTATCACTAACGTATGTAAAATTACCACTGGCTACCCCTAATACATCTACATCACTTATACTTAAATTGGCCGACTCGCACATGTTACCCAATTCTCCAAAGAATTCCGAGTTCACATGTGCGTTAAAGTCCCCCATTATTATACAGTGAGAATATTTGGGGTTATCTGATAATGACTTAATTTTGTACAGCAAATCAATGTATTCATCTAGATTACTGCCGTTGTTGTATATGGTAAATAGCAGTTTACAATTAATATGCAATCATTGTTCACTTGTAATTCAATGCCTAACAACCTACGTTATCGCTTGTTAAAAATTTATATGTTTTGACAAATTTTTCCTTAATAAGAAAGCAACACCACCAAAAGGCCTACCGTACATTAATTCATCTGATGAGTCTACTGCTGATGACGCATGGTACATAAAGTCATCATGGATGGTAGAGAGGAATTTTAGCTCTTGTTAGGTAGCCAGTGCTCTGCAGGAGTATCAAATCTGCACTGTCGCAGATTTTATGAATATCTACAGTTGAATTCTCACTGACCTTGCATTGTACGAGACTATTTTCAACAAGTTATCCGCCATGACTGAGAAAACTTATTAATTTGATTATTATTATACACAGTAAAAATTTCAGGCATTACCGTTAGGGCGCCATTATTATTATTATTATGGCGAGTGTGTGTGTGTGTGTGTGTAAAGCTCAGTAAATAAAGAACAGTTCTCAGATATTAAACAAATATAACAATATTCCAACAACATTGCAACGTTAGCTAACTACGACACAAAACGTAAACAAAACAAAAAAGTAAAGACAAAACTTTATAACGTAAAAGCATAATAACATAATTACGACTTTTAGTAGCCACGAAACGCGTCAAAGACAAGTTTAGAAATATTTATTCCAAGTCCCAAAAACCTAAAACAGAAATATGGAACATTTCCCTCGAGGTGGACCGTAAGTAAGGTTCAACTTTAGTTACAGTACGTTTGGGAGGAAAACTGTAATACTTCATAAGGTTTACGAGGCAATTTGTTTTACGACCTTTTATTAATATTCATCCCGCAGCATCTACAGGGTGAACGAAAAGTCCCTGTGTACCTGTCCACTTTCAACACGTGAAGGTACAGGTTCATTACACTTCTTGCACTGCACAGGGACTTTTCGCTCACCCTATTATTAATTATTATTATTATTATTATTAATTATTATTAACTGTCTTCCATTGCAGAATTGTAACTCCTTTTCGGTAACGCAGATCTGAACATTTCGCCAATGACTAAAGAAGCTTAGAAAAACCTAAAGTAAATATAAATTCGCACAAACCAAATGTCTAGTGATGAATCAGAAAGATCAATTTCACTTGAAGAAGGTTGATGAAAGCCGAAATTGTGTTTGTCGAGCGAGCAATCGATACATCGATACCACATCGACGAGCGATGATGAGCAAACGAGACGTCCTTGCATGAATGGATTAACATATGGAGCAATAACGATAATGACTTCAAAAGAATTTAGATGACTCGCATGGCTTATGTCGCTATTAAACAAATTTCTTAACCTTATTTTGTTTTAGCTGATGTCATAAAGCAGAATATCAAAAGAAAATGAAAGTTAAGAAATTAGATACAGTATATAGGAAATGAAATGGAAGATACACCCGAAACTACACTCTAAAAGAACTTTGTCGAACAGAAGGCCCGCGGGCCAGAGTCCGGCCCGCCAAATATTTGTATCAGGCCCGGCTGGTGGATAGTGGGAATTGATTATCTAATGTCATATTTTATATCAATAAAATTTAATTTTAAAATAAAATTTTATCTAAAAAATTTTGCACACTGGCCCCCGGTGTGGGTCATTAATTGAAATATGGCCCTTTGTGAAAAAAGGTTGGACACCCCTGCTTTAAATGGTACTAGACGTTTGGCGCTCTCTCTCTCTCTATATATATATATATATATATATATATATATATATATATATATATATATATATATACTCGTAAAGGCGTAGATATTAGACATTCCATTTGTACAATAAGTTAGTTTTCTATTCTAGACGCATGCGCAGTTGCGCACTAGGTTACAAATATTTTGAAATTGTGACGCAGAATATTTAGTTTATATTTATAGGTTATCTCGAAAAGAGGAGAAAATACTTATTTATTAATTTATTCCATGTAGGCCTAGATCTTCTTGATGTCTTTCATGCATTTATTAATTTTGTTTGTTACACTAGGCCTTGGCTAGTAAAATCTTTCAAAATTAAGAACCAGCTTGTGACGCTGAGCCTAGCCTTAGACCTAGGCCTCTTAATATATAGTAAGCAAACCACAGGTTCAAGCTCTTAGTTAGACAGATACACAGACATTGATAAATTAGAAAAAACACTGATAAATTAGAAAGGGTTCGGGCTAGAGCAGGGGTGTCCAACCTTTTTTCATGAAGGGTCATATTTCAATTAATGACCCACACCGAGGGCCAGTGTGAAAATTTTAGATAAAATTTCATTTTAAAATTAAATTTTAGTAAAATAAAATATCACATTAGATAATCAATTTTCAGTATCCGCCAGCCGGGCCTGATACAAATATTTGGCGGGCCGTTTGTTGGACAAACCTCTCCTAACACATTACATATTTCAAAATTCACAAAACCGGAAGAGTGAAATGTCTAACGAAACATCTACTTTTATTTCAAGTATATTGGGTTATTCGTGCAGACTTCCATGACGGATTCAATCGTGCAGCAACTCCAAAAAGGACTCTGTTGAGATGGGAAAAGAAACTGCTCGCAACAGGAACTGTAAAAGATAAACCAAGAACTGATACGCCATCTATGCTATAAAAACGTAACTGTATCATTGATGGGCGGGCCTGAAAGAAAAACGAAAATCAGTTAGTATTTTACTAGGGTGACAAGACATTGTGGACACCCTGTACTTTCAAAAATTACTTATTTACATTGACATCTTCCGCTCTGGAATTACTCAGATAAGGAAGCACTGATCCAGAGACACCCTCTAGCTCAGTGATGGCGAACCTATGACACGCGTGTCAAAGGTGACACGTTGCTGTTTTTTTGTGGACACGCCTAAACTGACATTTCTATCGTCCAAAAGTTAAACAAAAACTATAAGGAATGAAAATCGATCAAATCAAGAGACGTTTTTAATTTCATCTAATTAAATAGGAAATGATTATATATATTTTTTGTAAATAAACATTCAATTCTCTATATTTGATGGCTATTTAATTACATATTACTGCGGTTGGATTTGAATTGAAATAAATTACCATTATAAATAGTATAAAATTAAGCGTTAATTTTGGCTGGCAACTCTGAATTATATATTCATAATTCAGAATTGGCAACCCTGACTTCTTTCTCTGTCTTTAGTCGAGCCATGGCGTTGTTTTACACGGGCATTTTGATTTAATGAGTCTAATTAAGTCATTATTAATCACTGTTGTGTAGTGTTATGTTTCATTATTAATTAATATTAAGTGTTTGCTGGTGTTAATTATTATTAGTATTAAGTGTTATTGATATTATTGCGTTGGAAAATGAAAATTTATCTCCATTAACATTATTAACTGTGGTACCGTTGAAACTAATTAGGCCTAACGTTAATTCATCGTTTTACTTGTTCTAACATCCATTTGTCACATTAAATATTTGTGTTAACGATTTTGAATTGCTATTTTTTTTAAATATTTCAGCCTTATCATAATGAAGGAATCAGTAAACAAAAAAATAAAATTGTCAAAGAAGGAAGCGGAAGGAGTTTCCAAGATTGGTGGACTGAAAAATATGGCGTTATTGATACGAACGACAAAGCTCTCTATGCATCCTGTGTAGTGAAACAGTTGTGAGCAGAACTTGGAATGTGAAAAGGTATTTCTGCACTAACCACCCGTGGCTTCTAGAAAAAAGTGAGCAAGAACGTAAAGAATATATATTGCGAATGTTAAAAGATAAACAGTCTCAATCAGACAATTTACTTAAATTTGTAAGTAGGCCTTCAAATTTAGTGTCTGCAAGCTTCAGTATTTCACATACTATTGTCCAGCATGGAAACTCACTTAGTGATGGAGATTTCGTTAAGGAAGCTTTTATGAAATGTGCACCATTTTATTTGATGACCTTCAAAATAAAGCAGCTATTATTCAACGTATTAATGAATTACCAATTAGTAGAAATACTGTTAAAGACAGAGTGATGAAGATGAACTCTGATACAGAAAATCAAGTGAAAAAAGACTTAAATGCATGTGATTTCTTTTCTATTTGTCTCGATGAGACCACCGATGCTTCGTCATCGGCTCGATTAGCTATTATTGCTAGATATCCCAGTGGCAATGCAATATATGAGGAATTACTTAAGTTAGAAAATTTGCCTCTGAATACAACAGGAGCAGATATATGTGAGGTTGTTGTTAGAATGCTTCGTGATAAACAGATAGGATATGTCAAAAATAGTGTCAGTTACGACAGATGGTGCCCCAAATATGGTTGGACGAAATGTTGGATTTGTGAAACATTTTACAGAAACTGTTGGTCATCCGCTTGTATGCTTTCACTGTATTATACATCAAGAGGTATTGTGTGCAAAGGTAGGTTTAGAAGAAGTTAATGATGTAATGGCAGTTGTGACAAAAATAGTCAATTTGGTAGCTTCACGGGCTTTGCACAAACGAGAATTTATGTCACTGTTAAATGAAGTTGATTCAGTTTATAATGGATTACTTATGTATAATAATGTGCGATGGTTAAGTCGGGATGAGGTACTTGAACGTTTTGTGGAATGCTTAAATGAAATCAGGCTATTTTTAAATATGAAAAATATAGAACAGTTTCCTCAATTAACTGATGTGGCTTGGCTCAGTAGACTTATGTTTTTCACTGATCTGTCATTACATCTGAATGAACTCAATATTAAATTACAAGGTTTTGGAAAAACTATTGATGTAATGTTTGGCTTGATCAAAGGCTTTGAAAGCAAGCTCAACATTTTTAAACGTGACTTGGAAAGTAGAAGTTATAAGTACTTTCATAGGTTGAAGAAACATTTTGATGAAATGAAGTGCCAAGACAGAGACGACTTGAAACAAGCTCGAGAACAATTTGTTGAAATTTTAAACTCTATAATTGAGCAGTTTTCAACAAGATTTGTGCAGTTCAGAGAGTTAGAAGGAACAATAAATTTTATAAAATATCCTGATAAAGCTGTTTTTACAAATCTGAAGTTAGATTTGTTTGACTGGTTAGATTTAAATGACTTTGAAATGCAGTTAGCAGAGTTCCAATCCAGCTCTATTTGGAAGCAAAAGTTTATTGATCTTAGATCTGAGTTAGAAACACTCGAGCGAGACCGCTTGCAGAGATCTGTGAATAATAATTCTGACAATGAAATTCTGAAAGTGTGGAACTGGATCGCGGAAACTTTTGACACTCTTAAAAGACTTGCCAAAGCTATACAGTACTGACAATTTTTTTCATCAACTTACTCCTGCGAAACTTTGTTCTCAACTTTGAATAACATCAAAACGGACGAGAGAAACAGATTGGTTGATGATGTCAGTGCTGCTTGTGTAGCATTAAAATGTACGAATTACACACCTGCTATAAAAGAGCTTTCTTCAAGAGTACAGCAACAAAGAAGTCACTAAATAACAGGTAAAATTGTAGTTTTTATTTTTAAAAAATTTATTGTAATTTATTTTTATTTTTGCTGTATTGTTCAAATGAGCTAGAATAGATAGTTTTATTATTATAATTGCGATGTTCCTTTGATAACAGTGATCGTTTATGTATGTCTAGCTGGTCAGCACACCCCAATTTAAGAATTCTCACGGAAGAGTACATCATGTCTGTACGTGATTCTCCCCTTTTTTCGAGAATTTACATAGCGTCCTTCCGATAGGAACTACTTAGACAAGGAAGCACTGATTCAGAGGTACTTCCAACTGGCCGCACCCCCTAATTTGAGACCCACCCCACTCTTTTACGAAATTTTGTTGCACACTATTTAAAACTAAAGTTCTATTCAAGCTAAGTAGCTTCCTTCAAGTTGAATATGTCTATTCGGAGGTTTTGACCCCCGAGAATTTTCATCAAGCTTCCTACCATCTGAGAACTTCCAGTGCTCTGAAGCCAGACCAGACCAGCGCCTCCTACTACATTTATTATAAAAGCGAACGAAAAAAATCCTGGGAATAAAGCGGTCAGAAGAGTGATTTGACTCGATGACGTTGACCTTGACCCAGCCCACTTTTATGCACAACGTTCAGCAACTTTCTCAAAGATTTGTTTTCATTTGCTTCGCCTTTTCGTTTAACCTTTTTACGACTCTTGAAGAGGGTAGAAGTCAACACCTGGAGCCCCCAATAATTTTTATTATGCAGGAAGGAGGGGCCAAGAACGAATGCCCGCAAAGAAAACCCACCCCCACCCCAACAGAGGAAGAAGAGAGCCAAAATCAAGATGCAAGGTTTTCGGGATACCTGGACATTCTGCGTTTGAAAGATTGGAGATCATAGACAGGGGGAAAGATGGATTGGGGAAGATTGTTCCAAGGTTGACCAATTGACCGGTTGATATAAGTTATCAGCTTCATTCTTTTCTCACGAAAGCGTGTTGCCATATGTCTCTACGTATGTGTATATGCATCTCCCTATCTAACTACCTCTATTTAAAGAGAGAGAGAGAGTCATTCTTATAACAAAGACTTGAAGGATGAGTCGAAAGGCTATTAATACATAACTCATAATTAGATTTAAATTGTTTTAATCCTAAATTTTGTGTATATATACAGGGTGTACCATAAATCCGGTCTCATAGGAAGATTTATTTTACATTCAATTTACAAAATTTACGTTACAACTGAAACAAATGTTCAAATTGAAGTCTTGTTTTGGGATCTTTTTTTCGGTGCAGGTAGTAAGTTACACTCGTGAAGAGTGCAACTCACTTTCATATTAGCCATTATGCGTTATTCTACCTGCAACAAAAAAAAAGGTCCCAAAACAAGACATCAATTCGTAAATTTAATTTAAAACCAATTTTCCTATCAGACCATCAGACCGGACTTATGGCACACTCTGTATATATATATATATATATATATATATATATATATATATATATATATATATATATATATATATATATATCCTCCATAACAGAAGCCACATTGTCTTTGCTATAGAGCTTCCATAGAAGCGATAAGAGTGGGTAGCGAACATTTGGGAGCAGCATCTGATAAGAGAATCTCTATTTAGGGAGATTTCGTAAAGCCCATAACGCATTTCGATCAAATTTCCGATACGGTCAAATGTTGACCCGAAACGAGAGTTATTCTCGGTTGGAAAAAGCACTTAAATTTTATGGAATAATACGACCTTTGGCCACGCAAAATTATACCCATTTCAAAATGGGCGATAAACCACGCATGCCCAGTGACGTCATACGAAAAAAGTAATAATAGCATACAATCAATAATAATAATAATGATAATAATAATGATGATAATAATAATGATAATAATAATGATAATAATGATAATGATATAATAATGATAATAATAATAATAATAATGATAATGATAATATTAATAATAATAATAATAAAGATAATAATAATAATGATAATGATAATGATAATAATAATGATGATAATGATAAAGATAATAATAATGATGATAATGATAATAATAATAATAATGATAATAATAATGATAAAATAAAGTACATTTCCATCTTAATTAGAAGTAATTCAATTAGAGGGACTTTGTTTAAACGACCATCGAATTAAAATATTGCCTAAAGTGACCGCCCGAAATGGTCGAATGGACCTAAACAAACTTTGGCCGAGACTCAAACTGTGTAAAGGCCTAATTTCAACCCAATTCTCAACGTTTACGATTTTAGAATGGCTTTTTTTGCTCATACTGTACATTCTATCGCGTTCTTTTATTTAACGTAATATTTTCTTAAAATTCGTTTATACACACCCACACCTTAGTTATTACGAAAGCAAAACCTTAGTCAGAATTTGTTATTGCTTTGTTTCCGCCCGACCTGTTCATTCTGACAAACGTCAAACTTGTTGCCTCACCTCAGACCTACAGTTTAACGTCGTTGAATCCGAACCATGACCCGCCAGAGCTGGTCAGAAAATACAAAGTCCAAAGTTGCTGTCAGCTGCTCATACCCTGAAATAGGCGTATGAGGGAATGGTATTCTGTGTGAAATGTACATTTTTTGTTTAAAGAATATATATATACAGTATATATATATATATATATATATATATATATATATATATATATATATATATATATTGTGTTTTGATGTGTGTGAGAAAATAGTGGTGCTTTCCAGCGATGATAAATGGGAAGGTAATTGTCACCTGTGGGGCTTTAGCGACCACCACCCCTGGACCGAATGATGGTCAAAGTTCGATTCGAGCGACCAATTTGGTCGGAAAGATGCTGGCGACCTTTCCTTTTTTCTTTTTTTTCTTTTATTTGGAAATTAGATGATGGAAGGAAAATAGAATTTGAGTCGTTTCAAAATGGCGTTGAAACATCTCAAATTCATCTGATAAATTTTGTCACTCAATCTAATCTTAATGAAAATAATTATATACTTTCATTTATTGACATCGTACCACACTCCTGTTAAAGCACACACACGCACACACACACACACACATATATATATATATACACATTTTAACTGCAAACAACACACAGTATAATTAATGTAAAGAACGACGCTTGTGTAGAAGAGCGTTCCGCACAAGATGAGGAGGGAGAACGTTCGAAACCACTTGTATGCAGAGCAAAAACCACTTGCATACAGAGCAAAAACCACTTGCATACAGAGCAAAAATCACTTGCATACAGAGCAACACATCAGGTTTAGCATAAATTGCTTTCCATCACTTGAAAAGATCAAACTGAGACAAATGAGCATCTAAAAGCAAAATTTAAGAAAATTTTCAAAAAAATTTTCGTATGACATCATCGTCAGAACTAAAACAACAAACTATAAAAATTGACATCACTCAAAATTTTTTTTTTAAACCAACTCAAAATGAATTTTTAAAAAAATTAGTTCAGAAAAACTATAATAATAATAATAATAATAATAATAATATATAATAATAAAATAATATAATGATACAATTCTATATTTTGGTTTTAAAAGAAAAACGAAACCTCCAAACCATAAAAAGGTCTGTTTTCACCAAACCAAAAAAGCTTTTAAAGAATAAAAATGTTACCCCTGAAAAAAAAAATATATATATATACCCTATATATATATATATTGTAAGTTATTAAATGAATTGAAAATGCATTTAAAAATAAAGTAACTTTTTGTTATAGAAAATTCATTACCAACTAAAATAAACCGAGTAAAAAGTCATTCACGTTAAAAAAAAAAAAGGAAATATGAACACCAAACATGTTTTGAACGTGTCTCGAACACGTTTAGAAAATTTGAACCGATTTTAAGGGAAAGTTATTTAATATTTTTTAAAAAATAATTTTTATATATTTTTTAATACAAATTTATAAATATATGGAAACTGAATTTAATATTATTTATTTCACACACACAAATACACACAGAATTGTTCATTCTGACGAAAGTCAAGTTTGTTGTCCCACCTTAGACCTACAGCTTAATGGGGAGCCTTAACCACGACCTATCAGAGTGGTCAAAATTATAAAGTCCTCGTCCGGAATTGATCTCACGACCTCCTTCTGATCAGCAGCCAAGCGTGTTAACCACTAGGTTTACCCAGGGTACCCATTTATTTACCAACATTTTTATTTCGTATGGAAGAATGAACACCTGGGTGAGCTGAGCGGCCGCCTGCCCTCGCCAGGAATCGAACCCGAGGCCGGTGGAGTCGTAGTCAGTGGGTATATGCAGTATATACACATACATACATATATATATATATATTATGGGAATGACTCAGAATGGTCCCCTGAGAAACTTATATGTTAAACACAGACCGTGCATGGAACAAGGAACTCTTCTGGAAAATTAAATCCACTATAGTCCGAATAAGTAATGGTAAATGACAAATACCATAGTTTTTCTTTTTCATGATGCTAGCCCGACGTGGGCAACGGGTCTCTCGCAAAGAGGTCCCATAAATATAGCTTCCCTCACCAGCTATCTGCAAAGCAGACAGGATCCAGCTTTGGGACATGGATCTAGGGTTTAAAGCAGCCTAGCCCTGCTACATTTAGAACCTCAATATAAGCAGCGAGTCTTTTGCTTATATTGAGGTTCTAAATGTAGCAGGGCTAGGCTGCTTTAACCCTAGATCCATGTCCCAAAGCTGGATCCTGTCTGCTTCGCAGATAGCTGGTGAGGGAAGCTATATTTATGGGACCTCTTTGCGAGTGACCAGTTGCCCACGTCGGGCTAGCATCATGAAAAAGAAAAACTATGGTATTTGTCATTTACCATTACTTATTCGGACTATAGTGGATTTAATTATCCCAGAAGTTCCTTGTTGCATGCACTGTCTGTGTGTATTATATATATATATATATATTATATATAATATATATATATACACGTGTGTGTGTGTGTGGCTTTAGAGAGCAAACCGTAATTTGCATTCGAAATTTGAGCCGAGATTATATGGGCAATATCGACAAACTTAATCTAAATTCCTCGTTTTAATTCGAGCCTTGAAACATTTAAAACTTTATTTGAAATAGAATGACTCAAAATGTGAGTCAAAAAATGACTCAAAATGAGTCAAGAGAATGAAACTGGGAAAGTCTATAAATGAACATTTAATTTCTACTGGACCGGAAAAAGTGCCACCGATTAGGCCCTATTCTTGATTAAAGTTCCCTCTTCTTCTCCCCCATCCCACCCACTCTTCCCCATAGGGGGTATGAGGATTAATGGCATATCTCTCTCTCTCTCTCTCTGAAGTAGCTTCAGAGTTTATTTTATTTCAAGGTATAAAGATCAAAGGACCGTCTTAATCGTTCATGTTCCTCCACCATTTAATTTTACTCCGATTTTTATCTATATATATATATATCAGTGGCGACTGGCGTATAGGAGCGATGGAGCGGTCGCTCCCCCTTGCTTGAAACGATAAATATTAATTTAACAGATAAAAAATATATTAATTTTAAGATATTAAACTAAATATTCTTGAAATATTTTTTAAAATTCATGTGGCATATCATGATTCATGAGGCATTTTGAGTAAGCCTTCATACAGTACATAATATTCTAAACTTATAGCATAGCTTCAAACAGCGTACTGCTGTTTCAATACAATAATATTGCAGCCGAATGGAGCGATAGATTTTTCGCTCAAGTAAAATAAATATTTTACTGTTGTAATGAAAATATAAGTACAATCGCAAATTTTTTTTAATAACAACTTTATTTTTACTAATAGTTACTTCAGTAATAATGATATAAACCATTTATATGTATTTTATTGAAATTATTACTTATTTGTAATTAACTAGAATTGTACGTCTGGCATAGCCGCATATGTTAATACAAGTACTCTTGTGAGCGGCAGTTGGATTCGCGCTAGCCTATTGTGAGTCCGTGTTGTCGTACAATTTTATGAAATCGCACCCCCATACATTTATACCACGAGTCGCCACTGATATATATATATATCTATATACTATAAAAAGGCAGTCCTGTCTGTCTGTCTATCTGTAAGACACCATGTATTTACTCTAGCGTCCAATTACCCCCTCAATTACTGAGGGTTCAATTGTTCGGTCAATAAAACTATAGAAAAGAACGCAGCACTGAAAATCTTGAGTTTCACATCCGAACCCATTGTATAAAGATTTGTGAAGCTTGAGATTTTCATGGCTGCGTTCTTTTCTATAGTTTTATTGACCGAATAATTGACTCCTCCCCCAATTATTGAAAGTTCAATTATTCGGTCAATAAAGCTATAGAAAAGAACGCAACAATGAAAATCTTGAGCTTCACATCCGAACTCATTGTATCAAGATTTGTGAAGCTTGAGATTTTCATGGCTGCGTTCTTTTCTATAGTTTTATTAACGGAAAACTATTGACTTACCAGTAACTGGGGATCCTGCGCCCACCCAATTACTGAAGCCGAAGGCCCCAGCACCGCAGGTGCCCGTAGGGCCCACTTTAGCTAGTATATAATATAAGAGGCTAATGTTGTCTGTCTGCCTGTCCCACCTTAAAACACTGAAACGGCTCCTGAAGAGAAAATTATTGAATGCCGGTTAACCAAAATATCACGACATAACCTAACCAATTATCAAGGGCGTACAGTTGACCTAACCGGGCATTCAATTAACCTAACCAGTTGATAGATTCTAGAGTTTGACGGTCCCATAACCATGACTTGGCACGGGACCCCAAAACCGGCGCGACGGTCGCGTAGCTCAGCGTTCTTCAACCTTTTTTTGTACTGCGGAAACCTTATCAAAATCTTGATATTTTTGGGGAGGCCCCTCCCCCTCCTCCCTTTTGCATTATGATTAAGTAGCATATAGTAGACAAATTGAGGTATCCAGATTAGTATAGTTTTTTTTAGTCTTGATTTATAATACTTCAAAGTCGGAGTAAAAAATTTAATAAAAATGCTTAAAACTTACCGTTGTTCTGTTTACATTACAAAAAACCAGCATAAAAACAGGAAAGGGGGGGCTCATTTGTGCCAAAAACTTACAGTTCATGAATTGGAACAAAATGGTCGTAAAAAAAAAACATTTATAAAACTTTACTTTATTGTAGTTGAATACACAATATATATATATATATATATATATTATATATATATATATATACATATTATACAGGGTCATTCAAAAAAGACGCAACAGTTTAAATTGCTTATATTTCGTAATATTGTTAACGTACAGGAATGGTTTTTGTATTATTTTACAGCGTACACCTGGGAGTTTTGTTACCGCTTAGGCCTAGTAGCGTAAGGCCTAGGCGAACGACTCTTGTAGCCTAAGGTGTAGTAGCGCGTCATTAGTCAGTGTTTAGGAAGATGTACACTTTACAACAACGTGTGTTTATAGTGAAAACGTTTTATGCTACCGGCAGTGCAGTTCAAGTTCAACGTAATTTTTGCAAGAAATTCAACTGCAGGAAAGGTCCGAACAGATCTACGATATATAGGCTAGTTCAAAAGTTTGAAAATACGGCTACTGCAACCGACAATAAGAAAGGCGTTGTGAGTAGGAAGAGAACCGCAAGATCAGTGAATAACGTTAAACGTGCAAAGGAGGCAGTTACGCGAAGTCCTCAGAAATCTGTTAACCGTCTCTCTCAACAATTGGAAATATCCCGTTCATCGACCAACAGGATATTAAAGAAGATCTGGGCGTTTCCGTATAAACTTCAAATGCATCAGACGCTCACTGAGCGAGCGAAAGCTGTGAGAAATGATTTTTGTAGTTCATTTCTGCAATTCTTGGAAAGAAACCCTGCGGTTCTAGAAAACATCTGGTTTACTGACGAGGCGCATTTTTACCTCAAAGGTTATGTAAACGAGCAAAATATGCGAATATGGGCATCAGAAAATCCCAACACAATAATGGAAGCGCCATTACACCCGCAAAAATGCACCGTATGGTGCGCTGTTTCAGCTAAAGGAATTGTTGGGCCAATTTTTCTCCACGAGACACATCGGAACGATACCATCACCTCCTTCAAGAAGACTTTATCCCGTTGCTTCAAGGCATGGTTAATAATTTCGAGGAAATGTTTTTCCAACAGGATGGAGCTCGACCCCATACTTCAAATGCAGTTTTGAATACATTAAATGAATATTTTGACGATCGCGTCATCTCGAATCGCTTCCCTGAACGTTTTGCCTGTGGATGGTCTTGGCTACCATATTCTCCGGATCTCAACCCATGTGATTATTTTTTATGGGGATATCTGAAAGATAATGTTTACAGAAACAATCCTCTCACAATTAGTGAGCTGCAAGAGGCAATTTCACCTGTTGTCAGCACAATCACTCATGACGTTCTACGCACAGTACTTGCCAACTTTCAACGTCGACTGCAAATGGTTTTGGATGCCGGTGGTTCACACATTGAACATGTTTTTCATTAAATAAAAACTCCCAATTGTACGCTGTAAACTAATACAAAAATCACTCGTGTATGTTAACTATTACGAAATATAAGCAATTTAAACTGTTGCGTCTTTTTTGAATGACCCTGTATATATATATATATATATATATATATATATATATATTATATATATATATATAACTAATGCCATTTTTGTTCTTGAACATTTTTTGGTTAATAAATCCAGCCTGGGTTCAATGGAGTCTAAAAGTGCGAGTTGCATACACGCATCAAGGCGGAGTCGAACCTCTTTGAATAATTTCAATCGAACAACCGAGAAACACGTGGAAAAGGCGATAAAAAGATTCATGACAACACGAAAAAAATCGTTTTAAAATGAAAATGTCGGTTAGAGGTCAAAATTAGTCACCACAAAAAAAGGGGGGGGGGGGGGGGGGGAACTGAGTGATAGCATGCCGAAACGTCTCCAGATGGTCATCAAGACCAAGGGCAACATAACTAAATATTAATGTAAGTGTTAAACTGCTCATTTGTCATATTTTCAAAGTAGGCCAAATTCTATATGGAAAGGTCCCAGTTCTATTTGCTGTGACTGTATGTGCTATTATACCATGATCGCATTTGTCGAAAGCTCTAGCAAAATCTGTGTATATGACATCATAGTTTTCATTGCCTTCAAGTGCATCTAGGGTATTGTTATAATGTTCTATAAGTTGCGATAGGCATGATCTTCCTGATCGGAATCCATGCTGATTTTCGTTGAATCTTTCCAATGTCTCCAAGAAGTCATAGATTTTCTCTCTGACTATTCTTTCAAAAATTTTGGCGAGGTGGGACGTCAAGGACACTGGTTTATAGTTCTTTGCTCGAGATCTATCCCCTCCTTTACATATAGGGACGATCTTTGCTCTTTTCAAATGCTCGGTATTTCCCGTGTCTCTAAGCCTAAGGGATCTTCTCCATATCCAGTATAAGGGTGGAGCTAGTTCATTTTTTTACAATTTTTAAATAATAGCACGTTCCATTTGTCCGGACCTGCAGCTGAATGTGATTTCATTTGTCCTATAGCTCTCGCTACATCTTCTGGGGTAAAATCAAAGTCTGTTATACATTCTCCTCGCAATTTCTCTTCGAAGAATGCATCTATGGCAGGTATCGCTTTATCACTTTTTGGGGTACTGAAGACCGATTCATACTGGCTCTCAATGTTTCAGATATTTCTTTTAGATCGTCTGTTAGTTCATTATTTCCTTTTCCTTGAGAGCCGATAGTAGCGCGCGTTTTTGTTTTCCTTTTCGCTTAACTGCAGAAATATTTTGGAGTTTCCTTTATTGCTATATATATATACACACGAGTATATATCATCCCTGAAACTATATAACTACATGCATTTATATATATCTAATACCAAACTAGTCATATCAAATTGCACAACTGTAAGCCACTCTGGTGACAATTTCCTTGACTAGGGGCGGCAAAATGCTAAGTACGCCTCTGTATATCCATTCTGAGTTCATTCCCATATATATATATATATATATATATATATATATATATATATATATATGGGATGAATTTCACAATAAAACACGTGAAATGAATGAATGCTGCAAATCCACAAGGAAAAAAAAACGATTCCAAGGCCTTTCGTGTATTCAAAGCTACACCTCGTCATTCCCTGACGAGGTGTAGCTTTGAATACACGAAAGGCCTTGGAATCGTTTTTCTTTTTCCTTGTGGGTTTGCAGCATATATATATATATATATATATATATATATATATACACTTTTGTCTTCAATGCTTTCGTGTTAAGCCATGCATAATTATGGGTATACAACCCCCAATAGCGCAGTGCGACCCAATTTTTTTTTAAATACCCCAATCAAAACATATTTTGACAGCATTTCAAAAACTTTCAAAAAAAAGCTTTAATTCAAATGTACTTTTTTTAAACAAGAACGGAATATATTTTTTAGAAACGCCATCTGTTTTCAAGCAAATTCTTCCTTTCAAAGACTGCATCAATTTATTCTAGGCTCAAAAAGCTAATTTCTATAAAATTTTATGAAAATCGCAATAAAGTCGTCCGAATTCTACATGCTCGGAGGTATACACACACACACACACACACACACACACACACACACACACACATATTTATTGCATCAGTAAATTAAGTATACCTGTCAATAAATCTTGCTAAAAACAGCAAAAAACAAAAACAACCTTGATGCATGATGTAAAAGTTAAATATACACACACACACACACATATTAACTTACCTTTCTCATCAATGATTGGAACTCCGCCAAACACAGATGCTTTCGGCTCTGGATCCGCCAAAGTGGGATTAGCCAAGATCTGGGTGATAATTCCCATCCAGAGGAGCCAACGTGTAAACCACCCATGACCCTGCTGGGTGCCACAGAAGGGGGTTCACTCCAGTGACACTCAACGGCAGCTGAAACCCGCACTATCGATCCATATGGGTCTGGGTACAGCCATGGGGTATAAGTATTTATTACAACGCTCACAGATGTGACATAAATATAACGTTTAGTAATTAATTAATTAATAAAAATATTTATTAATTAATTATTTTTATTTAATAATTGTAAATTTATATCTTAAAACCGGGTTTTTTGTCCATTAGTTTGTTTTTTCGAACTTTTACCCGCAACTTCGTCCAAAGTGCCACAATCAGACGCATTAAGAAGAAACAGTGCCATATTAACAGCAGTTAAATTCGTTTATAACGAGTAAAAACTAATAATTACTAATTGATAGAGTGATTTATATATACACATTTAGATTATATATATATATATATATTCGTATGCATTCATTATCATCAATTACACTGCAGTTCACAATATATTCGTTAGTAAAGTTTATCCGTGAATTATCCGTGAATTATAAGTGAATTATCCGTGAATTATAAGTGAATTATACGTGAAATTTTCACAAAACTTCTTGATATTTTCAGTCACATCATATCTTTACTAATCGTTTCCAACGAAATGGAACATCTGCAAATTTAATATTAAGAACAAAGATTACAGAGAGAGAGGAGAGGAGAGAGAGAGAGAGAGAGAGAGAGATCCAATTAAAAACAATTTAGCAACACTCTCCCGTATTATTATTAACACCCATATTTTTTTCAAAAGATATATACTCGTGTGTATATATACACATAGCCCATACCCATCTATCATACCCAGTTATTAAAGAGCAATTCGGGCATCAAAAGATCATTTCTATAAGTGGGATTTAATCTAACCTGCCACGCTTCTGTGAGATTAATGGCCAATTTCAAAATAGTATGATTAATTGACTACACCAAAATCAGGTAAAAAAAAAAATCAACAGAACAAGTTTTTTGCCCACAGGTGTAAACCACTGTAAACCACATACCTTTATATATATATATATATATATGTGTGTGTCTGTGTGTGTTAGAGTAAAATTGTGAAACTAGTGATTTCATGAAATCCCTGAAATTTTTAGTAATTTCGCGTAATTAGTTTCACTCAGTGACTTCGGGAAGTTACTAAAATACCTAACCTAAAGTCTCTGAGTGTCACAATCTTACTGTAACATATTTTATATATATATATATAGTATATAAACTATATATATATGATGAAAATAACCACGAAGGAAAAAGGAAACACAGAATGGTGCTCAAGCGCTTTCGTCTAATGACCATTCTGTTTCCTTTTACCTTCATGGTTATTTTCGTCATAAATATTATGTCACGTGTTACTTTCGTGTCATCTTGCGCGGCATATTCTCCTATACAAGCGTCGTTCTTTACGTTAATTATACTGCGTGTTTGCAGTTATAATATATATAATGTACGGCATGCGGGAGGTGCCCCCTTGGGGCATTGGTTTCTGCGCGTATGTAGAAGAATTATGGCATTTGATTGAGTGAGGCCCATGGTGTAATGGTTATCATATCTGACCGACAATCGGAAGATCCCGGGTTCGATTCCCGGGTGGTTACCTCTTTTTTTCATTTGTTTCGTTCTCTCTCTCATATCTTGCGCGGAATATTCTCCTATACAAGCGTCGTTCTTTACGTTATTATTAGAGCCCGGATGTTCAGGAAAAATGCCATAAATGCCTTTTTTTGCCTTTTTGGGAGTATGAGTATGATAATGCCTATTTCGTTGAAAATGCATATTTTTGCCTTTTTAATTAGATTATAAAGAAAAAAGACATAAATAGGCATTTATAGGAAAATTATCATGTATTAGTTACGACTAGACTAACCAGGAATGCGCAGATAACGTGAATGAAGATATCGTGGAATTTCATATTGCGGAAATGACGTTATCAGCTGAGCACAGTATCTGAAAACTAGCCTCGCACGGCCATTTCCTCATATTCGTTGTTCTGCTTCGTGCGTGAGGGTGTGCGATCATCAGTGGTATTTGACTAAACTTGAATGATATTTAGAAGACGTTAATATGCCAAAAGTTAGTTCATCTTCAAGTAGTAAACTGAACCAACATGTTCGTGACTTTGGAAAAGATATCTTTTCCACAGATGGCACAGTGTTATTTTGTAAAGTGTGTGACAAAGCAGTTAATAGTGAGAAAAGGTACTTTGTTTCCCAGCATGTGCAGACCGTTAAGCACAAAGCTTCTGCTGAAAAGATGAAACCAAACAGCCTACAAACGTGTTTGATGACAACATTTGCTTCAACGTCAAGTCGTCAATCTACCTTTCCTTGGAGCTATGCAAATCATTTATTGATGCTGGAATTCCACTGTGGAAGTTGGAAAACAAATCATTAAAGACCTTTTAGAAAAATACACAAAACAAGTTATTCCAAGTGAGTCCACTCTTCGAAAAAATTATGTGGATACAAACTACGCCTTTGCAATGCAGAAAATACGTGAAGGCGTTGCAGATAACAAGATATGGATTTCAATAGACGAGACCACCGATTCCATGGGTAGATATCTTGCTAACGTGATTATAGGTACTTTGGAAGCTGATCAGACGCCGAAAGTTTATCTGCTGACATCAGAAGAGCTGCCAAAGACCAATAGCTCAACTTTTCACAACATCCCTCGCTTTGCTTTGGCCAGAGGGCATCCAGCATGAAAAACTTCTTCTCTTCATGACAGACGCAGCGCCGTACATGAAGAAGGCAGCAACAGCATTGAAAATTCTTTTCCACAAATGCTACATGTTACTTGTTTGGCTCACGCACTTCACCGTGTTGCTGAGCAGATACGAGGCTTGTTCCCCAATGTCGACAAATTAATTTCTAATGGAAAGAAGATATTTCTTAAGGCACCATCAAGATGTCATATGTTGCATGAAATAGCGCCTGAACTCGCATTGCCGCCACAGCCCGTTTTGACGAGGTGGGGAACCTGGATCTTGGCTGCGTTGTATTACACGTCAAATTTTGACAAGTTTCGAGAAGTTGTATCAGCACTTGACATCGAAGATGCTTCATCAATCCGCATCGTGATGGACCTCATTGAAGATAGATCTCTTCGCAATGAACTTTCATACATCACTTCCCACTTTGCAAAAATACCTGAGAACATTACTGCTCTTGAAACTACAGTAGGAACCAGCCGTTAATCGACGCTTTGAAAATTTTTGAGTTAGTCATTGCAGGCATCAGTCAAGCGCCCGGCGAGAAAGGTGAATCTGTTCGCGAAAAATGTGACCGAGTGATACGAGCAAATGCAGATCTGGAACGAATAAAGAACATTGCACACGTTCTTGAAGGACACACTGATGCCGATGTAGGGGATATGAATCCCATGAATGTATCATGCTTCAAATTTGCTCCTGTTACATCAATGGAAGTAGAGAGGTCATTCTCGCTGTACAAGCATGTTCTTTCAGACAGAAGAAGAGGCCTAAAAGTTGAAAACATAAAAAAATTGCTTGTAATTATGTGTAATTCAGACAAATAATGTGCGACGTAGTCTCAAGGTAATGAAACTAATGATACATTCATACATTATTATATAACTTATTTTGTTTTGTGTGTTTTTGATCGGTATAAAATAAATGCCTATTTTTGCCTATTTTATACTTTTATTTTGCCTATTTTTCAATTTTATAATGCCTAAACATCCGGGCCCTAGTTATTATACTGCGTGTTTGCAGTTTAAATGTATATATATATATATATATTAATATATATATATATATATATATATATATATAACATTTTAGATACACAGAACCTATAATGTAATAAACAGGTAATTTTTGCGGTCGTTAAGCCTATATAGTGAATAATCTTCTTTATATCAAGGCCTCTTCATTTCCTGCACGTCCCTGTATCGTATTGAGCCAATTTCCGCCCAGAACTCAAAGACCGCAACAAGGATTCGGTTCCACAGAGTTTATTCACAAAAATTGGATCGGATATTACGCTTTCGGATGCCAGATTATTCTACGTTATTATTACTGTATATATATATATATATGTAGAGATATGTGTGTGTGTGTGTATATATCTATATATATAATGGTTGGGGTTGTTTAACCTCCTTTGCAACATCTAAGTCCATATGACGGAGGGGACCGACAGCTTTATGTGGGATCCGAACCACGGGATATATATATATATATGATGAATAAAACCACGAAGGAAAGGAAACACAAAATGGTGCTCAAGCGCTTTCGTCTAATGACATCCTCAGGAACACTGAAGTACATAAAAAGGTTACAGCCTATATATAGGTTACAGAAAGAAAAAAAAAAAAAAAATAAATAACATACATACACACACACATACATATATATATATATATACATACATATCTATATATACAAATACATACATACATACATACATACATATATATGCAATAAACAGAGAAGTAAAAATAAAAAATTAAAAATTAAAACCTTAAAGGATATATATATATATATATATATATTGGTAATTGTGAATATGCGCTAAAGAGGTATTGTATATTTCAGGTGAAAACTGAGCTTATTATAATTATTTTACGTAGGAAGGAGGGGCCAAGAGCGAATGTCCGCAAAAACGACCACAAAATCAAGGTCCATGTTTTTTTTTAAATTTTGAAAAGAGTGTGTAGTGTGTAAGATGCACGTATGTGTAGTGAGGAATAGAGGGAGAAGTGTGTGTGTGTGTGTGTGTGTGTGTGTGTTTGAGAGAATGCTGGACTGCTCACAAGGTAGATGTGACACGGAAAAAGATCAGCTAAGGAGGACAGTGACAGGAGAAAAGGGAGTTCCAGCACTCCCTGTCTCCTGCCTAACGTTCCCCCGCCCCCCGGAGTGCTTCCCTGGTCGAGTGGTGTTTACAATGTTAATATACGTTACAGTAAGATTGTGAAACTAGTAATTTCATGAAATCCCTGAAATTTTCAGTAAATTCGCGTAATGTATACCACGATACAAAATTTGCAAAAAATGGATAATGATCTAACCTAACCTCACAGGGATGTCTTTCCTCCTTTATTCTGGCTTAAGACAGACAGCGGAATTCCGCTGGCGGAGTTACCTCACCTAGGTTAGGTTGTTAGGTTTCACTGGTTTTACAATCTTACTGAAATATATACATAATATAAACCTTTGTTCATTCTGCGAAGGTCAAGCTTTTCACTCCACCTTAGACCTACAGTTTAACGTGGAATCCGAACCACGCCCCACCAGCAGCCCAGCGTCTTAACCACTAGGCCACCCAGGGTACCTATTTATCTACCAACCACTTTCTTTATTGTGGGGAAGGATGAACAGCTGGGTTTTGCTGCGCGCCGGCTGCCGTCACCGGGTTTCGAACCCGGGGCCGATGGATTCGTAGTCAGCGACACTAACCACTACACCACCGAGGCGCATTATTTATATATATATATATACTACAAACTTAATAATTTTAAATTAAAAAATTAAAAAAGAACAATAAAATAATTTGTTTTTTAATAAAAATAAGTATTACATTAAAATAAAAATTAATAGTAGCTAATATTAAATATAAAACCGGTTACAGATGATAAGCTCGCTGCGTACACAAATTACTTTACAAATAGAATTTATAAACACCCTGTATAAATAATGTAAAAACCTATATTTTTATTTGCATATTAATTTATAATAAATACAATACAAACTATATATATATATATATATTATTATATATATATATATATATATATATATATATATACAACTGACAATACCGTAATAAATAATTAAAATACGTAAGTATACGTCAGAGGGTGAATGTCAGACATGAGATGGAAGGTAATAGAGAGACCAAACGTTTTGAAAGGATGTTCAATGTGGGGGGGCGTAGTTGCCCCCTTCTGTTATATACTCTTTCTTCCCGAATCAAATGACTTTAAAAACGTAATCGTAATGAATCCTAAAACGAGACTCGTTTTACCAAATAATGAACTAAAACGTTGTTAAATGCTAACTGGTGATGTTAATGTATGTTAAGGATTATAATACGCCATACATACAGGGTGGCGCAAAAGTCGCGCATCATAGGAATTTTCAGTGTTGCTTATATTATTTTTTTTTCTTTTAGGTACGGGATGGCTGCGAAATTAACAATAGACGAGAGGGTGAGCTTGGGTTTTAATGTATGGAAAACCAGGTACAACAAATTCTGTACCGATTCATCGCTTTGTTGTACCTGGTATTCCATACATTAAAACCAAACTCACCTTCTTGTCTATTGTTAATTTCGCAGCCATCCCGTACCTAAAGAAAAAAAATAATATAATAAACACTGAAAATTCCTATGATGCGCGACTTTTGTGCCACCCTGTACATATAGTATATAGTTTATGTAAATATTAGAAAATTACAATTTTATTTTTATTGCACGAGGAGGGGGGAGTTGAGGGAGGGAGGGGGGGAGAGTTGAGGAAGGGGGGGGGGAGGTGAACGAATGTTTAGGATCGACTTGCGATCATCTCCTATGCAGCATCCCGCCTCATTATGGGGAGATTTTTTTTATGGTATCCATTAAATTCCCAATCAAAGGGAGGGTGAACAGCTGGGAGAGCTGCGCGACGCTTGCCTGCGACGGGAATCGAACCTGATTCCGAGAATGGATTCGTAGTCATTGATGCTAAATACTACACCACCAAGGCGCAATATATATATATATATATATATATATATATATATATATATGCGTCTCGGTGATGTAGTATTTAGCATCGCTGAATACGAATCCAGCGGTCCCGGGTTCGATTTCTAGCGAAAGCAGACGGCGCGCAGCTTACCCAGCTGTCATGCTTCCAGAAAAAAATAGGTTGGTAGATAAATGGGTACCTTAGGTAGCCTAACGGTTAAGACGCTGGGTTGCTGATAGGGAAGTCGTGAGATCGAGTCTGGTCAAGGACTTTGTAATTTCTGACCTCCCGTGGTGGCTCGTAATTCGGATTCTACGTTAAGCTGTAGGTCTAAGGTGGAGTGACAAACTTGACCTTCATCAGAATGAACAATTAAGGCGGAAGAAAAACAAGATTAACGAACGAAAGTTATATATATATATATATATATATATATATATAATAAACCGCAATTAGCAATCTGGTCTATATTTTCTGTACATAACAGATTTTTTTATGAGGAGAAATCATAATTTGAGTAAATTTATGAGGAAAAAGTCACTCATCATTGAATATTCGCATTAAGGTCTAAAACCTATAACATTTTTAGCACTGCGCAAATTGCGGTCTGAGGTTCGATAGCAAATCGTAACTCACAATTTTAAATGGTTCGTAAAATTTAACCTCAGTGAGCCGTGCAATTAAGGTCGATTTGCCTATATAACAAAATTAATTTATGACCCTTAACGTCAACTGTTTACTGGTCGTGATAAGTAAGTTGGTGTTTTGGTATTTGGATATGTATTGTGTGGGGTAAGTTCAGATAATTGCAATTGCAATCTATTTACATTTATTTCATTTAGGACATATATATATATATATATATATATAATTTTCTTCTGTGTAACTCTCTAAAGCAAGGGTTAATCGGTATTTTCAATTTTTCATCTACTCAACCGGTCAACTCTGGAACAACCTTCCTCAATCCATCTTGCCCCCTGTCTATAACCTCCAAAGTTTCAAACGCCGAGTGTCCAGGCATCTCGAAAACCCTGGACCTTGATTTTAACTCATTTTCTTCTACTGGTGGAGGCGGGCCGGGCGCTTTTGCGGGTATTCACCCTTGGCCCCTCCTTCTTTCATAATATATATATATATATATATATACGTTAGGCTGCTGGTGGGGCGTGGTTCGGATTCCACGTTAAACTGTAGGTCTGAGTTGGAGTGACAAGTTTGACCTTCGTCAGAATGAACAATTCGGGCGGAAGCAAAAGCAAGGTTAACCAAGGTTACAAAACTATGAAATAAACAAAAATATTAATATAAAACCTATAATTAAATTTTAATTATATATATGTATACTATATGTTTAATATGATAATAAAAACACTCTAATAGACAGAATTTATTTCCACAACAGTTTCGATGCCCACTGGCATCCTTTTCGGGCCTACCTTCACGTAGAAAAAGTGAAGTTTTTTGCATTTATATGTTTAATCCTTAAACGTATAGTTCCTTATATATATATATATATATGTTAGTGGCAATAAGCGAAATCAGGCGTTAAGCTTAATGCCTAGGCAATAAGCAAAATCAGGCATTAAGCTGAATGCCTAGGCAATAAGCTGAAAACTTAGAATGCATATAATCATAAGGATAATGCCTATTTATATACAGTATCTATAAATATAACCTAACCTAACATAAACAGTGAAAGTGACCATTGTTACTAATGCTATAAGCATTTTTAGCTTTCAGCTTATTGCCTAGGCACTATCTTAATGTCTGATTTCGCTTATTGCCGCTAAAATATATATATATATATATATATATTAACCCCCCTCTCTGATTTATGCAAATTTGCGCGGTTTCGGAATATTTTTTGGACCGCGTTAATCCAAAACCGCGCAAATGGGGGCGCGTAAATCGATAAACATCAGCGTAATTTAATAAAATTTCATATATAAATATTAATTATTTATTAAAGGGTCATAAAATTTGATTAGTAATTAAAAATTTAGGATTTATGACCGCGATTAAAAAGTTAAAAAAAAATGTTAACCATAAAATGAGAAAAAGCGTAACTAAATAAAATTAACATCCGAATAAAATATTGTAGATTTTTCAGTTAAAAATAAAAATAAATAAATTCTAAAATAAAATATTTAAAATAGGAATAAATGTTTATTTTTATTTAAAAAATAAATAAATAAATTTTAAAGTAAAATTGTCATAAATAACTCGAAATAAAGAAATAAATTATAAATAAATTATAAATTATAAATGTATTATAAATAAATTATAACTAAATTATAAATAAATTATGTAATAAAAAGTAAAATACAAATAAAAAAAAACCAATAATAAGAATATAAACCATATTTCTTTTATTTCTGCCTCATTTCCGTGTGGGCCTATTTCCCCCAATTTGAGTAGGCCTACTGCGAACAACAAAATCAATTTTTGTACTTAATGTTCGTGTTAGACCGTAAGTATATATAGGGACCTACACATTACGTACACGATACAGTAAACTACATACGCTCATGTATAACTTTAGTAAATGTACATACGTACTTCTGTATTTAAGCGAACATTTACACAGACGTAAATATTATTATAAGTATACAGAAGGACTTAGTGATTGAGGCGTTTTTATATTACACGAAACGTTTTGAAAAGTGGTTTTTTTTTTGTCATTTTGTTATCCATTTTGTATATATATATATATATATATATATATATATATATGATTGTGTATATACTGTATATATATATATTTTTTTTTGTAACCTATATATAGGCTGTAATTCTTTATGTACTTCAGTGTTCCTGAGGATGTCATTAGACGAAAGCGCTTGAGCACCATCTGTGTTTCCTTTCCTTCGTGGTTTTATTCATCATAAATATTTTTCACGTGTTACTTTCGTGAAATAATTTTCATATATATATATATATATATATATATATATATATATATATATATATATATATATATATATATATATATATAAACCTGAATTTGAGGTTGGTCTTTTGGAGTTAATCCCGAATTAAATGGTCTTCATAAATGCTTCGTTAAGGTTATAATTATTTCAAGAAACACAGGAAACGAATGACTTTTGCAACTGGTCTAAACATTCCATCACGAAAGCATATTCCTCAGTATATATATATATATATATATATATATATATATTAATATATATATATATTAGGCATAATATTGTATACATGTGAATTATTAACTGTACGTGTTAAATAAAGTACAGAAGAGAGTTAAATTAAAGACAAGGTCTTTAAATTTAAAATATAAATAAGCAAAAATATATATATTTTTTCGCTTTTTAACATTAAAATTAAAAAAACCCATCGTGTCAATAATTCTCCAGAGTAAATAAATATCTCCAGTTCCCTTAAAAACCAAATAAATAAAATACATAACATTTAAAAAAAAAACAAATTTAAATAGAATACACACACACACACACACCACAATAATATAAACCGAAGTGACCACCCACGGAGAAGGGTACACACACACACACACACACACAGAGAGGAGTCGATATCAACAAACAAATGCTTACACGCGTGGGTATATGTGTAAACTTACATACATGTGAGTGTTTAAAGGCTTTTTATGGGTGGTTTTGGACAGATGAAAGACTTCTCGTCCAATATATTCGACTTTAGGTCTTCTCAGATGCTTCCAAATCCTCGAAATATTTTCAACATATTCTGCAAATTGGAAACCCGATGCCGGGAGACTTTTCGCAAGATTATAAATTGCTTTTTGCGATTACAAGAATTAGTGAAAATGTAACTCGTTTTTAGACGTTCTTAAGTGAAATAGGCACCAAAGATTCTCTCTCTCTCTCTCTCTCTCTCTCTCTCTCTATATATATATATATATATATATATATATATATATAACAGGGGTGTCCAACCTTTTTTTCACGAAAGGGCCATATTTCAATTAATGACCCATACCGAGGGTCAGTTTGCAAATTTTAGATGGAATTTTATTTTAAAATTAAATTTTATTGAAATAAAATATGACAGATAATCAATTTTTTGTACCCGCCAGCCGGCTAATACAAATCTATGGCGGGCCGGACTCTCCCCCGCGGGCCGTATGTTGGACAAGCTTCATATACTGTATATTGTATAACCTTGGTTAAACATGGTTTTGCCTCCGACCGAATTGTATATGTATATACACCTTTGGTTAGCTTCCGCCCGAATTGTTCATTCTGACGAAGGTCAAACTTTTCACTCCACCTTAGACCTACAGTTTAACCTGGAATCCGAACCACGCCACATCAGCAGCCAAGCGTCTTAACCATTAGGCCACCTAGGGTACCCATTTATCTACCAACCACTTTCTTTATTGTGTGGAAGGATGAACAGCTCGGTTTTGCTGCGCGACGGCTGCCGTCGGGTCTCGAACCCGGGGCCGATGGATTCGCAGTCAGTGACACTAACCACTACACAAAAGAATATATAAAATTCAATTAATTAATTAATATATTATTCTTTATATGAATTATCATGTCCTATTATATATATATATATATATATATATAGTTGATAAAAAAAAAGCGAGGTACTGCTCATTTCCATTTTTTCTAACTTGTTTAAATGTGACCTGACCAGCTCTGAACATCTGTTCACAATCATATTTAAAATATCAAACATATGTTTATAAATAATTATAAATAATAAATAATAGTTTATCGTTAATTCAGATAGTCAAACTGTCTCTCATTTATCGATCATCATCAGATATTCTCTCTCTCTCTCTCTCTCTCTCTCTCTCTCTCTCTATATATATATATATATATATATATATATATATAGAGAGAGAGAGAGAGAGAGAGAGAGAGAGAGAGAGAGAGAGAGAGAGAGAGAGAGAAATAAAGCTTTTAGATATATTTTCATATGCCTAAATGCCCAAGTAGTGCAAGTAGTATGCCATCTTTTGTTTACCAGTTACGTCGTATTTTGTAAATAAGTCGGATTTTCTTGTACGACCGACTTCTTTGAGGTTAAGTTACTTAAAAGAAATCAGTGGATGCGTAAAGGCTGAGGTAGCGTAAAGGGCGACGTACTTAACTTCGAGTATTTTTTGAATTAAAATCGTAACGCGGGAAAAATTCGAAAAAATAATCATTATATAGGGTAAAAAAGCGCTTTCTCTATACTTTCTCATAGAACCCCCTACCTCCCCCCCTTCTACTTTAACCCAAGCGAAAGTGATTAAAATTTGAAAAATATAAAATATATAACCAGTTTGACCTACTGGGTAAAAAAGTGGGTACGGACAAAATTTACACACAAATGTTTCGAATTACTTGGGCATTTATAACTAAATATACAGGGTTTTTCTGCCCCCCCCCCCTCAAAAAAAATCTGACGGATTACAATATGTATTTAACACGAATCCGTCAGAACTTTTTGGAACACCCTGTATATATATATATATATATATATATATATATATGTGTGTGTGTGTGTGTGTATATATATATATATATATATATATATATATATATATATATATATATATATATGTCAGATTTAAAACCCAAAATTATATTTATAATTAGAAAATTAATGAAAACGACTTTCACCGTTCTTTTTTATACAATATATAATTTAATTATAATTTAATTATGATTTAATTATAGTTGGCATGAAAGCGAATGTTTTGTAATAAATTAAGAAAAGAAGAAAAGTATAATTACTTATCAAAGACGGTATAAAAAAAAAAATAAAAAAATTCAAGTATAAAAATGTGAGAAAAATTAACGAGGTGAAGATTAGTCCATGATGACGTCATAATTTTTTGATGACGTCATTGGTTACGTGAACGCTATTATGTTTGCCTTACGACATACGTTCATTTTTTGTATTTATTATTATTATTATTAAATAAATAGTTATTTATTAGCCCTTGGCCCCTCCTTCGTGCGTAAATTATGGTTACTAAATATTTAAAATATATATATTTTTTTAAAATTTTAATGTATATTTGTTTAACCTCCTTCGCAGCATCTAACGGTCATATGACGGAGGGGGACCTACTACAGCTTTACGTGGAATCCGAACCACGGGTCGCTACATAGTCTGGACGCAGTGGACGGTCTCCCATCCAACTACTATCCAGACCCAATGTCGCTTAACTTCGCTGATCAACGGAAAGTGGTGTTACGACATTGGCTACAACGACGTAGCCCCCCGACGGTGATACAGAAACGTCAAGTAGAAACGTCGGAAACAGTAAGGACTCGAATGAGTGTCTTTAATATAAGGATGAATGTTTACGCGCACACACACACACACACACACACACAAAATTGGAGTTCAATTTTTTGCACCATTATTCGTCAACGTGAATTATGGTGGCGAAAAATTAAGAAAAAATAAAAATAAAATGTAAAGACGGGGGGCAGGGGGGGGGGGGGGCTGGGAGCGTTTACAAAGATTTTTAAAATATCACTATTGATATATATATAAATATAGGCTATATATTACACATACATTTTCCCAACAATGGACTTGAGCAAGGTTTCTCGTTACCCACTAATTGTCGATACGTCGGGAAATGTCGAAGCATCGCGATACGGGACTAATTTAGATACAGCTGGATTCGAACGTTGAGAATAGATCGTAATTTTGCACAAATCTTTTGCATCCGACTGTCTGACTAATTTAGCATACAAAATAAGAGCTGCGATATATATATATATATATATATATATATATATATATATATATATATATATATATATATATATATATATATATGCGTACTATATGTGCACCACACGAAGTCACCCACACACAAACACCCATATATATATATATATATATATATATATATATATATATATATATATATAAATTTGGCTAGGGACATCTCGTATATAGCTCGTTTGGGTCCTTTGAAAGCGTGATCATTATCACCATACTGTAAATTTAAAAATCGTTAAATGCTTCATTTGAAAAGGTTACAGACTTACAGAGAACCTTCTGATTCACTATCTCTCTCTCTCTCTCTCTCTCTATTTGTATATACAGGGTGAGTAAAAAAATGTTAAACACTTATGAGTTTTTTCTTTTACAGGGATTTGAAGAATACCAGCAGAGATGTGCTTTAGGGCTCTGGAAGCAACGTTTGACCGCTTTCATACATGCATAGAGATATCCGTGAACAGCAAGTAGAGACTGTATGAAGGAAGCACTGTTTGCATCACAAAAAATGTTTACAAGTAAATTGGAAATAAAAAATAAAACCCCATATAAGTGTTAACAAATTTTTAATCACCCTGTGTACACACACACACACTATATATATATATATATATATATATATTTTTAACTGCAAAAACGCAGTATAATTAACGTAAAGAACGACGCTTGTATAGGAGAATATCCGCGCAAGATGAGGAGGGAGAACGAAACAAATGAAAAAATGAGGTAACCACCCGGGAATTGAACCCGGGATCTTCCGATTGCCGGTCAGATATGATAACCATTACACCATGGGCCTCACTCCATCAAATGCCGTAATTCTCCTACATACGCGCAGAAACCAATGCCCCAAGGGGGCACCTCCCGCATGCCGTACATTATATACATTTTAACTGCAAACACGCAGTATAATTAACGTTATACATATATATATATATATGCGCCTCGGTGGTGTAGTGGTTAGCGTCGCTGACTACGAATCCATCGGCCCCGGGTTCGAGACCAGACGGCAGCCGGCGCGCAGCAAAACCCAGCTGTTCATCCTTCCACACAATAAAGAAAGTGGTTGGTAGATAAATGGGTACCCTAGGTGGCCTAGTGGTTAAGACGCTGGGCTGCTGATGGGGCGTGGTTCGGATTCCACGTTAAACTGTAGGTCTAAGGTGGAGTGAAAAGCTTGACCTTCGTCAGAATGAACAATTCGGGCGGAAGCTAACCAAAGGTATACACACACATATATACAGTGTGTGTGTGTGTGTGTGTGTGTGTGTGTGTGTGTAATGCGTTGAGATATAAACTAACCTATAAGTTATATAGTATAAGTGGTATTGTTACGTGTTTTAAGACGCGAACTAAGAATTCCTTTTGAAAATGACAGAATTTGTATTTCATTTCTTCTTAGAGTAAATATATTCAAAGATGGAAAATGAAATTGAAACTTTAATGAACTTAAACTACCACAGATTATTCATACTTTCAAAAAAGCTTAGTTAGGTCAGTGAACGGATGACTTTGAACAAAGTAACGGGAGCTCGTTAAATTAACACGTTGACGCTTATGCAAAGTACTTTGAATATGTTAAAAAAAATCGTTCGAAATTTATTGGTTTAATGAGTATCTATAATAATAATGAGTATCTCTATAATAATGAGTATCTATAATAATAATGAGTATCTACTAGGGGTACTCAATATATTTTGCCCCACCCCTTTTTTCCTAGCTAATAATAGGCCATGGGCTGAAATGTTTTTGGGCCGTAAGTTTAAACTTTCTGCGCTTCACATAACCGCATTTTTCCAGTTTGAACCTCCCCTCTTGTATAAAACCTCTTTTAAACGCCCTTGTAAAAACCGATGGTTAACGCAGTTTCGAAAGTGGCGTCTCACAGTGATGTGCGTCGTAAACAGAGAGCTGTTATCGAGTTCTTAACCGCAGAGAAGGAAATAGTTAGAAATATTCATAAACGTCTACAAAACGTTTACGGAAATGCTGTTGTTGATCGAAGCGCAGTTGACGCTGGTCTAAATGTGAGAGATCGGATGAGAGAGGAGAGGGAGAGCCAGCCTCGATGATGAGCACGCAGCGGTCGCCGGGCATCGGCTGTGACATCTCACACTGTGCAACGTGCTAACAGGATCATTTGATGAAATCGGCGCGCGTCACATACAAAGAGCTATCACTGGAGCTAGGAATTAGTGAAGGAAGTATGAATACGATAATTCAGCAACTGGGATACTCAAAAGTGTGTTCACGGTTTGTTCCTCGCGAGCTGATTGAAGATCACAAAGCCCAAAGAAAAAGAAATTGCTTCTGAGTCGTTGGTTCGATACGAGACAGAAGGGGATGACTTCCTGTCACGAATTGTTACGGATGAGAGACTTGGGTACACCACTTTGAACCTGAAACAAAACGCCAATCCATGGAGTGGCATCACGCAGACTCCCCACGCAAGAAAAAGTTCAAAATGGAAAGGTTATGGCAACCATCTTCTGGGACATGGAAGGGGTGATTTTGGTGGACATTATGAAGAAAGGACAAACAATCAACTCAGAGGCATATATTGCTACCCTACAGAGACTCCAGAGACGTATAAAGCGAGTTCGACCGGAGAGAAAACTGGAAGACGTCTGTCTTTTGCAAGATAACGCAAGACCACACAACAGTTTGCAAACGAGAGGCCATCACAAAAAATGCGCTTAACTGCGATACCCCACCCTCCATACAGCCCGGATCTGGCCCTTCAGACTTCCA
>JAJOZX010006806.1:20000-185000 GCA_023014485.1 Bathynomus jamesi | reverse complement strand
TATCTATTTATGGAAATACAATTTCATGGGATTGGTTTACGAGTTTGTTGAACGTTCATTAAAGGGGAAAGGAATTTAATTGGTTAAAGAAAGGTGAACGTGATTGATTTAATGGTTGGTTAATGGTTTATGAAACAAATTGGTAGTAATAAGCGCTTAAAACATTTACAAGGGAAAAAAATTGGTTATTAACGTTTTTGTAAAAACCAATAAAAATCTATTTGGTAAAAATTAGAGAGAATACTGTAATTTGTTGGTTTTTGATTGGTTTTAAGATATATAGAAGAATAATCACGTGATGATATGGCTATACGAATGCATGACTCTGATATGTGTAGGAACGCCGTTGCATATATATATATATATATATATATATATATATATATATATATATATATATATATATATATATATATATTTAGAGAGAGAGAGCTATTATTATTATTATTAAACCTGAAAATGCATTCAATTTGCGAACTAAGCAACAGCTTAAAGTGAGATAGAATAAAATAGTCCACGAAGGTGGACCCCTGAATACGGGTCCCCCTTCATTCAAAATCTTTTTTTTTTTAACCAAATCTACGAAAATACTAAAAAAAGTGGAGAAAATGAAAATAATTAAAGACTTGCCATAATTCAAATACTAAAAAGTTACGTATTTATTGACCTTCAATTTAAGAGCGTAAAAACACTCGACAAGTTATCGACAAGTTATCGATTGATCGTTGCGTCAATCAGGTTCAGAGGAAAGGACAACGAGCTCAGGAGAAGAAAGTGTCTGATAAGGCTAAGCCAATTAAAGAACAATTTTCCCCTTTAGCAATATCACACACACACACACACACACACACAGAGCTGTAGCTACCGTCTAAAACCGCGACATTTTCGCATTTTTTAGCTACGAATGGCGATATTGAAACTAATCTAAATTTCGTAATTAACTTAACCCAATCTAAATAACTTAGTTAACTTAACCCCAATCTAAATTACTTAGTTAACTTAACCCCAATCTAAATTACTTAGTTAACTTAACCCAATCTAAATTAAGTAATTAACTTAACCCAATCTTAATTACGTAATTAACTCAACCCAATCTTAATTACGTAATTAACTCAACCCAATCTTAATTACGTAATTAACTCAACCCAATCTTAATTACGTAATTAACTCAACCCAATCTTAATTACGTAATTAACTCAACCCAATCTTAATTACGTAATTAACTCAACCCAATCTTAATTACGTAATTAACTTAACCCAATCTTAATTACATAATTAACTTAACCCAATCTTAATTAATTAACTTAACCTAATCTAAATTAAGTAATTAACTTAACCCAATCTAAATTAAGTAATTAACTTAACCCAATCTTAATTACGTAATTAACTCAACCCAATCTTAATTACGTAATTAACTCAACCCAATCTTAATTACGTAATTAACTCAACCCAATCTAAATTACGTAATTAAGTTAACCCAATCTAAATTAATTAACTTAACCTAATCTAAATTACGTAATTAACTTAACCCAATCTAAATTACGTAATTAACTCAACCCAATCTAACCACTTTCATTACATCCCTTTTTCATGGTATTTAATGTTTTTTAATAAAAAAAAAATAACACAAACTATGGCGACAACGTTAAGGTCGCCACACACACTTTCATGTCACGATAAGTTCGGTGAATATTGGAGATTGTCTTATACCTAACAAAACACAAATACACAATCAGGGCTGTGGAGTCGGAGTCGGAGTCGTGGAGTCGGAGTCGGAGTCGGAAGCAATTTTGGTGGTGCTGGAGTCGGAGTCGGTAAAAATGTACCGACTCCGACTCCGACCTCAATATAAATTTTAAAAAATATGTTTTTGTGTGTGATATCACTGGCAGCTATGGTGGTTAAACCACTTAAATAATAAACACAATGTTTTCCATTTCAGACACTAATGCCATTAATTCATTTTTTCTTTTCAGATAATATTTTTTTATTTTTAATGCTTATTTAATTTCGAGTTCTTTCTAAATTTCATAAGTTTTTAACTTTCAAGTCTAAAACCTCTTTCACAATGGCAAAGACACTTCCAACAAAGTCTGCAGTTTTTTTAATATTTTACAATAACCACAGATGGGAAACATTTCGTGTGTCAGTGTATGATAGAAGATGATGATGATGAAAAATTATGTGAAGCAAAATCAGTGGTTTTACTGGCTCTGATAAAAATGCACCAACCAGAGCATCAAATTTGAAAAGACATTTGCAGTGTTTCCATCCCAAAATTTTAGAAGTTGTCATTGAGAAAGTAGTAATAAAAACCTTCCAACTACTTCAAAGTTAACAAAATATCAGAAATCTACTGAACGACAAGCACCACTTACAAGATTCTTTACTACAGACAAAGTTACCGTAACAATGACCACAGATGATGATGCTTCACGTGGTGGTGATGAAATGCCTCTTGTGTAATTATCACCATAGCAGATTTAGAATTAATATACCTTCGGAGTCGGAGTCGGAGTCGGATAGACAAAAAATTGAGGAGTCGGAGTCGGAGTCGGAGTCGGTTTTTTATGTGCCGACTCCACAGTCCTGTACACAATTACACACAAATATATACACGAGTATATCCTATATTGTCACGAAGGGAGGTCAAAAACGTACGACGTGGCACCGTCTCTGCATTTGGCAGCTGGACTGATGGAGGAGGGAAATGTTTTTAGTGTTCAATTTTCAGAATAGAACACTGCCAAACATGGAACTAATATATTATATATATATTATATATATATATATGCATTTAACTGCAATGACCACGCAGTATATAAATGAATAGAAAACGACATAATATTAAGGAACGTTTCTGCACACGCGGAAGAGAAATAACGAATAAATGAAAAATGAGGCGAACCCCGGGAATCGAACCCAAGGCCTTCCAATTGCCGGTTCGATGCGCTACCATTACACCACGGACCTCAATCATTCACAAATCGAAATTCTCCTACATAGGGCAGAAACCAATGCTCTGAAAGGGCACCCTCGCAAATCGTGAATATGTGCATTTAACTGCAATGACCACGCAGTATATAAATGAATAGAAACGACATAATATTAAGGAACGTTTCTGCACACGCGGAAGAGAAATAACGAATAAATGAAAAATGAAGCGAACCGCCCGGGAATCGAACCCAAGGCCTTCCAATTGCCGGTTGGATGCGCTACCATTACACCACGGACCGGCAATTGGAAGGCCTTGGGTTCGATTCCCGGGCGGTTCGCCTCATTTTTCATTTATTCGTTATTTCTCTTCCGCGTGTGCAGAAACGTTCCTTAATATTATGTCGTTTCTATTCATTTATATACTGCGTGGTCATTGCAGTTAAATGCACATATTCACGATTTGCGAGGGTGCCCTTTCAGGGCATTGGTTTCTGCCCTATGTAGGAGAATTTCGATTTGTGAATGATTGAGGTCCGTGGTGTAATGGTAGCGCATCGAACCGGCAATTGGAAGGCCTTGGGTTCGATTCCCGGGCGGTTCGCCTCATTTTCATTTATTCGTTATTTCTCTTCCGCGTGTGCAGAAACGTTCCTTAATATTATGTCGTTTCTATTCATATATATATATGATCTCTTAGACGTGTGTACAAAAGGGCGAGAGTCATAAATTGGGAGCATTTTGAGAGCTTGAAGCTTACCTCAACTGTGGCACCAACACGGCTATTAAATGTCTTCAAACGAAACTGTTTCCTCAGTTTATAATTTCGCAAATTTACCTGAGGGGGAAAAAAGAACATATTAATAAATAACGTCAATGTAAAATACATTAAATATATTATATATATATATATATATATATATGAATAATATAGATTATATATATATTATATATATATTGTGTATATTAAAAAGTATGCATTGTATATGGTCAATTAACGTTATTAGATACGTGATCCAAGCTAGTACTACTTTTTTAAATTAATACATAACAATAATTCATAAGTTTAGTACGAATTAACATGCTTTTAACATATAATAATAGTCACCGTTAACACGCTCCGTTTTCTATAATATATACACACACACATATATATATACACACACAAAAACTATTATAGTAATTTACCCCGCTATCAAAACACTCATATACATACATACACTACCGCCTCGCTCGCCTCGAAGGGAAATAATTATTAAAAAAAAAGTATTTTTTGATACGTTAAAAACTAAAACTATTTTTTTTTTTTGATAGGATCGAGGGGGCGGGGACCCTTACCCGGTATCCCGCCGATAATTTCGTGACTTTTAGCCGTAAAGGATAGCAGGGGGGAGGTTCGTAATTCGAGACTGTCTTATAGTCTCTTGTAAATAAATAGCAACGGAGTTAAAACTATGACAAGCTTAGCCGAGGAAAGCATAAATAATGAAGAAATTGCTAATTTTCAGGAGAAAATACGCTTAAATGAGATACGGTTTTGCGCCAATGAGATATTTCTATACGCATAAAAAACCCTCTGTTATATTCCCTACTCTGGCAGTTCTTGAGGGGAGACCGCGAACCTCGGTTAAAAAAAAAAGAGGAAAAAGAAGGGAAGAAGCACTGCTGCCTCCCCTCCAATTCTAAAGTACTTAGTTTATAATATGTACAGTACTCCTGCTGTTTGAGCTGACGAAGTGGCTTGATCAACGGCAAGATTGCCATAATTGTTTCTTATAATTCACTGCATTTGTGTATAAAAAAATAAAATTACTAAACGAAACGCGTGTGTGTATATATATATATATATATATATATATATATAGGGTGTCCCAGAAGTCTGGACTCATAGGGAACATAGACATTATATTTTTAAAGTGAAACATACATATTTCTAATGTCAGTTTTACATGTTTCAGGAAAGAACATACCCTCATGGCTCAGTATACCAATGAAGAGAAAGTGGAACTGGTATTGTTACATGTTTCCTGAAAAATCCAGAGGGAGGCGTGTTCGTGAAATAACTGACATGCCTCCCTCCTGCTTTTTCATGAAACATGTAGAAATACCAGTTCCACCTTCTCTTCATCGGGTATACTGAGCTATCGGGGTATTTTCTTTCCTGAAATATGTAAAACTGACATTAGAAATGTGTTTGTTTCATTTTAAAAATATAATGTCTATTTTCCCTATGAATCCATATTTCTGGGATACCCTGTATAAATATATATATATACTGTATATATGGCACTTACATCGGATACACGCAACTGTTGCGATGTTATTTTACGTAATGAACCGTTTCTATATAGAAAAAGGTGTTTCCATAACCGTACTGCAAATACAAAATGCCTCCCAATAATGGCCGATGATAACAGCGCTAATTGGTCAAAAAAATATTTTAGAACGAAGTTATTTGCATTTATTATTTATCAAATTATTATTAATAATAATAATTAAGGACGTTAGTTAGCTAATTACCGCATACATTTTCCTATACTTAAAATACAAATTGACCATCGCGCAACATAGCATAAGTACGCTCAATACAAAAACATCGTTTACATGTGAAAAAAGCATTTTGGCAATTAACATATTTAAAACGTAGCAAAAAAAACGTAAAAAGCTTTCAGTCACACACACACACACTTTATTATATATATATATATATATATATATATATATAATTGTATATATGTCAAGCCTTATCAAATAAATTAAAAATTGAAGCCTTCAGGTTTGGCCTTGGACTATCCCTTCTATTATATCTTTACATTAATGGCATTTCATGAATAAGAATAGATTTATTCTTTTTATTCCCATTTTATCTTATTTACCTTCCTAGCATATCATACATAGCATAGCATAGCATACGTAGCATATCATAGCATAGCTAGTAATCGACTTGAGTAAGGAGTTTATTTAACATGGAGTTTGAATGCTGCGCTATTGACATTCAAATGGTTTCCAAATTCATTCCGAAACATGTTACAGTAAGATTGTGAGACTAGTGATTTCATGAAATCCCTGAAATTTTCAGTTAGATTGTGAAACTAGTGATTTCATGAAATCCCTGAAATTTTCAGTAAGATTGTGAAACTAGTGATTTCATTAAATTCCTGAAATTTTCAGTAAGATTGTGAAACTAGTGATTTCATTAAATTCCTGAAATTTTCAGTAAGATTGTGAAACAGTGATTCCATGAAATCCTTAAAATTTTCAGTAATATTGTGGAAGTAGTGATTTCACGAAATCCCTGAAAGTTAAATTAGGTTAGCTTAGGTTAGTAACTTCCTAAAGTTCCTGAATGAAACCGTAATAACGCGAAATTACTGAAAATTTTAGGGATTTCATAAAAGCAACAGTTTCACAATCTTACTGTAAAATATATACTGAATAATTTTGGTCGGTGTGAGCTATCGACGGAAAGCTTTTGACCCTGGTCCTCAACTCGCTTTGTATTATACAGGGTGAGCGAAAAGTCCCTGTGCACCTTCCACTTCCAACACAGTGAGATACAGGTTCACTACACTTCTTGCAGGTGCGCAGGACTTTTTCGCTCACCCTGTATTAGTTTCCACGCAACCATATTCTATTTTCTTGGAAATTAAACTTTGGTTTTCCTTTTTTTATATTCAACTTAAGATGAGGTCATTTTAGTTCTTTTTTTTCTTTTTCCAAAAAATGTTTAGACATTTTTTTTGGAAGCCTTTTCATACCTTATGGTCGAAAAGGTGACCAATAAAATTTACGCGATTTTAGTTCTTATGGCAAAAGGTAATAAAGGTAAAAATCTTTTAAATTTAAATATAAATTGGGTCATGAAAAGGTTAATTAGGGAAGACTTCATTTTCAGCAATGCCCTTAAAAAATTAGGTAGATACAGGTAGATAGGTAGATGTATTTTACAACTATATAACCTTGGGTTTGCTTTCACCCGAAATTGTTCATACTGACGAAGGTCAAGCTCGTCACTCCACCTTAGACTTACAGCTTAACGTAGAATCAGAACCACGCCCCACCAGCAGCCCAGTGTCTTAACCACTAGGCTACTAGGGTACCTAGTTATCTACCAAAACAATTTCTTTATTGTATGGAAGGATGAACAGCTGGGTCTTGCTGCGCGCCGCCTACCGCCACGAGTCTCGATCCCGGGGCCGATAGATTCGTAGTCAGCGACGCTAACACTACACCACTGAGGCGCATTTGAGATAGTAAAATATAAACGCGGATAAATATATATTATTTAAGATAATTACACAGAAAAAGATATATAACCTTTGGTTAGCTTCCGCCCGAATTGTTCATTCTGACGAAGGTCAAGCTTTTCACTCCACCTTAGATCTACAGTTTAACGTGGAATGCGAACCACGCCCCATCAGCAGCCAGCGTCTTAACCACTAGGCCACCTAGGGTACCCATTTATCTACCAACCACTTTCTTTATTGTGTGGAAGGATGAACAGCTGGGTTTTCCTGCGCGCCGGCTGCCGTCGGGTCTCGAACCCGGGGCCGATGGATTCGTAGTCAGTGATGCTAACCACTACCATATATATATATATATATATATATATATCAGTGGCGGCTCGTGGTCTGAGAGGTTGGGGAGGCCCACCAATAATTACACTGGTATGCATCAATTTTGCTGTCAAGGGTTTTGTAAGTGATTCTTATAGAGGTTTTCCTGCTGATTTCGAATCTGCAATCCGTTTTTCTCAATCAGCTCAGGTTATCCGGCTATGATGGCCTCATAAGTAAAATAGAATTTTTCGTGATTTTGTCAAAGCGGAATTGGAACAGTAACATCTATCATCACTTGTTTCACTTGTATAATATCTTTTTTTACTTTTCAGGCATATAGATAAAATATTTCATAATGAATAGAGCGTGTAAAAATGATCCCAATAGATTCTGCTACATATGTGGGACGGTTACCATGCCAAATAACCAGCCCCAAATCACTAAATTTGTGAAGACAATGTATAGAGCATACTTTGGAATTAAGCTAGGGGACCAGGACAAAAATTTCGCCCCTCATATGTGCTGCAAGACGTGCATTGAAAATTTGAGAAGATGGAGCAAAGGCAGAGCGAAATCTTTGCCTTTTGGAATTCCCATGATTTGGAGAGAAGGAAAGGATCACGTGACAGATTGCTATTTCTGCATGATAAACCTCCAAGGTGGGCTTATAAATTTATTTTTCTTAAATATTTTGAAATCCTCGTATGAAACTTGACATAATATTCACTATAATGTAATATTCACCATATATAGCATAATATTCACCATAATGGTAATCATACTTACATATACATATTGTTATAGAAAATACATTTACACATACATATTGTTATACAAGTTACATTTACATATACAATGATTGTATATTTTCTTTCTTTTTCATTCATATTGTCCCCGAAGGGACAATAGGAATGAAAAAGAAAGAAAATATACAGACTCCATCGACCTATTTCATATCTTACAGACCGCAGCCTTCCCTCACGAGCCGCCACTGCCTGAATGCTTCTTCTATTTCATATGCAAGTTTTATATCCATGTTTCTGTGTTTCTATTTTCAGGAGTTAACAAGAAGAATAAACACATTGTTGTATACCCTGACATTCCTTCTGCTATGAGACCTGTACCCCATGGTCCTGGAATTCCAATACCCGACCCACCTCAAACCCTGGACTTCGATGATTCTGATGATGAATCAATGACCAATGCCAATGACCAGTCCCAGTCGTATATACCTCAAAATACCGCTTCAAATGAGCCGAGGCCTCTCAACCAGGCCAAACTTAATGATCTTACCAGGGATTTAGGACTTTCCAAATTAGCTGCCGAGATCTTGGGCTCACGACTTCGAGAGGACAACTTGCTGGCTCCGGGAACAACATTCTCCTGGTATAGGAAACGAGAGGAAGAATTCCGCAAGTTTTTTGCAGTGCACGAAAATACCTCTTCCTAGTGTACTGCTGCAATGTTGAGGGGCTAATCGAATCCTTGGGCCTGCCATATAACGCATCAGAATGGAGGCTATTTATAGACTCGTCTAAACGAAGTTTGAAAGCAGTACTTCTCAACATTGGGAATAGGGTTGCATCAGTCCCTGTAGCACATTCCGTACAACTTACTGAGAGCTACGATAACATGAAAATTTTACTGGATGCTCTCGTATACGACCAACATAACTGGAGGATCTGTGGAGATTTGAAGGTAATACTAATATCATAAGTAAACTATTGCTATTGACTATGTTGTTTTTCCAAAGGTTATTTGAGAGCGTATAAGAACACTTAACTTCCCCACAGAAGTGATACAGTCCAATGCATAGATTTTTTTATCTGATAGAACAAATTCTCTAAATTCTTTAAATATTTTCATTTTTTTTCAGATTGTGGCATTTGTATTGGGAATGCAAGGGGGATACACGAAATACCCATGTTTCCTCTGCAAATGGGATAGCCGAGCGGATGAGAAGCACTATGCACAGCGTGAATGGGCATCCAGAGAGAATTTTGAACCTGGGTAGCATAATGTCGTTTCAGTGCCCCTTGTACCACCAACAAAAATTTTGCTCCCACCACTTCATATTAAGCTGGGCTTGATGAAAAATTTCATCAAATCAATGAATAAGGAAGGTTCAGCATTCCGATATCTCGAGAGTAAATTTCCTCATATATCTGATGCTAAGCTAAATGCTGGGGTTTTTGATGGTCCTCAAATTCGAACTTTGATCAAGGATACTCAGTTCGAAAACGCAATGACTCCAACTGAGAAGAATGCCTGGCAGGCATTCAAATCAGTTGTCACTGATTTTCTTGGCAAGCGTAGAAGTCCAGAATACGAGTCCGTTGTCGAAAACTTGATGGAAGCTTTCAAAGCTCATGGGTCGCGCATGTCCATAAAAATGCACTTTTTGTGGTCCCACTTGGACTATTTTCCTGAAAATTGCGGGGATTATAGTGAGGAACAGGGTGAACGATTTCACCAAGATATCAAAATAATGGAAGAGAGGTACCAGGGAAACTGGGATATCAATATGCTGGCGGACTATTGGTGGTGTTTGAAGCGAGACGTGCCCGAAGAAAAACACAGACGGAAAGCCAAAAAAACTTCATTCCTTCCTCAATAAATTTTTTTCCATATTCATTGTATGAATAAAAGTATTTATTCACACAATGTTTTCATTTTTCACGAGTGTTCTTTAATATTACTCGTATCTACAGTGTTTAAGCTAAAAAAATCAATAAATTTGGGGATAAAATTGGACTTATAATAAATGGCCAATAGAGAAAAAACCTGACCTGATTGAGGAAAACCAATGTCATTTACGAATTCAGCAGGGTCGAATTATATAATATGAGTTGAAAAAACCCTCACAGCAGACAAAACAATTTCATATGCATACCAGTGATTGCTATGTTTTATTACATAGTGCGAGGATAGTTACTGTATATATGGCATATGCCCATAAATAAATTACTTAAATTAAGATGGCTGAATCTGTACAAAATTATTTATAATATAGGTACTACCGCTAAGTTACTAACCGTTATTATAAATTAACTAAACAAAATGGAGTAAAGTTATTAAAATATCAGAAAATACAACGAAAAATCATCAATTGGTTTTACTTACGTCTTTTACTTGAAAAGAAGATTAATTCTCCTTTCTTTTCCAGCAGCAAACCTATTTATGATATTTTCATACCAGCAAGGTTGATTCGATAGCTTTTGCATTGTACTCATTTTTCGATCTCTTCGCGCGTTCATTTAGCTGTTCAAAAATACTGAACGCCTGTTTAGATAACTGTTTAACGCAAATATCATTTTGAATGTGCTCTTTCGAAGTGGAATGTCTCTCCAAGCTCCTTGCCAAGTTCTTCCAGTCACGAAACCCTTCGTCACTCCATACATTTTTTTTCGCATCAACTAAAAGACGAGACCAGCAAAACAAACCGTTTTTTTGCAAACTTCCACACAGCCATATCTGTCATACCAATTAGATTTAAAACTTCTGTTTTTGCTCTTATTTATTTGAACATAAGATATGTTTGGAGTTGATCTACCTTTATTTAAAATGTATCTTTTATTTTCTTCGCTTCTTCTAACAAAAGAAATGTCCAATAGTGAAACGATTATGTCAGTAACTTCTTCCATTTTGAAGGGTTAAGTTCACACAAAGAATATAAACTCTGATATATTGCCTTCAAAAACTTACAAATAACATAACACTACCATAACGTAGCCTTTAAAAACGTACAAATAACAAGTTAACACTGGCATACCTACGTTGGGTACACTAAATCACGTATAAATAACACTAAATTCACTTATAAAGAGTTGAATGACCGCAACAGATACACGTAAACAAAATATAATAAATAAAAATTCAATTTTACGTGGTATTTAGCAATAATTTTGACTCCGAAGATCTGGTTGCTAGGCAACAGCCATTCAGCTCCGCCCACTGGCTAGCCATGATAAAAGCTCGCGGAGGATTTGTGATTTTGGGCCTCCATTTCACGAATTCATGCCTTTTGACAGGGCAGAATATAAGCGTGACATCAGTAGGTTGCCATGACAACCAAGAAGCTGAAGGCTTTCCCGAATACTTCTTCCTTTCTATTTCTCGTGCTGAATTTGACCATTATAGCTAAAGGGTACAGTTATATTCAAGGGGGGAGGGTGATTCTATTGAAAATTAAACTTTTAACAACTATATTCGAAGGGGGAGGGTGATTCCATTGCTAATTAAAATTTTTAACTTAAATTATATTAAAATTTTAAAATTTTGCAATTTAGGAAAAAAATATTTATAGCCTGTTGAAACCGAGGAGGCACAGCCTCCCATGCCTCCCCTGTAAAGCCGCCACTGATATATATATAATATATATATATATATATATATATATATATATATGTCAGTATTTAGTGTGTCCCCCTTATAACAGCTTGGATTATGTTACTAATGCTGTCAGTGTGTTTCTTTACCAGTGATGGTGGAATATTTAACCAAATATGCTGCACTCTTTCCAGAGGTTATTCAGTATTGGATAGCTTCAGTTTATCCTTCTCAGCATCTACATCGTCCCATAAATCCCATTTACTCTCAGTTGGGTTCATGTAGGGGCTTTGTGATGGCCATTCCATAATTTTTAGTTCTCTAGCGACTGCCTTCCCCTTCAGATACATTTTTACAATCCGTGCCGTGTGTTTGAGGTAGTTACCTTGTTGGAAGATAAACTCTTGTCCAATCGAACGCTTTCCATATGGTACACCCTGCAATTGAAGAATTTGCTTGTACTTCTCTTTAGTTTAAGTACCATAGAAATTCACAATGAAGCCAACTCCAGATGAACTTCTGGACCCCCAAACATCGATAGGTTCCCCACCATGTTGTAAACCTATATTATTATATCTCTCATTCTGTCGCCGTCATACGTAGAGTTCTTTTAGGCCCAAAGATTTCAAATTTTGATTCAGCTGTCCACAGAACTTACGTCCAATCAGTTGACTTCCAGTGGGCATGATCTCTGAATATTTTGCCCTCTTTGACCTGTTTCCTGGTCTCAGGTACGTTGTTTTGGCAGAAACTCTTCCGTGCAATCCTACCCCCCGCAATCGACGTTGTAGTTTTAAGGACGAAACGTTAGCGCCCTGTAAAGATCTAAAGTCCTTCCGTAAACTACGACCCGAGTGTCTTCTATCTCTTAGGCCTGGTATCTCTTAGGCCTTGTATCTCTTAGGCCTTGTAGCTCTTAGGCCTTGTAGCTCTTAGGCATTTTCTTGGCGTTCCTTTTCGTTGTTTGCCTCGTAGCTAACCGTTTCAAGATGGCGTTTGGTAATGCCTCGAACCCCCTTTTAGAGAAATGTCTAGTTTTGTTTAGCAATTTATCTATTAGTATATCTTTCTTCTGGTACATTCGAGACCTTAATGTGAATTTCTCCCAGTATCTTCAAGTATCTGCCAGTATCTTTCAGTATCTTCCAGTATCTGCTATAACATCTGAAAAATCAGTCGAATCTAACTGTAAACGAGCTTAAGGCACTCATTCTTTCAAGGCACTCATTCTTTCGAGACACAATATAGAACACTAGAAATGTGTGTGAAACACATTACATAACGCTAATGTATTGGAAGCGTTCTATAGACACAACCATTCTATAAACACAACCGTTCTATAAAAACAACCGTTCATTTGTAGTTAAGCAAATAATGAAAAAAAAACCAGTAGTCTAAAATCGAGTTTCAGAAAACAGAACGAAGGATAACATCTACCTAAAGTGATGCAGTTTGTAAGAATGCTTTCAGTTACTTAACCTTGTCGGTTACTGTTTATGGTGCGTAACGTGCACAAGTAAAATTATGCTATTTAGGAACATTTGTTGCCAAATTAAATTGGAATAAGGAGCATTGGCCAATTTTAGTGACCTTTCAAAACTTTTGAACAGTACTATATAATATATATTATATATATATATATATATATATATATATATATATATATATATATATATATATACAGGGTGTCCCAGAATTAACTATCTATTTCAATGAAATCGGACAAATTTTTTAAAAACACTTTTATTATGTTTATCATGTTTAATATGTGTTAAAAATGTATAAATTTCTAAATTTTGTTCATAATTTTATTTCATAACTTTTTCATTATCTGGTCCAATGAAAGACCGTCTGAAGTCATAGAATGGCAGAGTCCAAAAGTTAACGTGTGGCTTGGAATGACCAAATCCAAAATTTATGGCCCATTCTTCTTTGCGAAAGCAACTGTAACAGGTACCGACGTACCGTCTACCTTGATATGCTTCAGCAGTTTCTCGAACCACAGCTTCTTGATGATGGCATTCTTGATAATGTTGTGTTTCAACAAGAAGCATTGATCTTTTGGCGATAAACCTTTGTTTTTATGAAACCCCATGCAAAGAAATCCAGGGGTGTCAAATCCGGAGAACGCGGAGGCCAAGGTCGAGGTCCTCCGCGTCCAATCCACCGATTCGGAAGGCGTCTGTTGAGGTATTCTCGAACAATTAGAGCATAATGACATGGTGCTCCATCTTGTTGAAACACATTATTATCAAGAATGCCATCATCAAGAAGCTGTGGTTCGAGAAACTGCTGAAGCATATCAAGGTAGACAGTACCTGTTACAGTTGCTTCCGCAAAGAAGAATGGGCCATAAATTTTGGATTTGGTCATTCCAAGCCACACGTTAACTTTTGGAGAGTCTCTTTGCCATTCTATGACTTCAGACGGTCCTTCATTGGACCAGATAATGAAAAAATTATGAAAATAAAATTATGAAAAAAATTTAGAAATGTATACATTTTTAATACATATTAAACATGATAAACATAAATAAAAGTGTGTTTTTAAAAAATTTGTCCGATTTCATTGAAATGGATAGTTAATTCTGGGACACCCTGTATATATATATATAATATATATATATATATATATATATGAGGAATCATAGCACGGAACATTTGAAAGGTTGAAACGTATGTATGTTACAGTCAATGTCTAAAATCAGGCAATTTGTAAATTGACTAAAATTTTAGGCAATTTGTTAAATGCTCGATTTACTTAGTACCTAATTAAACTAACCTAGCCATGAATTTTTAGCAACATATTCAAAAATACCAGTGGGCATGCATATACAGCATTACCAGAAAGGTTAGGTTAGGTTTTGTATGTATCACAATTTAACACATCGCCTGAATTTCAGTCAATTTATAAATTGCCTAATTTTACATATTGACTGTAATACACACACACACACGAGTATGATATATATATATATATATATATATATATATACCTTACCTTACAACCTTACAAAGGTTCCACGTGATGATTTCTCATTTCGCGAAGGTCAAGCGTGTCGCCCCTCCTCTCGAGTTGGCCTGGTGAAGTAGTGAGTTGGATTCTTGCGCTCTCCACCTCACATAGCCAGGTACGCCCGGCTCATCGGGGATTGTTCTGAGCCAGGCGTCAAGTCTTTTTTTGAAGATTTCCACTGCAACTCCCTTCGTGTTTCTTAGGTCTTTGGGCAGCTGATTAAATAGTTTTGGTCCTCTCACTACAAAACTATTTTCTTTCAGGGTTAAGGATGTTCCCTGTCTCGCCTTCAATTTGGGAATACGACACAGTCTACCGTTTCTACCTTCCACCGTTGTTTGGGGAGTTATGGGATTCAGAGTAAGATTAGGGACTAGTTTCTCCATTATTTTCCAAGTGTAAATAATGGTGTATCTCTCTCTTCTCCTTTCCAGTGAATATAGGTTTAGTTCTCGTAACCTTTCCCAGTAATTTAGTTCTTTGCACCCATTGATCTTGGCTGTGAAACTTCTTTGAATCCCCTCCAGCTGTCTAATGTCTTCTTTTTATATGGGGATGTTAGGACCGAGCAGTATTCCAGTTTGGGTATTATCAGGGTTTTCAGTAGGGGGATCATTACATTCCTATCCCTTCGTTTAAAAGTTCTCAATATCAGACCCGTTATTCTCTTTGCTCTGTTTACTGCTATCTTATTTGTGTTTCAAATTTCGCATCATCTGTCATTACAACCCCTAAATCTTTTGCTCTGGAATTTCTCTGGACTTCCTGTCCATTTGGGGTATAATATTCCATGGACTTTAGGTCTTCTCTTTTTCCGTACCGTAATAGCTGAAATTTCTCGGTGTTAAACTTCATATTGTTGTCTTCCGTCCACTTGTAAATTTTGTTTATGTCGGTTTGTAGAGATCCTATGTCTTCTGGTTTTCGTATTTTTCTACTGATCTTTGTGTCATCCGCAAAGGATGTTACTGTGCTGTCTCTGGTAACGTCCTCATCTATGTCAGTTAGCATGATTATGAAGAGTAGTGGAGCTAATACCGTTCCTTGTGGTACTGAGCTGAGGACCTCTGATTCTGATGAAGATACTCCTTGTACTGTAACGACTTGCCTCCGCTCACTAAGGAAATTATATATCCATTTCCCTACTTTTCCTGTTATTCCCATATATTTCAGTTTATGTATTATGATTCCATGGTCACACTTGTCGAACGCTTTAGCAAAGTCTGTGTATAGTACATCATAGTTTTCATTACTTTCAAGTGAATCAATAATGTTGTTGTAGTGTTCCATTAGTTGTGACAGGCATGATCTGCCTGACCGAAACCCGTGTTGGTTATCATTGAATTTTTTCTGAGTTTCCAAAAAGTCATAGATTTTCTGTCTAACAATTCTTTCAAATATTTTGGTGAGATGAGATGTAAGCGACACTGGCCTATAGTTTTTGGCCTCGGATCGATCTCCTCCTTTATATATTGGGACGATGTTCGCGCTCTTCAGGATGCCGGTATTTCTCCCGTGTTTAATGATCGTCTCCATATCCAGTATAGGGGCTCAGCGATTGCATTCTTGCAGTTTTTGATCAGTGTGGCATTCCATTTATCCGGTCCTGCCGCTGAGTGTGTTTTTAGTTTCCCTATGACTTGTGCAATATCCTCCGTCGTAAAGTCGAAATCCGTTATACTTTCCCCTTGTGGTTCTTGTGTGTGTGTGTGTGTGTGTGTGTGTGTGTACAAAAACATCAAAAGAACTCCATTCTAAATGCTTTTATATAATATATATATATATATAATATATATATGAGCGTATCCATAAAAGAAGGTGCCAATTTTGTCCTGCAAATCAATCTATTCCATCATAATTTACATGTCGAAAAGGAAAGCGAAATTAAAAGGCAAAATCTTGTTTATTTTATCAATATTTTTTACTTTGCGCGCAAATAATGACACTTTTGGGCGAGTTAAACTCGAATCTATCAAAAGCACTTCAAAGGAAAATGAACCACTAAAAGAAGTTCATTCAAGCCTTGTTTAATAAGAATTTAGCTAGTGTACTAAGATACTAATAACATACATACATACATACATACTGTACATACACACACACACACACACACACTCATATATATATATATATATATAATATATATATTACACAGGGTCTATCAGAAAGGGGTGGGGGCTAGGAGGGTCAATTGGCTTGCTGGGCCTCAAGCTTAAGGGGGGGCGGGGTCTCAAATTTAGAAATTTTCAGGTTTGAATATAATGTTTTGCAGTGCTGGGCAGCGCAAACGAAAATTCACTTGCGCAAGCGCAAATGCGCAAACCCAAATCCATACCTAGCGCAAATGCGCAAACCCAAATCCATACCTTGCGCAAGCGCAAATGCGCAAACTTCTCGAAACTTGCGCTTGCGCAAACGCAAACTATTTATATATACAGGGTTTAAAAAAAAAAAAATAGGTGCGGTTTTTTTTGGGACACCCTGTATAAAATTAAATTTATAGTAAATCAAATCAAATCAAAAGACTTTATTAACAGACACACGATCCATAGATATATCAATAAAGAATAGATACAAAATTACAATGTTAAATAAATAATAATTAAAAAAAAAGAAATTACAATATTACAAAAAAAAAATACTTCAAAGCTCCTCAGAGTCCTCCTCCAACTCCATCGTGAGCAGGTCCATGTTGCCCTTCAGGAACACAAACCTCTCAAAGTTCTCAGAGGTCAGGCTGGACCTCTTGGGCTTCATGATGTGGGGCTGGACAGAGACTGGTGTCTGAGGCTGTCCATGGTTCACTAGTTATATACAGTAGTTATGACTTATGAAGTTTCTAGAAGTTACTAGAGTAGTTAGTAGTTTGAACTCTGAAATAAAATTAAAATCAACTAATCAAACAAACGTGTTTCACAGCGTTGTTGGTATACTGAGTGCTCACTGCTGTCTGGCGGCGCCACCTGTCTGGCAGTCACGTGTTTATGAGCTAAATCCACTATTTTTAATATTTGTTTTTTTTCACGTTTGCGCACAAGTTTGCGTTTGCGCAAGAACTTGCGCAAACGCAAATGCGCAACCGAAATCACACTTGCGCAATTGCGCAATTTGCGTTTTGCGCAAGTGTTTGCGCAAGTGCCCAGCACTGATGTTTTGTAGTGAAAGTAATAATTGGGTTTAGCTATGGGACTCAAAAGCTGGAAGTGGCCCGGGCCTCTCTGGACCTCTGAGAGGACCTGTGTGTGTGTATATATATATATATATATATATATATATATATATATATATATATATTATTCTACAGGGTGTCCATAAAGTCACGCATCATAGAAAAAAACAACATTTATTTTATGATAATAAAAACCCACTCTAATAGACAGAGTTTATTTCCACAACAGTTTCGGTGCCCACTGGCATCCTCTTCGGGTGGATACAGAAAAACGTTTCATTCGTCTCATTCGTTTTTCTGTATCCACCCGAAGAGGATGCCAGTGGGCATCGAAACTATTGTGGAAATAAACTCTGTCTATTAGAGTGGGTTTTATTATCATATTTTGACTTTCACGTAGAAAAAGTGGTTTTTTTTTTTTTTTTTTTGCATTTAACATTTATTTTTATTTATATTTATTTTATTTATTTGTTCAAAATGATTCCCACCAATCTCAAAACATGTTTGTAAACGAAAAAGCAGGTTTCTTTGAATGTTCCTCAACATATTTGGCCTGATGGAGACATAAATAAATAAACATTGACTACGTTCCTATGATGCGTGACTTTATGGACACCCTGTATATTTATACCCCTTTGGACAAAATGTTTTTAGATTTTTTTTTTTTTTTTTTAATTTATTAACTAATATTCCAAGGAGCAGATTGTAGACACCAATCGATCAGGGAAGTATTCCTTGGGGGGGGGGGGCGTCAGGCAGGAGACAGGGAGTCTTGTCTCACCTACCCTGTGAGCAGTCCAGCATGCTCTCAAACACACACTTCTCCCCCTATTCTTCATTACACATACAGTACATCCACTTTACACACTACACAATCTTTTCAAAATAAAAATAAAAATAATAAAATGGCGTCGAGGGCCTTAAAGACCTTGATTTGGCTCTCTCCTTCTTATATAAGGGTGGGGTGGGGTTGTTTATGAGGGCGTGCATTTGCCCTTGCCCACTCCTTTCTATATAAACTTAATTTGTAATACAAAAAGTTGTGCATCATTTTCATTATGTGAATAACTTTTACGGAAGTAAATACAGGGTGTTCTAAAATTACCTAGTAAACTTTAATATGTCTGTGGATCAGGAATTGTGAACAATGTGTTGAAGTTGAAGGAAGACACTTTGAAGATCTGAAATAAACAATTATTGTTGTTGTTTTTCTTATTGTTGCTGTATTTGAAATAACATTGTTAAATATCGCATAATTTTTGTTAAGATATTGCGTTCATATAAAAGTTAACTAGGTAATTTTAGAACACCCTGTATGATGTTATATGTGTTTAATGTAAACCAAATTTATGTTGGAGGAACATAGAGCGCCGGCTTGTCCAACACACGGCCCGCGGGTAGAGTCCGGCCCGCCAAATATTTGTGTTAGGCCCGGCTGGCTGATACTGGAAATTCACTATCTAATGTCATATTTTATTTCAATAAAATTTAATTTTAAAATAAAATTTTATCTAAAATTTGCACACTGGCCCTAGGTGTGGGTCATTAATTGAAATATGGCCCTTCATGAAAAAAAAGGTTGGACACCCCTATTTTAGCACATCTCGCCTCGTTATATACTCTAAGTATTAAAACAAAAAAATTAGGAGCACCATATTCCATACAATAGCAAATACCAAATTTATAATACTAGTGAAACTAGCTGCATAACTGTCGCTACTCCACACCATAAGTGTGTTAATAATGTAGATATAGTTCCGTGAAACACAAAAGCTATTTCTTCATAAGATTGGTCGCCTCTTTGTGACTTATCGTATATTTGGTTGGTCTGTTGCCATCTGACTCAGCTATGTAGTTATATATATAGGCTCTTATGCCAAAATGAGGTCGAAAATTACACTGATGATCCATTACATATGCAGTGTGTGTATTATATATATAATATATATATTATAAATATAATATATATATATATATATATATATATATATATATATATATATATTATATATAGGGTGAACCAAATGTAGGTGGACAGTAAATGATAACGTTTATTTTGAGAATACATATTTAATTTTTTGTATACTATAATACAAAATAAAATTTAAATAAATTTAGTTATAATATTTAATATAATAAAACACAAACACCATAGTTATAATGAACACCATAGTTATAATATAATATAACACAAACCGTATTCAACCTACTGTCCACCTACTTTTGGTTCACCGTGTATATTGAAAAACTTGCAGTAAATATATTCATGTTATCAGTACACACACACACACACACACATAAGGATTATTTTTCCTTTTAACAACTCACTCTGTCACACAGGAACGGAAATGATGATGAAAGTGGGGTGGGGGAAGATGGAAATTTGGGGGAAGGACAAATTGGAGAAAGGGGATGAGGAACCGAAAAAAAGAGACCCTCGAAACAAGGGCGAGAGTCAAAAACCCTCTTGAATCGTAAAAGGGTAGAATAACTGCATCGTCAAAAATTTATTTTGGGTAACCGTTATATCATGACCCTGTAGATCAAATTACATAAGCTAAATTTGCCCAATTTGGGTATACTTACCACCAAGAGGGTTGGGAGGGGGTTACGGCCCTCTCATGCGTGCAATTTAAAATATGGCGGTGCAGTTATTTGATCCCGTTTGCAATTACCAATATGGTAAAGAAACCAATATGGTACCAATATGGTACCGTTAAAAATATGGTAAAGAAACAAATACGAAAGAATCTAGAGAGTGTATAATGAGGTCCTCCCAGGAAGAAGTGGCTAAACGACAAAAACAAAAAAGCCACAACTTTTGAAGCTATTTTCGGTCGCTTAGCCACTTCTTCCTTGGAGGGCCTCGTATCAGAAATTGAAAACAAAACTTATCTATCGATTTTTACCCGTTCATGGTGAAATTAACAGTGACTAAACGGGCTCACATTTAAACTATGAGGACAGCTAAGCTACATGCGACTGAAATTTTTAAAAAATAACGTTTGCTAGATTTATTTTACAGTTACTTCCTCCACTTGCCTCAAACTTCCGCTTTAATAATTAAAAATCGATAAGATTCTCAGACAAAAAAGAAGGATTAAACTCGAAATTTTGGGCGAATTAAATTTACAGTCTTATCGATGATGTCTGAAGTGTTCCGAAAAAGTGTTGTTTTTGTTATCTCTCTTTACATCAACAAACAAACAAACTCGATAATAATTCTTTTGACAATTGAACAAATCCATAATTTGCTCGATGGAGAAATGGTGCTTTCATTATGCTTCACTATACCTCATTTACATCGAAATAGCGACATTGTATCAGTCATCACCATAAGTCTAAATTATAAATAAGATAAAATAAGACATGCGACACTAATAATAATTTTATATTTATAATTTAATTTTTATTATAACTATTTTAAGGTGATTCGTTCCCAATTTCGGTCATTCCCAATTTCGGTCATTCCAAATTTCGGTCATTCCCAATTTCGGTCATTCCAAATTTCGGTCATTCCAAATTTCGGTCATTCCAAATTTCGGTCTTCGTCTAAGAATGAGAAATTTGAAAGTGGGAATTTTTTCAAAGGAGTCAATTCTCAAATAGATCCATTCTTATTCCCACTGTATTCATATACGATTTCCTATTTTAAGTTAGATTTTTCATAAAAAGAAACATACCCTTCGGGCATGCAACTGCGTAATAGCGCTATTTTTACCCTTTCCCAACTCAGTAAACTCTTTCCCAAATCTGGGTATCTAGGGCATTCGCACTTTCGGACCGCGAACGTGAATGGGAATGGCGTCAAATGGGAAATAATTTCCAAATGTTGGCGTGAGGTACAAAAATGCATTAACTCAGTTTGCGCAAGACAAACGTTAGATTTAGAGCTACGTAGACGGGGGGGGGGAGGGGCGAGGAGGATAAAAGGGTCTTGGGCCAGAAATACAAAACAAATGCACCACAGATATACCGCAATGCACCAGAGATATACCGCAATGCACCACAAATGGACGACGCTCGTTAACTAAAAAGAAAAATTGCATTAAAAACACGTTAAATTATAAAATCAAAATGAATAATTACTTTAATAAGACAGCCATCTTTTCCTTCCAACCTCAAGAGACAAATCTATCAATTAGCACATTAGTACACTTTGTAGACTATGTGCACTTTCACGACATAATGCATTGACTGTAAGTAAATGCAAATAGAATTTCGACCGAAGTTTTATGAAAAGATTTGATATACCTGTTTTTATGAGGTATAAAAAGGGCCATTTGTGTGGTCGGCGGGATGGCTGGCCAGAAAACCGTTCTTTACGAAACAACTCTGGTTCGCGTATTGAAGGATGTCCACGATCCAGTCTAATACATACTTGTGTCTTGATATTGTATGTGTATATACAGGGTGAGCGAAAAGTCCCTGCGCACCTGTCCACTTCCAACACAGTGCAGGTACAGGTTCACTACACTTCTTGCAGGTGCACAGGGACTTTTCGCTCATCCTGTATATTCCCTTTTGTTTATGTATACCAAATATAAAGGCATATATTTAATCATTATAAATCTGTAGCAATCATAAAAAAGTGCCATTTTAATGACTAAAATAATGTTTTGAGGGGCTGTTTAACCTCCTTCGAAGGGGTACAGATCGCGTGATGCAGAGAACCTACGGTTTTACGTAGGATCCGAACCATCTACGAGTCGATATATCATCTGAACGTAGCAGACAGACATTCACCCATTCAATCACTGAAGAGACTCAAAGTCGCTAAACCTCGCTGATGTAATGGAAAGCGGTGTTACCACTTGGCCACGACGCAGCTCGCATTTCAGTATAGCTTCACTTATGAAATTTTGTATTTTTATTTTTTTCCTGTTCAAGCCAAAATAACCTCTAATATTCAGATCGTAAGGTTCAAAATCGATTGTCAAACTCATGTTGCCATAAGGCAACATTCGGCGTTAAACGATTAACTTCAGTCAGATTTAACACAGGTGAGTGAATTAGTATAAAACTCCTGTATTCAGGATGGGGGGGGGACGGCATTTTTGCCGCCGCTCGCCCTTGGCCCTCCTTCATGCATAAAAAAATTATAAATTTGGTACTTTAACTAAAACTACTGTAAACAATACGTGCAGTACTTTGTCTAATTGTACTCTTGGCTCCTGAAGTGCATATCCAGTGTTTTATGTCTAGAAATATATAGATATACAGTTTATTGAGACAGTGTATATACACACACAGTGTATATATATATATATATATAATATATATATATATATATGCGCCTCGGTGGTGTAGTGGTTAGCGTCGCTGACTACGAATCTATCGGTCCCGGGTTCGAGACCAGACGGCAGCCGGCGCGCAGCAAAACCCAGCTGTTCATCCTTCCACACAATAAAGAAAAGTGGTTGGTAGATAAATGGGTACCCAAGGTGGCCTAGTGGTTAAGACGCTGGGCTGCTGATGGGGCGTGGTTCGGATTCCACGTTAAACTGTAGGTCTAAGGTGGAGTGAAAAGCTTGACCTTCGTCAGAATGAACAATTCGGGCGGGAGCTAACCAAAGGTTACCAGAGGTATATATATATATATATATATATATATAATGAAAATAACCAAGAAAGAAAAAGGAAACACAGAATGGTGCTCAAGCGCTTTTGTCTAATGACATCCTCAGGAACACTGAAATTAATAACAAATCGAATTGGTATATACAGTTCATATAATAGACAAACAAAAATGATATGATTGGTGCAGGGAATATTGAAGGAGGATTATACAATCCACGTGGGAAAGCTACCAGAGTTTTACCTTGCTCTTTTTAGCTAAATCTGTTTAGAATGAATTCAAAATAATAGGATAGAGCGAAAAAATGCCCTGGTTAAGGTTGAAATTGTGGAGCAAGTGTAGTTTACGTCCCCCTGTGGTGCCGAGTGTAGTTTGCGTTCCCCTATATTATCCTAGTGTAGTTTGCGTTCCCCAACTTTGTCCGCGTATACCTAATCAAATAAAACGTTAAAACTAACGAAAATATTACGACTTAACCTAACCAATCGTCAATATATACACACACTCGTATGTATATATATATATATAATATATATATATATATATATATATATATATATATATAAACTTGACGATTGGTTAGGTTAAGTCGTAATATTTTCGTTAGTTTTAACGTTTTATTTGATGGATTCATTTAAAAAATGTCTCCTAAGATCCTAGCGTAGTTTATGTTCCCCAACTTTGACCTAGTGTAGTTTGTGTCCCCTTTTGCGTCAGGGGGACGTAGTAAACTACACTTGCTCCGAAATGGTTTGTAAGTTGAATAATGGCACACTCAATAATGTTTCTATTTACCAATGTTGCTTGAGTGAAACAAAATTGAAGAATTATTCCAATCAGTACAATGAGACAAATGGACAAATAGGGCACTGAAAGACTGTCCCCTTCTAACGGAATATTAATGTTGTTTTACAAGCTTGTTTGAATCTTTTCCCGTCTGTCCAATATAAAAGAAGTCACATTGCTTACAACCAATTTTATAGATAATGCCTGAATTCTTGGTAGAACTATTTTTTATAATGACATTTTTCACAATATTATCATATAAAAATACTACATTAATATTCAAAAGTTTAAAAATACATTAGCAATGCCTAAAAAGCCTTGAAAAAAAGGGAGTACTATAATATTCTTTGACAAAGTGCGAAGGTTATTATTCACACGATAGAATGTTCGTTTTGCCTTGATAAGACACGACTCCAAAAAAACAGCAGGGGAGTAACGCAACTCACTTCCAATATTGTTGATTTTTTGTAACTCCTCATCTATGGTACTCCGGGCTAACGATCCTAAGAACACGTAAAAATATAAAAGAAAACATAGCTTGGATCATCTGAAGATCAGGGCCCCCAGCCTTCTTTAGTTAGCCTTATAAGGCTAAACTAACGAAAATATCACGACCTAACCTAACCAATCGTTAGGTCAACTGTACGCCCTTGACGATTGGTTAGGTTAGATCGTGATATTTTCGGTAGTTAGCCTTATAAAGCTAACTAACGAAAGCTGGGGGCCCTGATCGTCAGGTGATCCCATAGCTTTCTTGATGGGGGGGGGGGGTGTCATGTCGGTAGTAAAAGTGTACATAAGACAAATTGTTTGTTTTTTAAGATAAATACTAAACTTAAAACTTAGACTTTCCTCCTCCAATATTCTCTGCACCAATCACATAATTTTTTTATTCTATATGAACTATATATATAGGGTGAACCAAATGTAGGTGGACAGTAAATGATAACGTTTATTTTGAGAATACATATTTAATTTTTTTGTATACTATAATACAAAATAAAATTTAAATAAATTTAGTTATAATATTTAATATAATATAACACAAACACCATAGTTATAATGAACACCATAGTTATAATATAATATAACACAAACCGTATTCAACCTACTGTCCACCTACTTTTGGTTCACCGTGTATATATACTGTCGCTATCTTGTTAATAATTTCAGTGTTCTCGAGGATGTCATTAGACGAAAGCGCTTGAACACCATTCTGTGTTTCAATTTTCTTTCGTAGTTATTTTCATCATAAATATTATTCACGTGTTACTTTCATGAAATAATTCACACACACACACACACAGAGTATATATGAATATTACACACACACAGTATATATGAAATTATGAATATTAAAGATTCTTTTAGAATTGCGAATGCAGCGATATATCGATGCGAGCGCAACCTTGACTTGCGAGAACAGACAAAGGATTTCGTGGAAAAGCTGCAAATTTTATGCCCATTTAAAAAAAAAAGTAAAAATACCCGAAATAAGCAAAAAAATACTTCTAAAAAAAATAATGACTAATAAAAATATCAGAATAAAAACCCGATCATCCACCAATTAGTAATTTCTTATGATTTTTACCAAAAACCAAAACAATAAAAGGTAAAATTTACTACAATAATAAACTTTAAAAAAAGGTAAAAGGAATAAATATTTTCTGAAAAAATTGGTGAAATATTATAAATTGTAATATTATATTATTTTTTTTTACAATAAAAATATCATCGCATTATTTTTTTTTAATGCAGGAAGGAGGGGCCAAGGGCGAATGCACGCAAAAGCGGCCCCCCCCCCAATAGAAGAAGAAGAGAACCAAAATCAAGGTCCAGGGTTTTCGAGATGCCTAGACACTCCTCTGCAGAAGAGTCAAAATCAAGGTCCAGGGTTTTCGAGATGCCTAGACACTCTTCTGCGTTTGAAAGATTGAAGGTCACAGACAGGGGGAAAGATGGATTGAGGAAGATTGTTCCAGAGTTGACCGGTTGAGCAGATGAAAATTTTAAAATACCGATTAACCCTCGCGTTTACACAATATTACCGAATTTGTCCCGCTGTAATGAAACCAAATTCATTATAAACCATTTTTATAATAGAAATACTTAAGTTGGCCCTTCATCTATAAAGAAAATGTGAGGTTTAAGTCAAATGTAAATACTGTACACTACATAACCATTACAATCCAATTACAACTAGCGACTCCACTTCCTTAAAGAAATGGAATCTTTGGGACAAATGGACAATCGCAAATACTGAGACTCAACAACGTCCAGCAAAACCAATTCTATTTCTCAAATCCACTAAGTGCCATTTCAATTCCGATTCCAATTCAGATTTGCATCTGTAGAGTAAATCCGGCCAAAATCTTATATTGGCAACTTAGTATAATAATAAATTCCCTAAACTATGAAATCTGAAGATTTATGGCACTGTTTGGCATCAAATTATGACATTTATTGTAGATTTGTGACGTTGGACCGAATTCGCTGAAAGAGCAGAAATTATGGGGAAGACTTAATATCATGATACATCTATCTATCTATCTATCTATCTGTCTATCAATCTCTCTCTCTATATATATATAAACAATAACAGAGTATATTGTGGTCAAGAAAAACCTTACTAAGGTCCTTTTCATGATGCGTGATAGCATCATTAAGTGTGATTATATACTTGAAGTAATCTCTCTGTGTTACTAGGTATGATAACGTTGATGTCACGTATTCTGGTGTCACACTGTAGCATAAATATACGTATATTATATTTATTTATACCTTTGGTTTGCTTCCGCCCGAATTGATCATTCTGACGAAAGTCAAGCTTTTCACTCCACCTTAGACCTACAGTTTAACGTGGAATCCGAACCACGCACCAGCAGCAGCCCAGTGTTTTAACCACTAGGCTACCCAGGGTACCCATTTATCTACCAACCAATTTTTTTTATTGTGTGGAAAGATGAACAGCTGGGTTTTTCTGCGCGCCGCCTGCCGTTACCGGATCTCGATCCCGTGGTCGATGGATTGGTAGTCATCGACGTTAACCACTACACCACCGAGACGCATATATAATTATAATAATAATAATAATAATAATAATAATGATAAATATTACGTATTGATGCACTCCCATAGAAATAATTGATCCTTTAATCACTTGCGTTACTTTATGAACACCCTGTACATTATAAAATACAAGTACTTTATCGTAGATGTCAAAAAATATAATCGCCACATGTTTTAAAATATATTATTATTATTATTATTATTATTTCTTAAGCATGATGAGGCGTTTGTATGGGAGATAATACAGGGTGTGTATAAAGTAAGGCGAGTGAAGAGACAAATCCGATTTGAATTATATTAAGGCGAGCGAACATGGACGAGTAATATTTATTACATTTACCTTATAACAACTGTAATGTACAACATGTACTTTATAACAACTGTAATGTACAACATGTACTTTATAACAACTGTAATGTACAACATGTACTTTATAACAACTTTTTAACAACTGTATAGTCGATAGTAAGGTTTATAAGAGGTGTTGAAAATGTTTTTATCAGTTAAAAAACAAGTTAAAACTAGTTTATTAAACAAGTTCAAATCGGTTTTGTCTCTTTACCCGCGTTACTCTATATCAGAGGTCGGGGAACAGGGGTAAATTACCCCAAATGGGGTAAATTTAAAAATTTTGGGGGTAATGCGGGCGGTATGAGAGCCTCAGTCGTGAGTATGGTATCATGAAACGAAGAGGTACTTTTAGTGCTTGACACTTTGTGCTGATATTTTTTTCGTAGATTTTTATTTTATTTTGTTACATAAATGTGGCGTTATTCTAAATTTTAGAATATTACGAATTTACGTCCTGATTTTGATGTTGTATCAAAATTGAAACCATCATTTTTCCAAAACCTGAAGTGGAGATGTTTTGAATGAAATTCTTCAGTTCTTCAATCCTTTTTACTAATTTTGTTTGTGTGCTATTCTTATGCCAGCATGTGTGGCTTTTTTTTATTTCTCCATAATGGATCCAATAAACATTTTTTGAATTTGAATTTTTTGTATACCATATGCAACAATTTTAAGAGCAATTGGCTTGTTTTTGTTTACTTTGTAGTCTGGGGGTAATTTCATTTTACTGAAATAGATTTTTGGGTAATACCCGAAAAAGTTTCCCGACCCATGCTCTATATACACACCCTGTATTAACAAGAGATAATAATAACAATAAAAAGATAAATAATATAAATAATTTATCATTAAAATAATATTATTAATTTCAATCTGATAATATCCGGATCACCTGAAGATCAGGGCCCCCAGCTTTCGTTAGTTAGCCTTATAAGGCTAACTAACGAAAATATCACGACTTAACATAACCAATCGTTAGACCAACTGTACGCCTTTGACGATTGGTTAAGTTAGGTCGTGATATTTTCGTTAGTTAGCCTTATAAAGCTAACTAAAGAAGGCTGGGGGCCCTGATCTTCAGGTGATCCAAAACAACACACCAATTTTCTCCGTAACCGATTAAAAAACTAAAATTGCATTTTGCAGCCACTCTTTACCCCTAAAACAGATTTTCAGTAATTCGTACGGGAAAGTTTATACAATTATCAGATACGAAAATGGAAAAGGAAAAATGGAAAAGGAAAAAATGGAAAAGGAAAAAATGGAAAAGGAAAAAATGGACAAGGAAAATGGAAGAGAAAAATTGAATATAAAGTCTCAACATTGGTTCCAATTGCGTTTATTTACATATTGGACGCATTTACCGCTTTTCGAATTATGTAAACGAACATGATTGAATAATTCGAGGAATTTCTCCGCCCCCCCCGCCGGTGGGGGCCGGGGTGAAATTTGGCGTCTGAGAGTTTCTTTAATTTATTTTCAGGGTTTATATCCTGTTTCCTTTTAAAATTGTGTTTATTTTTATTTTGGTTAACACCGAATCGGGAAAGAAGATAGAGAAAAGATTCAAGAGAAATTGCTTTGAATTTAAAATAACGCTAAATTTGATCAAATAATGACAAATGTACGACCTAAATGCTAAGGAATTATATATTTACGACCTAAATGCTAGACAGGGCTATATTTATGACCTAAATGCTAGACAATGCTATATTTATGATGTAAACGCGACAATATAAATGTACGACCAAAATGCTAAATAATGATATATGTACGACTTAAATGTTAAACAATGATATACATGTACGACCTAAATGTTAAACAATGATATAAATGTACGACCAAAATGTCAAACTGATATAAATGTACGACCAAAATGTCAAACTGATATAAATGTACGACCAAAATGTTAAACAATGATATAAATGTACGACCAAAATGTTAAACAATGATATAAATGTACTACCAAAATGTTAAACAATGATATAAATGTACTACCAAAATGTTAAACAATGATATAAATGTACTACCAAAATGTTAAACAATGATATAAATGTACGACCAAAATGTCAAACAGTGATATAAATGTACGACCAAAATGTTAAACAATGATATAAATGTACGACCAAAATGTTAAACAATGATATAAATGTACTACCAAAATGTTAAACAATGATATAAATGTACGACCAAAATGTCAAACAATGATATAAATGTACGACCTCAATACTAAACAATGATATAAAGGTACGACCTAAATGACAAAGGAATTTTTGGAAGAGAAATAAACAGAAATGAGGGAAGGAGAAATTAAAGAAAGATAAAAAACGGGCTCCCCCCCCCCATCTCTCTCTCTACAAAACAAGATAATAATTAAAATAAGGAAAAAGAGAAACTGAATTAAAACAAACACAACAAAGAAAAAACAAAAACATTTTAATAATACGCGATATTATTAAAAAGAAAACTACAATGCAATTTTCGAATAAACCCCCATTAAGATTAAATGATCTTTGCATGAGATTAATTAGAGCAGTGGTTCCCAACGTGAGCACTAGCGCCCCCCAGTGCATGACTCCAGATTTGAAAAAATTTACTGGAGCACAGCTCTGAATTTACTTTTTTTCCCCTTACACCACTAGATAGGTTAATGATAGTAAACTCTTGAATTGACGACATACCAATTACAAATTGTTTTAGCTAAACATAATAATACAATAATGTACAGTTTATAACTCACCTTAAGTTTATTTATTCATTGCAGCAGCAACAGTGGACGATGTTAGACCTTGCATGTAGGCATTTGTTGCTTTTTGCTTTATTAGATTTGGATGCAACACTTGAACTTGAAGGCATATTTTGACTCTTCTCTTTATTAACCACAACAGCTTGGTGAGTTTCTTTTGTTAGGCGCAAAATTGCATTCAATGTCTTCTGGATTTGGGAATTTTCAAATTCCTCTAAAGCAGTTTTGTTAGTCTGATGCGCAGATTCCTCACTTACCTTTTGTTTCTTAGGTGGAGGAGAAGCACTTTCTTCAGTCTGTGAAACATCTAGTGAAAAAGTTTCATTTTCTAGATTAGCAGTTCATGAAGTTGGTTCATTTTTCTGAGGTCTAGCACTAGCACATTTTGTGAAAAACTAAATGACTGCTTTGCCGTATCTCTTTGCTGCACTTCATCCTGGTATTTCTTTACTGCAATATCTAAGCTGTGGGCCCAAACTCTGAGACCTCTTGTATTGTAACAAATATTTTTTTTGGAATTAAAATGTTCCTCCCAGTTTTGCTTCTTTGAATATTTGTTCTTGCATTGACCACAAAAGTAACCCCTTTTAATACCCTCACTTTTCTCTCCAACTTCATCAATATTAGGATCCATTATTGATTATTGACTACCTGAAAAAATACAAAATAAGTAAAAGTTAGTAAATATAGTATGGTAAAAGTGAGTAAAAGTAAGTAAATATAGTACAATGAAAGTAAGTAAAAGTAAGTGCTTTAAACTTAGTAAAAGTAAGGAAGAGTAAGTAAAAGTAGGTAAGTTAAAGTAAGTAAAAGTAAGTTTAAACTTAACTAAACTTTTCAATTCTAGAGTCATGGTGGATTACTTAAAACCGCACAAGTAATTATCTGGCCAATTTATCAAACCTGGCCGAGATCAATGGAACATAGTCCAATCCTGATAATTTTATATTAAAAAAATATACGTTTTAATAAAATTTTAATTATCAAAACATTGAAGCTTAACAAAAAATAAAAATAATTGTTAAATATGGAATTACCAACTAAACTTAAAATAACTAAATTTGTAATTTAAAAAAATTGGTTTGTTCAAGAACGTATACGCAAAAAAATTGCATAACGTCTAGCGGATGAACAAAACCCAAACCCAAATTTACTTTTTCTCATGGTCAAATTTACTGGAGCAATGCTCCCAAGATCCCAGGAATCTGGAGTCATGCCCCAGTGGGCGTTTGAGAATCTTGGGGGCGCTAGGAAACTAAAATTGTTACCTTCTATTATTAAATCACTTATCCTGTTATATTATTATCTTTATGAGGGGGCACCAGCAAATATTGATGGACATAAGGGGGCGTTAACCTAAAAAAGATTGGGAACCACTGAATTAGAGTGATTTGAGGGGCATGAGACTAGCGAAAATGTACAGCAATTCTCAGAAACAAATTGTGGCCATTTTTAAATTTCTTTAATAATATCTTATAAAGCCTTTTACATATATGACATAAAATGGTTTACAATGAAGCACGCAGTAATCTACCGAAGCTAAGTTTACTCCACCAAGATTAAAAAGGGAAATTTTTTTAAACCTCTTATTCCAAGGACGAATTTTTTGCTTTTTTTTTTGTAACTATTTCAAAGGCTGTTCCTCATAATTCGTTTTGTTTCTAAGTTTTTTGTGTTTAGAACAGCGTCATATTATAGAGAACGGAAAACGATATGACGGAATCCTAAAAACCACAACTTTATGAACAAAACAAGAGGAAAATTGCTTAAATTAATTGAAACGTGTTTTTCTACTCGGACTATTTTTAACACGCTTTAGTCAAAAAACGACACACACTGGTGAGAGTATGCTCTCACCAGGATTTAATGGTAGCGTTCGCGATTCCTACTCAAGAGATTCCGGGTTCGAATCCTGGTGGGGCAGTTGTTATATAATATATATATATATAATATATAACCGGGAGACACGGGTGGATCACTCGGCTAAACGACAGGCTAAAAATTGAAAACAACCGGACGATAATTCATTGGTCGAAGAAAACGGATAACGCTGTCGTTTTCAGAGGTATTTCTAGTGTCGCCATTTTTTTATCAAAGTTAATCCTGTCGTAGGCGAGTTAATAAGTTAATACTTCAAAAAATATATATATATACAGGGTGTTTCAGGTCGACCCTAGAAATATGGAATTTGGTATTTGAAGTTTGTCATAGTAATTCCTACCTACTTGCTACAAATTCCGCTAATTTCCATATTTCTAGGGTCGACCTGAAACACCCTATATATATATATATAATATATATATATATATATATATATATATATATATATATATAGTAGTTAACGCCGTTAAATTCTAATTCTGCTTTTGATATGATTGGCCTAGAAACCTTTTTATGAATGTTAGTTATCGATGACCTTAGGGTGACCTTTATCGGTGACCGTGTTAATATTATACACAAGTAAACTAAAGACATGAACGCAGGGATGCTTTAATTTGTCTGGGCTGATTCGGTTCTTTAGCCTCCTTCGCAGTATCTTAAAAGGTCATGTGATGGAAGGGACCTACAGCTTAAATCCAAACAACGGGTTGATACATAATCTGGATGCGGGGGACGGCCCCCCCCCATCCAACTACCCTCCAGATACCATCGTTGCTTAGCTGATCGACGGAAGCGGTGTTACGATATTAGCCACGACGTAGCCACGACGTAGCCACGACGTAGCCACGGGGGACGGTTTGAAATTGTGGAGGTTCTGAGTTCTTGGACTAGTGTGTGTAGAGCAGGCTTGAGGAGATATAAATGTGCTCGTGATTGAAACGACTACATTTGTGTCACTATGTAAAGGAAACACAAACTTGTGATGCATCTTGAATCCTGCTCCTGAAGAATCATACGTGTGGACTTATAAAACCAGGTGTGTGTGTGTGTGTGTGTGTGTGTGTGTGTGTGTGTGTGTGTGTGTGCAAACTAACTTCACGGACACGTAAATAATTATAACCTTGATCACACATTAATTATGATATCAGAGAGCACTGTTGCTTTCATTCGTAATGAACTACGGACGGAAGCTTCATCAGTACGATGACTATGTCTTTGACAATGATACAACGAGCTGCTAGTACTCTGTACTCTGAATGGGTGCATGGGCAGAATAGTGAAGCCTTCCCTTGAACTTGACACACACACACACACACTATATATGCGCCTCGGTGGTGTAGTGGCTAGCGTCGCTGACTAATCCATCGGCCCCGGGTTCAAGACCCGACGGCAGCCGTCGCGCAGCAAAACCCAGTTGTTCATCCTTCCACATAGTAAAGAAAGTGGTTGGTAGATAAATGGGTACCCTAGGTGGCCTAGTGGTTAAGACGCTGGGCTGCTGATGGGGCGTGGTTCGGATTCCACGTTAAACTGTAGGTCTAAGGTGGAGTGAAAAGCTTGACCTTCGTCAGAATGAACAATTCGGGCTGAAGCTAACCAAAGGTTACATATATATTTGTTCCGTGCGGTAGTCTTTCTTCACACGAAAGTCAAGCTGGTTCCCTCACTATATATATACATATATAATATACTACAGTTATTGCCCTTTTTGGCAACATATCGAAAATATAGATCATAAATTCTCGAAATTCTCATTTATTCTAACAAATTAAATTTTCTGCCAATACATAAACTCCCAAAGTCACATTTTCCTCTAGTTTATCCACACTTCACATATGAAGCCCTCCAAGGAAGAAGTGGCTAAGAGGCAAAAGTTTAAAAAAAAAAACGCCCGAAAATGCAGTTAAAGTTGTACCAATTTGACACTTTTGAAGATATTTAAACTTTTGACGATATTTTTAATTTTGTCGCTTAGCCTCTTCTTCCTGGGAGGGCCTCATATAATATAACTGCATTTGGGAGCGTATGTGACTACATCATTAATCCTTTAATCCTAAACCGAAAGAGATTTGTACGAAAAGTAAACAATAGTGATTATTATGCTCATACGTCATAAATACTTGGTTTTGCTTCCGTCCGAATTGTTCATTCTGACTAAGGTCAAGCTTCTCACTCCACTTTAGACCTACAGTTTAACTTGGAATCCGAACCACGCCCCACCAGCAGTCCAGCGTCTTATCCACTAGGCTACATTTATCTACCAACCAATAGTTTTATTGTATGGAAGGATGAATAGCTGGGTTTTGCTGCCCGCCGCCTGCCACCATTGGGTTTCGATCCCGGGGCCGATGGATTCGTAGTCAGCGATGTTAACCACTACACCACCGAGGCGCATTAATATTAAAATGTAAGATATATTTGAAGTACAGATGTGATCCTTAATGATGATCAGAGTTACAAAACAATTTGCCCTGATGATAATGATTGAAAATATGATGGACCATCAAATACGTCACGAACTTCGAACGAGGTAATTAATACGGACAGTGGATATATCTCAAACGAAAATTATACTCTTCAACGTAATAGATATAGATTTTTTACACTTATTTAGCTATGGGATTACTGAATAATCAATCGGATGAATTAAAATTAATCAATGTTCAACCGGATGAATTAAAATTAATCTTTGTTCAACCAGATGAATTAAAATTAATCAATGTTCACTCAGTTTTCATTAAAGCAGTTAAATAAAACTTCACAAACTTCAAAGTTACCGAATGTGCTTTAGTCCTACATACAAAAACATATGTAATTAGTGACTCTTTCTTCCATGAAAATGTAAATATATTCAATAGACATATTTAACTCTCTAATGCCGGGTGTTTTTGTAGGGTTAAGTCTGAATACGAGTACAGTAACCCCCCGATTTACGCGGTTTCGGATTAACGCGGTCCAAAAAATATTCAATTTAAAAAAATAAAAATAAACGCAACGATTGCGTTGCTTTTATTTTTAAAAACAATTTGAATATTTTTTGGACCGCGTTAATCCGAAACCGCGTAAATCGGGGGGTTACTGTACTGTGTTTAAAACGGTACTTACTCAACCCGGACGTCCTTAAAGGTTTAAGTTTGTTTTGCTGCTGCATCACTGGACAAATCTTTTTTTCTGTAATATTACGTCCAACTAGACATTAAAAATATGTCACTTAACATAGTAAATTCTGTACAAGATAAATGCCCAACTGGACACTGTGGACAGGTTTAATGAAATGACTTTGTCCCAGGACAGGACTACTCACTGTCAAGATTGACGAGGTATTATATTTACAGTTCATTCCTGTCGCTTAGTAGAACTTTGCTTTAAGTTATGAACTTTTTTACTTTCGGTTATAATGATTGTACGTTTTTGGTTAAAAATGGCAACTCATTATTAATTAATGCATGCCATTATGTGAATATAAATTACCATACAAGAATACTTAAATTAGACCAGCCATGAGTGGATCCTAGGGTCTCTGTTGGTCTGAAACATTATAACATTATTATTATAACAAATATGAATGACTTACTGTCCCTAATAAGTACTAATCATTTGCAGTAATAGTGTGATAAACTATATATCAGTGGTTCTTAAACCCCTGGGTCACGACGCAAAATTGGGTCGCCAAGCCATTATGATTGGGGTAATTATGTTATTTATAATTTCTTTATGTTAACTCTAATCATTTTACCATTAATTCTATTATCTATTACGAGTGAACCGTAATTTGAGTCGCAGCCTAAAAAAGCTAAGAACCAATGTTATACATAAAACTAGTCGTTACTCGTTAAAAAGTGTGAATTACTAAACAAAACTTAGAATTTTCAAGATTACATTACGTTAATATATTAAGCTTTCCTTTAATCCAGTGGTGCACAAACTTTTTTTGATGTGAGGGCCAAGCGAAGAAAATAACTAAATGTATTAGCCTACTTACTTTCCATCTAAGTCATAAATTGGGTCACTTTTATATTCTAACTTTTTCATTGAATTGAAAAGACCCGTGGGGCCACTGAAAAGACCCGTGGGGGACACATTTGGCCCGCGGGCCAGGGTTTGTGCATCACTGCTTTAATCACATTTGTACTATCAATTCTTGGTTCTTTTGCATTATCCTCCCAACACTAATTTTTTTATATAATGTTGGTTTGGGTTTTGGTTATGGTACTTTATTTTCCTTCCATTATAAAAAAAATTAGTGTTGGGATTGGGTTAGGTTGTTAGGTTAGGTTAGGTTAAAAACAGCCCGCCGCAGGCGTTAGCCGTAGTTAGCCGGCTTCAAGTTAGATTAGGTTAGGTTAAGAATATTTATTCATATAACTAATGATGTAATTTCATGCCCTTTCACGATTAAAAATTAAAAGTGTTTTGCTAACGTGCTTTATTTTCCTTCAAGTATAAAAAAAAATTAGTGTTGGGAGGATAATGCAAAAGTACCCAATTTTTTTATAATCGAACAGTAACTAATTTATTTTTACATTAACTTAAATATTTTATATTCACATAATTATTATTACTGACTTTATACAGTTAAATTGCTGATTATACACAGGCCTGCGATGGTTTTGTTGTCAGAAATATTTTATAATATATAGTAATTTTTGCACGCTAGTTCCGAATAATATTCATTTTTCGCCACCACGTACAGATTTTTCACAAAATGTCCTATTTCATGTCAGTAATTTTCATTAAATTTTGATTAAAAACTACTGCTTATCAGTGGCGGCTCGTGACTTAAAACAGTTGTATGCTACAACAAAAAATTTCTGATTATATATATATATATATAAACAACTGATAAATTATAAAATAGAACTAATTCATCGCGAATTATAGTAAATGTTCTGCGTAACTAACGATAGATATAGTACTTACTTATTCACGAAAAATGAAATTCATGCGACGCTCGCTCTTACTGCAGAACTTGTCAATCACCTTTGACCTTCCGGGTTGAAAAATCCCCAAAATCTTTCAGTAGGCACGCCATGATTACATAACGAAATACTATTACCAACTGTGAATGTTCAGAAATGTCTGTAGTTTCATCTGCCATTAAAGCGACAAAATCAGCCTCTTTCATACCTTCGATTATCTTTTCACGGCAAACTTCCGACATACAATCTAGCAGTTCATTCTGGATGGTTTTAGAAGTTCCCTTGAAAACAGGATTCGATTCTATGTGTTCTTTTACCGCTAGGTTTGCCAAGTCAACAGATCTTGAATAAAGGACACTTGCACGCTACCGTATATTCCATTGCTTTGATAAAAATTTACTTGTGCAATATTTTTTACAATTTCTTTAATATTTATAGATAAAATATGTCTAGGAAGGCGTACACTCGTAAAATCACACTACTGAATTGAAATGAAACATTTTTAAATTTCTTTATTATATTTTGTGAATTAAAGACAGGAAAATATTTACAAATCATTATAATGAATGAAGCCTTTATTTATTTATAAAATTGTACTTATCTTGACTTCGACCAGCCTTCAGTAAAGCTGTATCATTTTTATTTTGCCAGCAAAATCGGCACAATTGTCTTTTAAATTGAAATAAATCAAAAGTTCACTTTTTATTAATTCTACTGAACATCTGTTTCTGTCATCTCGCCACTTAGGTTATTAGAAAAACAAATTAGACACGAACAAGCCTTAACTTTCAGTAGCGCGACACGTAAACTAATGTTTTCTAACTTTTCTAAGGAGGGAAACCTAGTATATAATTAAGTATTCTTACCTAAGTATTCATCTGAAGATATTCTTCAACTCATAAAAAATAGAATCACGTCAAAAACTCATGAAGCCGGTTTAATATGGCAATTTGGCAAAGCACAAAAAATATGTTAGCGGGCGATGCCTTCCTCGTTCCTCTCCAGCAAGGATGACAATGGCAACGGGAGCAGGATTGCCAACTCTGATTTACTAGAAATCACATCTGAATGTTGAATCTCACTTCTCCCGATTAACGAATTAATTAAGTTTGAAAACATCTCAGTCTCAAATTTTTAGTGATGAATAAAATTTTGAGTCAATTACTGAATTAAAGGACATATGGCGTCCTTTCCGAGTTTATCAAAGGACAAGGACACATGAGCTGAAATAAAGAACTGTCCTTTGAAATAAAGGACACTTGGCAACCCTATAAAATAAAATTACCGCACTATCTAAACTACTAACAAAATCAACGAGTCCCAAGAAAATACCCGGATTTTCAGATGTTTCACTCTCATCATGTCCTCTTAAGGCAAGTTCAAAGGCACCGCAAAACTTAATGCAGTCAATTAACTTTGATAATATATATCTGTTCTTTTCTACTTTTTTATTGCGTTTTTTGATGGCGTCATGGTAGGCCCGACTTAACTGTGTTGCAATATTCACACTACCGAGAACACTAAGATCCAACACATTGTTTATATGTTTTTTGTTTTCATTATGCTTCCTAATCACTGCTTTAAGATGGCCAAGATCTTTCACTCCCGTGTTACTGAATGAATCACTGTTACCAAAAAGAAGGCATGGAAAGCAGAAAAAGAGCATCCCGAAATCCAACTATAATCATCATAAATCTTTGTGAAATTGTCTTAAATATTCTCGATTGCTGCTTCCCTTGCCTTTCTGACTTAAATTTAAATCGGGAGTTGGCCTACCTAACTCTTTTATTTGAGCTTTTTCATTTAATATTCTGATGAAAAAGGTACTTTTAATAAATTGTTCACTGAATTCATATTTGTATAACAATTAATAATTTATATACAACACTTGAGTAAACAAAAACACATACACACGCATAAAAAGTTTAAAAATCAAATGCAATCGATCGAACGCTCATCACATTGACAAGTGCTGCAGCGACTGGTAGCACATTCAATGATGATTCACGCGGCCACGCCTTATCCGGAACTGGACCGAAAGACACGTCTGCGCATGCGCTTTGTCTGATTTCACTCGATTTGGGTGCTATACTGATGACAGCACATAAGTATGAAAATAGAAATACAGAGAATGCGCAGTTAATTCGTTTTTTTGTAAATCGGAAAACAATTTAGATCAAATTGGAAATTATAGAAAATATTATAGGTAATTTTATTGATTTATTATTTAGCTATTTACGTATTTTAAAAACTGATGTGCTGTAGCACGTAAGCACATAATGAGCGGCCGCCATTGCTGCTTATAAATGCTTGGTTTCACCAAGACATCAAAGAAATGGAGAAGAGATATCAGGGAAGGTGGGACATCATCATGATGGCTGATTACTGCTGGATGTTAAAACGGGATACTCCAGAATTATTACATAAAAGAAAAGGAACAGCGAGTCCATTCGACACTAAAAGACATAGATCTCACGAGAAAACTCGGGACAAATAAAGATAAATATGTAATTGACGTTAATAGTCTTCTTTCTTTTTAAAGTTGTTTGCATTTGTAATTAGTATAACAAACCGAAATAGGTAACTAATGTAAATTGAAATAAATAAAATTTATTTATGTTGTTCTTTTTTCCGTTCCAGTTTGCAGAAAATCCTTACGTGATAGAAAAAAAAATGGCCACCTTATTCGAAATGAGCGTAGTTGAATTATATAAAATCAGTTATTAGTAAGAAAACAATTCTTACAAAGTTTTCATTCGCAGGTCTGTGAATTATTAATGTTAATAAAATTTATGTTAAATTTTTACAAGTGTACATTACAGGCTTTGTAAATCAAAAACTATGTTTTTTTCTGATGGTTTTTGATGCGGTTTGAATGAAGGTTAATTTCGTTCAAACAACATCAAAAACAGTCGGAAAAACATAGTTTTAATATATAACCTAACCTAACCTAACCTAACCTAACCAACCTAAAATTCCAAAATTCCTCAAAAGCCTGTAATGTACTCTTGTAAAAAAATATCGAAATTTATATTATATACTTTTAATAATAAATTACAATTTCTACCATAATTTGTACTTTTAATCCCTGATGTAGCCAAAATGCTTATAAAAAAATATGGGTATATTTCTTAATTCGATTTTCACACACTAATATAATATATCAAAGTTTGGACTATTTTTTTTCCTAGAATATGTCCGCTTTCACATAGACCTACTCAGAATTTAGATTTTTTAGTCACATTAAGGTACGTCAGAATTTGACAGGTTAATTTTTTCTGAAAAGTGTCTCCCCGCCCCCCCCCCCACTCACCTAACCCTGTCCAAGAAGAGTGATAAGTTCAAAGTTTGTCTACCTGACATATTTTTAGATTGACCTGACATATTTCCATTTTCAGTGTTACCTAAATGACCAACAAGGAAAGAAGGATACTGATAATTAATACAGGGTGTTCAAAAGGAAAAGCAACCCGAAACGGAAAGAAAAGGATTAAGTTACAATAATATATGTACTCTCCAATGGTTTGCGTTTCTTTTTGAGCACCCTGTATTACTGTATGTACATATGTATGTACCCTATATGTACATATGTACGTATGTACGTTTCCTTTCAGTCTTTATATCAAAATTTTATATTTATATAAAAATGTTAGAATGTCGTAGTCTTAAGTTCCTTTTGTCTAGTGGTTCTTAAGTCTTGGGTCGGGACCCAAAATTGGGTCGCCAAGCCATTTTGATTGGATTATTAAATTATCATTTATCATTTATGTTATTCACAATCATTTTATCATTAATTATTTATTTTATTATCTATTATGAGTGAACTGTTTGAAAGTATGGGTCGCCGAGCTAGCCCCGCGACCAGAATTTGAGTCTCAACCTAAAAAGGTTAACAACCACTGCTTTAGTATTTAAGCTTCATGTAAAATTTTAGAATTATACCTAAAATAGTATATTTCAGCCTTTAAAGCTTTTTGTTAATTCTAAAGGGAGTTTACAGTTGTATACATTATTGGAAGCCCTCCTAGGAAGAAGTGCTAAGCGCCAAAAGTAAAATAAACGCCAGAAAACGCAATTAAAGTTGTACTTTTGAAGATATTTTGTCGAAATATCTTAAGTTCAAAAGTTACTTTACTTTTAAATTGGTGCAACTTTTAACTGCGTTTTTCTGGCGTTTTTTTAAACTTTTGTCGCTTAGCCACTTCTTCCATGGAGGGCCTCATATGTACCGTGATATTGAAAATATATTCACCTATGTAAACTCTGTGTATATTTGTAAATAAAGAACTGATATGATAAAAATGCTATATTTATATATATATTGTTTGGGTGCTACTATAGTATGCAGTTTACCTACTATTGGTTAGGTTTAGTCATGATATTTTCGTTAAAACTAACGAAAATATCATGACTAAATCTAACCAATCGTCAAGGGCGATTGACATTGGGATGTAAACAAGCAATTAGTAAACAAGATAAGAAGCTATATTAAAAGGTAGACCGCCGAATCGTAGGGAGACCGCACACTATAGTAGCACCATTTTTCTATAATTTAAAATAGTTACCGACATAAAAATAAATTCCATAACAAAATAATGAAAAACAACAAAAACTTAATTTACAAATAACAGTTTTTGGTGCTACTTAATAGCGTGATTCCTACCTCGATTGGGCGGTCTACCTTTTAATTATAGCTTCTTACCTTGTTTACTAATTGCTTGTTTACATTCCAATGTCCATCGCCCTTAACGATTGGTTAGGTTTAGTCATGATATTTTCGTTAGTTTTAACGAAAATATCGTGACTAAACCTAACCAATCGAAGGTAGACCACATACTATAGTAGCACCGAAACTATTTTTTAAATAAATAAAATTCAATAATAAATAACATTTTATATTTATTATATTTTCATTTATACCTTGGATAGGAATCACACTCTACAGTACTGTAGTTTCGAACCAAAACGGGTAGGAATCACCCTATCTAAGTATCGAAGTCACCGGTAGGAATCACGCTATTAAGTAGCACCGTTTTATTAATTAATAAACAAGTAAAAATTGTTTAAATCCAGTTACACACAAAAAAAAAAAAAAAATTGACGCATGCGCACTCAAAACTGAAGTCTAGGAACATCCATCATTATACCAAACGAGTCGAAAGTCTGGAAACATAGGAACTATGCTTTTCAATGCAAATTTACATATATATATATATATATATATATATATATATATATATATATATATACTAATTACTGTATATTTGCATTGAAAACCATAGTTCACAATTTCACATGTTTCCAGACTTTTGACTCACTCTGTACAGTTCAAATACAGGGTGACCCAAAAGTCTGTGTCCCCGACGCCTTCTAAACAATTTTTTTTCGGGTCAACAGATTTTTGGGTCATAATTGTAGATATAATCACGCACTTGACATCAAATAAAGTCACAAATTTTTTGGCAATTGATTTAACTCCCGACTAAATTTTTCTTTTTTAGTTATCGACAATTTATGAGTTAAAAAGTTTTAATTGATTTTAATCACGTCCATTTTAAATGCGAATTTTACAATTTTCTTTCAAAGTGGATGTAACAAAATGTGCATCACGAGATAAAGGAAATATAAAAATATGAAGTGGAGGGGAAAAATGATAAAATAAAAGGAGAAATAGAGCTAAACATGATAAGAGATAAGAGATATGAACAGATATTCTATATTCAAGATTTGAAACATACATAAATCGTAGGATATATATATATATATATATATATATATATTTATTGTTACAGTCAATCTCTGTAACTAGTCATTTCACGTAATGCCTAAAAATTTCAGGCATTTCGCGTAATACCTGTGACCCTTAAACATAGATAATACGTATTACTAACCTAACCTAACCAATCTAACCAACCTAACCTAACTTAACCAGCTTAACAACGTGAAATGCCTGAAATTTTTAGGTATTACGTGAAATGACTGGTTTCACAGATTGACTGTAACATATATATATATATATATATATATATATATATAGAGAGAGAGAGAGAGAGAGAAAGAGAGAGAATAAATCCATTAGTTAATTCTCTCATCCCCATGGCAACCGAAGTTCCTTAAGTTATTAATTGGCTGATACACTTTTTCCAGTTGGGATCTGGTAACTCTCTTTTTTTTTTTTTCCCTTTTGGTCGGGTTAGGGGGGAAAGAACCTGTTCCATTCCGACAGACTCAAAAAGTTACAAAAATCTTAATAGTAATTAACTTTTGGAAAGGGTTAATTTTTGTGATATCATAAAAAGTTACTTGAAAGTTAGTCTATCATATATATATATATATACAGGGTGTTTATAAAGTCCCTATCTATTTCAGTGAAAACGTAGCAAGAAGGGTAAATTTCAATAACAATATAATAGAAGGCATACATTTAATGAATACTTAAGCATATGATTCTACATGAGCACCATCAATATCTCTACAGAGTTCGAATCTGTCAGAAGCATTGCGGAACACATTTTGGAGCATGACAGGGGTTATTTTTGTAACTGCTGTTACCATACGAGCACGTAAATCTTGCAGATCTGTAACCCTCGTTTGATAGACGTTTGATTTGATAAAGCCCCATGCAAAGAAATCCAAGGGCGTTAGGTCAGGAGATCGAGCTGTCCAGGGCCTGTTGCCTCTACGTCCCATCCACCGATTTGGAAATCGTTCATTTAGGTACTCCCGAACAATGTTTGCGTAATGACAAGGTGCCCCATCTTGTTGAAAGACGACGGTGTTTAAAATGCCATCTGAATGAAGCTGGGGTTCCAGGAATTGCTGAAGCATGTCCAGATAAATAAACCCTGTAACTGTAACTTCAGCAAAGAAAAAGGGCCCATAAATCTTAGATTTGGTCATATTCAACCAGACAGTAACCGTAGGAGAATCTCGTTCCCACTGATAGAAATCAAATGACTTTTCATTAGCTCATATGCGACAGTTATGGCGATTAACTTTTCCACACGTGTGGAAAGTTGCTTTATCACCGAAGAGAATGTGGTCCATTAAATTTTCATTCTGAATGTGTTCAATAAGATCGGCACACATTGCACTTCGCTTTGGATAATCCTCTTCACGTAAGTCATGAAGCGCCTGAATGTGATAACTTCTCTTCTTCAAAGTCGATTTCAAAATTTTGTGGACAGTTGATTTGGGTATCCCGAGTCTACGTGATGTGGTGCGAATTGACACGCTTGGTTGTTCATCGATAACATTACGTACCGCATTTACAACATGTTTAGAAACACTCGGACGTCCAGATCTTGACTTATCATGAACAGATCCCATTCTTTTAAATTTATTAAGCAAATCACAAATTGTCTCGTCCGTAGGACCTGGCTTGTGAAGTGTTCTTTCAAACTTCTCTCTAATTTCTTTGCATTTCTTTCCTTTAATCCGAAGTGTCACCACCATCACCCGTTTTTGTACATTCATTTTCATATAAACACCCTGTATATATATATATATATATGTATATATATATATATATACACACACACACACACACACTTTCCTTATGAGTCCAACACCCAGTTAATTAAATAGCCGAGATCAAGACTAGTTTTCGTAAACAAGATCTAGTGAAGTCTCCGTTCAAAAATAAACGTTAATAGAGAAAACGTCGTGCGGTGGAAAATATCGTACTTGTTTTTCATCCAATCAACGTTTCCTTTGAACTTAAAAAAAAAAATAAGAAATGTATTACTGTTACAACAAAGCGTTAAGTGAAAATAAGGCTTGGCCCCTCCTTCTTGCATTAAAAAAAGAAAAATACAAATTACACCTTATACGTGGGTTTAGTGCTTATGGTAACAGGGTTTTAATGATTTTCTGAAGGTAAAAGGAAAAGGTAAAAATTTTCATTCATTACTCACTTCTTTACGGACATATACTCAGTTATGCAAACAAAACTGCACAATTATTGATAATTATGCAGACAAAACTGTACAATTATTGATAATTATGCCGACAAAACTGCACAATTATTGATAATTATGCCGACAAAACTGCACAATTATTGGTAATTATGCCGACAAAACTGCACAATTATTGGTAATTATGCAGACAAAACTGCACATTATTGATAATTATGCAGACAAAACTGTACAATTATTGATAATTATGCAGACAAAACTGTACAATTATTGATAATTATGCAAACAAAACTGCACAATTATTGATAATTATACAGACAAAACTGTACAATTATTGATAATTATGCAGACAAAACTGTACAATTATTGATAATTATGCAGACAAAACTGCACAATTATTGGTAATTATGCAAACAAAACTGCACAATTATTGATAATTAATAATACAACATTTCTATACTATATATCTTCTCAATGCTTGAGACACACTAGCTTAAGTGTGACTCAAAAGAAAGTTTTCACTGATTTACCCATAACACCGCTCAAATCGTATACCCATTTAGGGTATGAGCAGCTCGTAGCCCCATTACCAAGTGCGTAGAAAGTAAATGTACCAATACGGTTTCAGTACGTGGTTCATCACTACTAGAAGCAACGTTCTATTATCAAAATCCGATAAACAGTCTGGTCCATATTCATTTCCGTGCCTGTGTCGTTAGTTTACATTGCAGATACTCATCTTTATAGGTCCGGGTGCATGATTCTTCAGGAGCGAGATGTACCACGAGTTACAGAATATGTAAATAAGTAAAAAGAAAATTGGAACAGACGATTTTACATACGAAAAATAGGTTTTTATTACATTAAGTGGTTCTTAACCCTGGGTCGCGACCCAATTTAATTGGGTCGCCAAGCCATTTTTGATTGGGTCATTAAACTGTCATTTATCATTTATTTACGTTATCCTTAATCATTTCACATTATTTATTTATTTTATGATCTATTACGAGCGAACTGTTTGAAGGCATGGGTCGCCGAGCTAGCCCCAGCGACCAGAATTTGGGTCGCAGCCTAAAAAGATTAAGAACCACTGAGGTAAATCGTTAAAAATACTAACTACTACTTAGAGGAGGGGCGACAAGCTTGACCTTCGCGAAATGGGGTCTAGGAAAGTTTATCGCCCACAATTCACCGCCCACAATCCACTGCCCACAATTCATCGCTCATACATTTCACCGCAACACAATTCATCGCCCATACAATTCACCGAACATACATATATACATTTTATATATATATAACTTGAATAACTTCAAGAACCAGCTGGACAGATTCTTGTGCAAAGTCCCTGACCAGCCATGCGTGGCTGGCTACGAGGGCAGGAGGCGATCAGAGAGCAATTCCCTCCTTCACCAAGTCCCGCAAATGAGGCGGGATGCTGCAGAGGGGTCGACCGCAGGTCGATCCTGAACCGTCGTTCAAACTCAACAAAAGTAAACAAAAGTAAGTAATATATACATACTGTTTATTATGTATTTTTGCTCTCGTCATTTTCGTTTAAATTAACGAAAATATCACACCTTAACCTAACCAATCACCAAGGGCGTTCAGTTGACCTAACCGGGCATTCAGTTGGATGTTTTTATCAATTTCGGCGTCATTCTCTCATCCTTAACTTGCCCGAACTGTGACAGTGAGTGCCTAATACGAAAAGATCAGAAGATATTTAGGTGAAATAACCAATATTAACACGTTAGGTTAATTGAATGCCCGGTTAGGTCAACTGTATGCCCTTGATGATTGGTTAGGTTAAGTTGTGATATTTTCGTTAGTTTAAACGAAAATGACGAGAGCAAAAATACATAATCAGTTTGGTAGTCCCGGTAATACGTAAGCGATGAATTATCCTGAGCGACGATTTGTGGGCGATGAATTATCCTGAGCGACGATTTGTGGGCGATGAATTATCCTGAGCGACGATTTGTGGGCGATGAATTGTGGACGGTGAATTGTCGACGGTGAATTATCCTGAGCGATGATTTGTGGGCGCTGAATTGTGGACGGTGAATTGTGGGCGATGAATTGTGGGCGATGAATTGTGGACGGTGAATTGTGGGCGATGAATTGTGGGCGATGAATTGTGGACGGTGAATTGTGGGCGATGAATTGTGGACGGTGAATTGTGGACGGTGAATTGTGGACGGTGAATTGTGGACGGTGAATTGTGGACGGTGAATTGTGGGCGATGAATTGTGGACGGTGAATTGTGGGCTATGATTTTTCCGGATATCCGTGAAATAAGGAATCATCGCGCGGAACCTTTGAAAGGTAGAGTTAGAACTCATGATAGATGCTTCATCCGTACAGAGAAAATAATTTCTTGAAAACAAACCAATTTAATTAATACCGTTTTGTTTGGTTTAATCAAAACAATGATTAACCTCGTTTGGACGACTGGGTCGAATATGTACCGTTTCCTATACACGCACTCATAATTTAACCCTACAAATTTAATCCTACAAAAACTTCGGTCGTTAAGAGGTTAAAATATATTTGTTTTTCGTAGTTATTATAGGCATGTTGTTAGTGTGGATTTTTTGTTGTGAATTGTCAATACATTATATTTCCGAAAAACAACCCCCTTACACCCATATATATATATATATATATATATATATATATATATATAAATTATATATACAGTATATATATATATATATATATATATATATATATATATATATATTATCCCCGCAAGGGGGTTCTAAGCTCGTGCTCTTGAGTGCTCTTTGTGCTCGTTTGTACGTGCTTGTTCCTGGAGGTTTCACGTGCGCCCTCCCGGCCCTAGCACCCAAGGATGATGGGGCTCGACCCTGCAGTCCTTGTCATCCTTGGTCTTTTTCCACTTCGACTGTCCCCTCCACCCTTTCTTTTTCCTCTGTCTTTCCTCTCACTTTTTCTTTGTTTTTCTGCTGAGATATGCCCTTTTAAATAGAGGCGAATCGGTTCTTCCCGAACTTTAAAAAAAAAAAAAAAAAAAAATATATATATATATATATGCATGTACGTACTGTATATGTTACAGGGAATCTGTGTAACTAGGGATTTCATGAAATTCCTAAAATGTTCAGGGATTAAGGCTCAGTCGTGATACTTTCGTTAGTTTTAACGAAAATATCACGACTTAACCTAACCAATCGTCAAGGGCGTACAGGTGACCTAACCAGGCATTCAATTAACCTAACCGGGCATTCGATAATTTCCAGTAGGTTTAACGAAAATATCACGACTTAACCTTGTATGAAATCACTGAACATTTTAGGGATTTCATGGAATCCCTAGTTACACAGATTCCCTGTAACATATATAGGTTGTCTCAAGTCACTATAGCAGGGCGTCATTGGCAAATTTTGTCTTTATACCTTTCCTATTATTTACTCTGATACTACATGGAGAACTGACTATTATATAAAACCTTTTTACACGAGTGTAAAACCCTGAAGTGTCAGAATGAATTTTCAGTTGTACGTGAAAGGACGACTTGGAGACACATTCTGCTTTCATACATGTCATGTTATACATGTCAAGTCATACATACAATGTCATACCCATTTTAAAACGTTTTATGGGGAGAAGTAGTTTGGAATCAATCTTATTCGATTCAGGAGCGAATATTCTCCGAGAAAAATAAAGATAGGCCTATTTTTCAGAAGATAGGTTTGTTGGATCTCGGATGTGTTTTGTTCAGTGCAGTAAATTATTAATGAGATTCAAACTCTTGGACTTACGAATGACAGTTCGTGACATCCTCGCAAATTTTCGTTAGACGATATTAAATAATGAACTTCCTATCAACCGCGGTTACAGAATTAAGTCAAAAAGATCTTGCCTGGTAGATGATGTACCCTACGCTCCATACATAAGGTTTGTAAACATCATAAATAATATCTATTTGTCACAATGCTCACTTCAACAATATTTGCATAAAAAGACATACAGTGGACGTATGACGTAGCTAAAACCGTTGCTCACAGAAGTGATTAATATAGGCTAAGGAGAAGATAAGCAAACTGTGGCATGATTAATATAGGCTAATGAGAAGATAAACAGACTGTCATTCTGGAGGTCTGGCCTGTTCTCGGACTATTCTCGTTCAATCGATTATGTCGAACGTAGGCGCTCATGGGTAAACAAAATGGCTAATTACGTCGGTGTCTTTACCGTAATGGTATGCGAACAACGATTTTGGGTGTTGAATACGGAGTGGTATTCACAGTGTAACGTGTAACAAATAGCTCCAAATAGGTGGTCTGTAGCTAAAAAAATACACATGTTACAAGGGGACTGTGCCACATATCACGCCTTCAGAACCACAGTGAAATGGATGAGACAAAATGAAGGGGCTTCCCCGGGTACGAAGAAGATCAAACATTAACACGCTTGAGAGTACCTTTACTGATCGTAGACTGTATAATTGAGGATCGCCTCTCCCATCTACGGCAGCTTCAGAGATAATTTTAATGAGCTTAAGAAAATTCTTGACCATGCCAGGACATAACGGCTTACTGCTGTTATGCCAAGATGTACCTTACCCCTTCATGAGGGCTATGCCTGGAAAAGCTACTCGTTATTAAGTAGCCCTTCATGGGGTCTATACCTGGAAAATCTACTTATTATTAATTGTTTTTCCCATTACCTCCGTCCGCATCTTGGCCGTATATCGTGTTACCAAAATGAAATTTACCATTGGCACAACTCTACACATATGGAGCTAAGTAATAATTGATTGACGTGATTTGCTGAAAAATCCTCTTGGGTTTATTTGAATTGAGGAAAGGAGAGACGTATTTAGTCACTCAATTAATTATTCAAATTTTTCATCAAACTCAAGTTAAATAGACCGGACATCTTCTTTGTTACTTCTTTACTCAAATCACTCACTCATTTTCTCTACTCATTTCCTTTACTCATTTCCGTGACGTACTTCAGCAAACGGACATGAAAAACTAAAATTGTAACTCGTTCATTCAAACTGTAGATAACTAACAACGCGATGCGTGTATTCCTTCGTCGAAAGCGGCTCCAAACTGTAGGTATAAATAATGGGGAACGTCCTCTCCCTTTAATTCCAAAATGTTGCAGACTCGTCTGTAGCAGACACAGCATCGAGTGAAAAGCGAAAAGGCTTAATTACTTAAGTTGTCAGTGCACACGGTTGTAAGTGCGGCAGAATAGGATTGTTCGCCCATTAGTCAATAGGGCTGTCGCATTATTACTTTTAAAGGGACAAGGATTGAGAGCGCGATAACGTATGCGATCTTGAAAGAGGGTGTTTACGATGCTGGAGGGACAGAGAGAGAGAGAAAACAAGTTTAAATGAAAATCAGATATACTGTATATATATATATATATATATATATATATATATATATATATATATATATATATATATACACACACACAGGGTGTTCTAAAATTACTTAGTAAACTTTTGTATGAAAGTAATATCTTAACAAAAATTATGCGACATTTAACAATTTTATTTCAAATACAGCAACACTTAAGAAAAACAACAATAAGAAAAACAACAACAATAATTGTTTAGTTTAGAGGTTCAAAGTGTCTTCCTCCAACTTCAACACATTGTTCGGAGCAACTGATCGAGCAAACATATAAAAAGTTTACTGTGTAATTTCTAGAACACCCTGTATATATATATATATATATATTAGAATCAGTTCAATACCGTAAAATCTATATAATTTTTGTACGTAGCTTATTTTCTTTCCATTTTGGGCATTTTTTTTTTTTTTTTTTTCAACTTGAAATTCGCTAAAATTAAAGTCTCAAAATCTAATTTTCCGCTTCGCCAAGTTTCGAATTGTAAAAATTTCAAAAATTCCAGACGGATTCTTTGCTCCGATGAACGGGTTGCGGTGCGGTCCCCACAATTGACACACACACACACACACACATACACACACAATATTTAACCTCTATTTTCCTATTCCAAAAAAATTGTGTATATATATATATATATATATATATATATATAGAGAGAGAGAGAGAGAGAGAGAGGGGGCCACCCTATCCAGTAAAAATAAATGTTTGGTGTTTTGCAACGCTTATTGATGCATTAATTTAAAAGTTTAGCGACATTTATATAATTATTCGTGTCGCCTATTTTGTTTGCAATTCGTTACGCGACAATATACAGGGTGAAACCATCCGTATTGCAAGCATTAACACCGATTAATACTCCAATACCTTCACTATGCCAACAGATTTCGCTTGTTCGTGTATATATATATATATATATATATATATATATATATATATATATATATATGTGTGTGTGTGTGTGTGTTCGTTTATATATATATTATCATGCTAACACACATAGACAGCGGAGTAAACAGCAACAGTATAGTAACATCCTTTGCAGACGATACAAAGATCAGCAGAAAACTCAGCAACGTAAATGAAGTGGAGGCCTTGCAGACTGCAGGGTTGCCAGATTTTCATGAATAATGTCTCCTAAATTGCTTTCAAAATTCTCCTAAATTCTCCATATATATATATATATATATATATTGCTAAATCAAGACAAAAAGACAAACTCAGTAATAGTATAGTCAGCAGCATGCATAAAAAAGTTATGTTGTATTGCAAGAGAACATTTGACTACTATAATAGGCCAACTGTTCACATTTTCACCTTCTTAAATAGGTTAAATATACAACTCTGATGGACTTTCATAAATAGGTTTCTTTTACCTTTAAGTTGTGGCAAGTTTTCCCAAAATTTACGATAATTTTGATTTTTTGCCATCTCAGAAATCAAAACTTATCTATGACAAAAAAGTAGGCCCAAGTACGTTGACCCATATAATTAGCAATATGAAGACAAAGCGCGGCAGTGCTGTTATTCACTAACCGGCATTTTTTACCCAAAATGTGCGGTATTGCCATTTGATAACTTTAAATAGTCAAATTATAAAAATAAAAAAATTTATAGGCAAAACATTATGACTTTTTTGAATTCCAGCATTCTCCTACATTCTCCAAAAAATTCTCCTACTTAATTTTAGGAGGATTTTTTTCTCCGCAGCCCATTCCATTTTCCTATTTTTGGAGAATTCTCCTACATCTGGCAACCTTGAATTATTGCAGAGGGACAATTACAAAATATACAAATGGTCAGAAGACAACAACATGACATTTAACACCGAGAAATTTCAGCTCTTGAGATATGGTAGAAAAGAGGAACTTAAACAGAGTGTATATTATGCTCCAGATAGACAAGAAATTCAGAGAAGCACGAAAGCGATCGATCTGGGGGTAATAATGACCGATGATGCGAAATTCGAAACACAAAATCAGATAGCGATAAATAAAGCAAAAAGAGTCGCGGGACAGGTACTAAGAACGTTCAAAAGAAGGGACAGGACAGTAATGATTCCCCTGCTAAAAACACTGATTATACAAAAATTGAATACTGCTCAGTTTTGACGTCGCCATATAAAAAGGAAGAAATTAATAAACTAGAAGAAACGCAGAGACATTTCACAGCCAAGATTGATGGCTGCAAAGAACTCAACTACTGGGAAAGACAACGTAAACTAAATCTGTACTCCCTGGAAAGAAGAAAAGAGAGGTACACCATAATCTACATATGGAGAATGATCGAAAAACTGGTGCCAAACCTCAAACTAAACCCAATTACCATTCAAACAACACTGGAAAGGCAGAATGTGTAGTGTTCCCAAATTAAAGGCCCGACAAGGGACCTCCTTAACACTGAAGGAAAATAGCTTGGTTGTTTGGGGGCCAAGACTTTTTAACCAGCTTCCAAAGGACATCAGAAACGTTACAGGGGTCAGAGTTGAAGTCTTCAAGAGGAAACTAGATGCCTTGCTGAGGACGGTACCAGATGAGCCGGGTGTACCTGGCTATGTACGGTGGAGAGCGCAAGAAAGCAACTCGCTCCTCCACCAAGCCAGACCTAGAGGTGGGGCCACCAGCTTGACCTTCGTGTGAAAAGAGACCAACGCACGGAACAGCAACGAGGTTAGCGAGGGGTATATATATGTTACGAGTTAGTAACTTATTTATAAATACGATATGCTTAAGCTCCCTTTTAAATCTTATCTACAGTAATAAATAATCCTACAAAACTAATTGGTAATATTTTTTATTAATCATTATATATTCACAATATATATGAGGCCCTCCGAGGAAGAAGTGGCTAAACGACAAAAGTAAAAAACAGGAAACGCGCAAAGTTGTACCAAATTTTGAAATATGTCATAGCTTTGAAACTTTCAAATTTGATACATCTCCTAACTACGCTTTCTGGCGTTTTTCTTTTTAACTTCTGTCGCTCAGCTACTTCTTCCTAGGAGGACGCCCCACACACACACACACACACATATATTATATATATATATATATATATATATATATATATATATATATATATATATATATATTGTGAATATATAATAATTAATAAAAAATATGAGTAATTTTTTTTGGAGAAATATTTATTACTGTAGGCAAATTAAACCGAATTAAATTGAATTGAATTAAATTGAATTGAATTAAACTGAATTTAATTGAATTAAATTGAATTGAATAACCTTTATTAATAATAAAATAAATCCATTGGTTTTACAATTCACAATGACATAAATAATTGTGAATCTGGAATATTTGTTTTACTTAATTTGGCCTTTAAGCTTTAGGCTTTACTGGGCTCTTACTTAAAAATAAAACATAGTTATTATTTTTAATAATAACTCATGAATAAGAATTATTAATTAGGGTATGTATTAATCCTAAATTATTATTATTATTATTATTATTGGTACAAAACAAATGACGTCATTATTGATGATGATATACCAATACTATACAAAGAAATCAATATTAGACATGAGAGATAAGACATAAACCAATCATTTCTAAATAAGTATCGGATATAATGTTTGATTTGAACATTTAAACGCAAATAAATGTTGCAGCCTTCACAGGAAAAAGACAGTTGATTGCAAAAAACCCAATGTTTGGTTAACTTTACAAAAAATCCGAATGGTTCAATTTCACCAAATTCAGTCCCACGATGATGCGGTAACCATGGCTACTTATTTACTCGGGAACAAACTCAAATGACCGAATTAACCATGAAACCAATTGGGTTGGTTGTCAGAATTTGTTTTTTTTCTTATGCAGGAAGGAGGGGCCAAGGCCAATACCAACAATTATTTGTACAGATGTCAAATGGAATTTAACTGAAACCAGAGAAACTTTGTACAACTTACTGACCTCTGATCATCTCAGATACGAGAGAAACTAACCAATAACAACCCTTCCAAATAACCAACAATAACCGATTTTTCCCTCATTAATGATAAATTTAATAATAGAATTCCCCTCGGAAAGTATTTTCAAATGAATGTTAATCGTTGTATAATTTTACTGATTCATATGCAAAGCCCAAAACATTTATCATCATTTGAAAAACATTAGGGTAAACTCCTGTCAGAATACCCCCTTTTCAAACGCTCAATTATCTTAAACTGCCTCCAAACTATTTTATAGATACGATGTCGCTGCATTTGCCTATACACAATATTCAACCAAAGTTTATTAAAATTGTCGGGTTGTATATGATATATATATATATATGCAAAATATCCCCATCTAGAATCAACTCAGAACTTAACCTAAGGAGTATAGCTCGTGGAAGTACTTAACCCTTTCGCGACCAAAGGTTTTTTATGTATTAACTCTCCTGCATTCGAGTCACTGACAACATTTAATTTAAATGTATCTGAGTCCCATAGACGGAATATCACGCATTGATCGCGAGGACTTGAATCCGGGACCTCTAGAATAGACGTTACGGGCAGGCGCTGCCACTGAGCTACGACAGAGAGAGTTTAATTAAATGCTGTCATTGGCTCGACTACAGGAGGGTTAATTTGTAAAGCTACCATGGGCGCGAAAGCGTTAAGTGTGTTTCCTCGAGCCTTGAAATAATCACCAGGTTGTATAATTTTTTACTCACACACACACACACACACACACACACACACACACACACACCTCACTGGTGTGGTAATGCGCCTCGGTGGTGTAGTGGTTAGCATCGCTGACTACGAATCCATCGACCCCGGGTTCGAGACCCGGTGACGGCAGCCGGCGCGCAGCAAAACCCAGCTGTTCATCATTCCACACAATAAAAAGAAAGTGGTTGGTAGGTAAATGGGTTCCCTGGGTGGCCTCGTGGCTAAAACGCTGGGCTGCTGGTGGGGCGTGGTTCGGATTTCACGTTAAACTGTAAGTCTAAGGTGGAGTGAAAAGCTTGACCTTCGTCAGAATGAACAATTCGGGCGGAAGCTAACCAAAGGTTTTATATATATGTACAGTATGTATGTATTACAGTAAGATTGTAAACTAATGAGTGATTTCATGAAATCCCTGAAATTTTCAGTAAAATTGTGAATCTAGTGATTTCACTCAAAGACTTCAGGTTAGGTTAGGTTAGTAACTTCCTGAAATCCCTGACAGACTAATTACGCGAAATTATTGAAAATTTCAAGGATTTCATAAAATCACTCGTTTCACAATCTTACTGTAATATATATTATATATATATATTACACACAGGGTGTTCAAAAAAGAAACGCAACCCATTGAAGAATGCATATATCATTGTAATCTAACCATTTTCTTTCTGTTTCGGGTTGCGTTTCTTTTTGAACACCCTATATATATATATATATATATATATATATATATCGTAGTTTACGCAAACAACGATTACCTGTTTCTTATCACAAATTCAAATTATTTACTATCTCTGCTACAAAACTTGGCTTGGGAGTGGACGTCTCGTGACGGACAGTGGCTGTTCGTGTGTGTTCTGTGACCATCGCTCATGGCCTTGTTGGTCGATGGGTACCTTCTTGTTCATTTGTCGAAAGAACCTTTCCAATAATGTTATCAAATGTCCATTTTTCAAAAGATTTTTCCTAGTTATCGGCTTCAAAACATTTACCGCAGTCCGATTGCCGAATCACGCGAGCATGGGGATAAATGGCGACATATCACGAGCACCAACCGTATGAGGTACGCCTATCATACAAGAATAAGAGACAGTTATTAAATCCACATATATATATATATATATATATATATATATATATATTTGTGTGTGTGTGTGTGTGTGTGTACAAATTGGAGTGTGGCGCAATTAGCATTGATTTCGTTGTTGTAATGAAGGCAGTTGACGACGATTGTGACGATTGAGACACATTTAACGCTTATCATCAGCTGAATTTATTACTGGAATTTCAAAATGAATTTGCTCATTCCTCAACTATCCCATACTCTAATCAAGTTTCCAGGGAACAAAATTAGATTACACATCAAAGCAGCTTTCCGGAGGGGGATGGACCCATCTCCCCACCCCTTTTCATAACTTTAGCCCCAAAAGGGGAGATGAGAGAAGGATCTTTGATGGCTTTCTCCAAATGACTATTCTGTATTAAATAAAGTGGTGCGAGAAGAGAAGTCCTCTACAGAATCACAGCGTGGGTGTATGGTCTAGTTGAGGCCAACACTAATGCCTTTAAGTTTGTGTATATATATATATACAAAAATATATATATATATATATATTGTAACAACTGTAAATGACATATGGTGACCTCATTAATCTTATCCAGGCGACCTTTCTTAATTTCATTTCCTGACTTGACCTGATACCCAGTCAATGTGACCCGTATAATATATATTAATATATATATATATATATATATATTATATATATATATATAAAATGGAATATTTTTTGAACCGCGTTAATCCGAAACCGCGCAAATTTGGAACGCGGCGTAAATCAGGGCGGGGGTAAATTGTGATAAGAACGATAATGGCGATAATGAATTAAGGAGATCAACCCACAATAGACACTAAAATAATACTAAATAAGAATACATAGAATCAAGAATTTACGTTACAAACATTCGTTTATATTTGAATAGACAAAATTGCTCTTTTTCCAAATTCTTTTACTGTTGGATGAAAAAATGGCGAAATTTATTTGACAGAAGTGTTAACTGTAAATCAAATTTACAGTTTTTAAATTCGTGACTGTAATATTTTTTAAATATAAAAAATAAATTGGAAAACTTTGATATTTATGAATATTGGGTTTAATGTTATAAATATACGCGTATATCTAAGAAAGAACTAGGGTTAGCTAAGCTTTATATATATATATACAGTATATATTCCTATCTCTCCCTTTTCCCTGAAGATGTGAATATATCACAAAAGCGCTTGGATTTCTTGTTTTATTTTCCTTTACCCTGTGGTTCCTTGCTTATTAATAAGATCACGTGCTGTGTGTGAATTATATATATATATATATATATATATATATACACTTTTGGCTACCTTTGGTTAGCTTTCGCCCGAGTTGTTCATTCTGACGAAGTTCAAGCTTTTCACTCCACCATAGACATACAGTATAACGTGCAATCCACGCGCCACCAGCAGCCCAGCGTCTTAACCACTAGGCCACCCAGGGTACCCATTTATCTCCAACCAATTTCTTTATTGTGTGGAAGGATGAACAGCTGGGTTTTGCTGCGCGCCAGCTGTCGTCACCGGGTCTCGAACCCGGGACCAATGGATTCGTAGTCAGCGACACTAACCACTACACCACCGAGGCGCATATATATATATATATATATATATATATATATATATATATATATATATGTGTGTGTGTGTGTGTGTGTGTGTGTGTGTATATCTCATTTCACGAAGGTCAAGCTTGTCGCCCCTCCTCTCGAGTTGGCCTAGTGAAGTAGTGAGTTGGTTTCTTGTACTCTCCATCTCACATAGCCAGGTACGCCCGGCTCATCTACAACTGTTCTGAGCGAGGCGTCTAATCTTTTGAACATGTCCACTGCAACCCACTCGTGTTCCTTAGGTCTTTGGGCAGCTGATTAAACAGTTTTGGTCCTCTCACAACAAACTATTTTCTTTCAGGGTTAAGGATGTTCCCTGTCTAACCTTTAATTTAGGAACACGACACGGTCTTCCTTTTCTACTTTCCAACATTGTTTGGGGAGTTACAGGGTTCAGAGTAAGATTATTTTCCAAGTGTAATAATGGTGTATCCTCTCTTCTCCTTTCCAGTGAATATAGGACTAGTTCGCGTAACCTTTCCCAGTAATTTAGTTCTTTGCACTCATTGATCTTGGCTGTGAAGCTTCTCTGAACACCTTCTAGCTGTCTAATGTCTTTTTTTTTATATGGGGATGTTAGGACCGAGCAGTATTCCAATTTGGGTATGATCAAGGTTTTCAGTAGAGGAATTACATAGGTCAACAAAAAAATTTTTTTGTTTCGTTGCCAAGGAAATTCGTACGAATTTAGGGTATTTTGGGGTTGCTGAATTCCAAAATGAAAGTAGTTTTTCCGATTTGGCTCTAGTTCTTGAGATAATGAATACCCTCAATTAATAGGAAACGTAACCATAACGCGTGCATATGGGAAACTACCGGAACATTCTAGATGGTGAGACACGCGAATATTCTTAGTGTTTACTCCGCGATCATTCTAGAATATTCCCCCTCCGTATATAAGTCATCGGCCACCCACCCAGTAAGTAGGCACCGCCTGAACATTAATTTTTTTGCATTTTTACGTGTTTCAATGGGGTACCAATTATCTCATAAATTAGAGCCAATCTAGCAAAACCGATGTCATATTCGGAATCAGCACCACAAAGTTACCCCAAAATCACTCTAATATGATTGGCAATAAAATGAGTGTTGACCAGTGTTATTATATTCCTATCCCTTCGTTTAAAGGTTCTCAGTATCTGCCCAGTTATTGTCTTTGCTCTGTTTACTGCTATCTTATTTTGTGTTTCAAATTTCGCATCATCAGTCATTACAACCCCCTAAATTTTTTGCTCTAGAATTTCTCTGAATTTCCTGTCCATTTGGGGTATAATATTGCATGGATTTTAGGTCTTCTCTTTTTCCGTACCTTAACAGCTGAAACTTCTCAGTGTTAAACTTCATATTGTTGACTTCCGTCCACTTGTAGAGTCTGTTCATGTCTGTTTGTAGAGATCCTATATCTTCTGGGTTTTTTATTTTTCTACTGATCTTTGTGTCATCGGCAAAGGATGTTATTGTGCTGTTTCTGGTAACGTCCTCATCTACGTCAGTTAGCATGATTATGAAGAGTAGTGGAGCTAATACTGTTCCTTGTGGTACTGAGCTGAGGACCTCTGATTCTGATGAAGATGCTCCTTGTACTGTAACGATTTGCCGCCGCTCACTAAGGAAATTATACATCCATTTCCCTACTTTTCCTATTATTCCCACATACTTCAGTTTATGTATTATGATTCCATGGTTACACTTGTCGAACGCTTTGGCAAAGTCTGTGTATATTACATCATAGTTTTCATTACTTTCCAGTGCATCAATAATGTTGTTGTGGTGTTCCATTAGTTGCGATAGGCATGATCTGCCTGACCGAAACCCATGTTGGATGTCATTGATTTTTTTTTAGTTTCCAAAATGTCATAGATTTTCTGTCTAACTATTCTTTCAAATATTTTAGTGAGACGAGATGTAAGCGACACTGGCCTATACGTTTTGTCCTCGGATCGATCTCCTCCTTTATAAATTGGGACTATGTTCGCGCTCTTCAGGATACCCGGTATTTCTCCCGTGTCTAGTGATCGTCTGGTGTATATATATATACACATACACACCGTGTCTCAAAGGAACAAACCACATTTTTCACCGGGCCAACAAAACTTCAATTTCAAGGATAATTAAATGAATTATGAATTACAGTATTTTTAAACCCTTTGTAGTGAATACTCTTATTTTAGTTTCAAGATAAATGTTAATTTTACCGTCTTGAATTTCGGAATAGCTATAAATTCATTTTAAATTAGTTACCCATCATAATTCAATTGTAAACCACATTAATACTAATTTTATGTATACTGTATTATTTTATTGTATGTAAACATAATTAATTATATATCACAATTGTCAGTTAATTATTTATATTCAAATAATTATTTTAATCTAATACCATGTCCATTTTGTAAATAAATAATAGAAATCCAAGGGTTATATTTTCCATCCTTGGTACTGTCGCAGTTTCGCCTAACCGACTCAATACGGCTAGTGAGATAATCAGTGGTTGGCACTTAACCAGCGGCAGTGCTTATGACTACATCATCCAGGTTAACCTATACCGGATAGATGCGCTACGGTCCCAAGCCGTAGCTTGCCTAGGCCCAACGACGACGACGACGAAAACCAACAATTGGTGACCCCGGAGTTGGATTCCCCCCTTTTACCCGAACGACTAGGACTAGACTGTAACGTCGTTCGTGCCCATCACCCCACTTCACCCGAGCGACTAGGGCCAGACTGTAACGTCGCTCGTGCCCTCTGCCCCTCACCCCTGCCCGTGCGCTCTGTACCTGCGCTCGTCTCAACCTCCACTCCTTCGTTGGTAACTTGTCGTCTTGCTTGTACGTCAGCAAGCATAGGAGAAGATGCCTGACGACGCTGGTGCCATCTCCCACTTGAGCGTAAAGCTCCCCGTCTTCTGGCCGGGTGATCCATTTATTTGGTTCCACCAAGTGGAATCACAATTCAACTTGGGAAGGATCACCGCTAGCAGGACAAAATACGATCATGTTTTGTCCTCTCTACCAGCGAGCATCATCTCTGAAGTCCGTGACGTCATCGTGTCTACTTCCACGAGTGAGGACCCATACAACGATCTGAAGTCTGCCATCCTGTGCCGCACCACTGTCTCCGAGCGTGAGAAACTACATCAGTTAATCTCAAAAGAAGAACTTGGAGACCGTAAGCCCACTCAAATGCTGAGGGCTATGCAGTGCGCTCTAGGCGAACGCGCACAAACCTTCGATAAGGACATCTTTAGACAGTTGTTCTTGCAGAAACTTCCTCCATCAGCTCAGCGTGTCTTGGCCACTATGGATCCTGCTACTCCAGTTGATAAACTAGCAGAAACTGCCGACAAAGTAGTGGAGATTGACACAGCTCCGGTCAACAACGTGAACACACAATCGGAACTGGAGTTGAAAGTGGAAGAGTTAAGTCAACAACTCAACCACGTTTGTTCTCTGCTACAAAATCAACGGCAAAGAAGCCATTCTCGGTCAAGATTTACGAAGAGAGGCATCGTTCGAGTTCCGGGAAGATCTGCTTCTACCACTCTAAATTTGGAAAGAAGGCTAGGAAGTGCATCTCCCCTTGCAATTTTTCGTCGGAAAACCCCAGCAGCGAGTCCTAATGGCGTCTAGTACTCGCACTGCCAACCTGTTATTCATAAAGGACAGGAACTCTGGTGTCAATTTCTTGGTCGATACCGGAGCGTCAGTCAGTGTATTCCCTCAAAAATCTGGTCATACGCACTCGGAATCTCCGCCTCTATACGCTGCTAACGGTTCACGCATACCCACGTACGGTACTCAGTCGCGTGAACTAAACTTGGGCCTTCACCGATCCTTCAAGTGGATTTTCATCTGTGCTCAAGTGCAGCATCCCATAATCGGCGCTGACTTCCTCCAGCATTTCAAACTCCTGGTGGATCTTGACAAGCGACGCTTATGCGACCAGGCCACACTGCTTTCTGTTCTTGCCAAACAGGTTGCCCTTCCGGACGCCTCGAACTCTGCACTTTCCTTCGTTCCCCCTATTCCATGTACCAGTGCCTTTTCCAGCGATATCCAGGAATTCTTCAACCGATGCAGATGGGTGATACCATTAACAGCACCATTACCATCACATTACAGCAAAAGGTCCCCCTGTGTTTGCAAACCCAGACGTCTTGCCCCGGACAAACTGAAAGCTGCCAAATCGGAATTCCAGCTTATGATAGATCTTGGGATAATAAGACCTTCCAAAGCAGTTGGTCCTCTCCCCTACACCTGGTCCAGAAAAGTCAGGAGACTGGAGACCATGTGGGGATTACCGGTTTTTGAATTCGACAACCATCCCGGACCGATATCCGTACCAAATGTCCAAGACTTTACTTCTCTTCTCCACGGCAAAATCTATCTTCAGTAAAATAGACCTCGTTAAGGCTTTCCACCACATTCCCGTAGAGCCTTCGGATATTCCCAACTGCAGTTTGTACACCATTTGGGTTATTCGAATTTGTGAAGATGCCGTTCGGGCTACGGAATGCTGCGCAAACCTTTCAGAGGTTTATAGATGAGGTCACCAGAGGCTTAGACTTTGTTTATGCCTACATCGATGATTTGCTTGTGGCCAGCTCAACGGAAGAGGAACATAAGGAACATCTTTCACTCCTCTTTCAACGCTTAGAACAATACGGTGTTACTATTAATGCATCTAATGTGTGTTTGCACAGCCAACCTTGGAATTTCTTGGTCACACGATTTCGCAGCACGGAATTACCCCCTTCAGGACAAGTGTGAAGTGATAAAAATTACCCTATGCCAAATAATCAGCGTGAGTTACGTCGGTTTCTAGTTTGGTAAATTATTACCACAAGTTCATTAAAAACTGTGCCAGTGTTCTTGCTCCTCTACACGCTATGATCACACACAAACGCAAGGTAACGAAATTGGTATGGTGTAGCGATAGTTTACAGGCGTTCGACAATGCCAAAAATGCTATCAATAGTGCATTGTCTCTGTCATTTCCTATCAGTGATGCCCCCTAACTCTGACGGTTGATGCATCAGATTTTGCGATCGGTGGGGTTTGGAACAAACCATTAACGGTCAACAAGCACCCATCGCGTTTTACTCGAAAAAGCTGCAGCCAGCCCAAACGCGTTATAGTGCTTTCGGACGTGAACTTCTTGCTATTTACTTAAACGTGAAGCATTTTCAACATTTCCTTGAAGGCCGAGAGTTTTGTGTTTTTACCGACCACAAACCTTTGGTCACTGTCTTCAATAAAAACAGCTGTAACCACTCTCCCAGAGTCATCAGGCAACTCGATTATATCCCGCAATTTACCACAGATATCCGCCACATCAAAGGTGTCTTGAACACTCCAGCGGATGCACTTTCAAGAATAGAGATTACTTCTGTTACCCTCAGCTCTACACTGTGGAATGCTATTGCACAGGATCAAGATAAGGATACGGAACTACAAGACCTGCTCAGAGAGACTCCACTCACTCACTTTCCCTCAAGAAAATGAGTATGCCAGGATTGTCTGTGCCCCTCTATTGCGACGTATCAACAGCTGCTATTCGCCCTTATTTCCCTCCATGTCACAGACAAGCAGTCTTCACGGATCTTCATAAGCCCTCCCATCCTGGTATCCGTGCTTCGCAACACCTGGTTACCTCTCGCTTTGTTTGGCCCTCGATGCGGAAGGATGTCAAACATTGGACCAAAACGTGCCTTGCCTGCCAGCGTGCCAAAGTCCAAAGGCACACCAGGTCCCCCTTTGACGCATTTCCGCCCCCATCCCAGCGATTTGAGGTAATTCATGTAGACATTGTTGGCCCTCTTCCAGTGATTCAAGGCCAACGTTATCTGCTCACCTGTCTCGACCGCTTTTCCAGATGGCCTGAAGCCATCCCACTTCCTGATATCCAAGCGGACACTGTTGCAGAGCCTTTCTTCATGGATGGGTATCAAGATTTGGATTGCCGACAAAAGTCATCACTGACCAAGGTCGCCAATTTGAGTCTTCGCTTTGGAAGAAGTTTACCAGCTTGTTGGGTACAGTACATGCGCATACCTGTGCGTATCATCCGCAAGCTAACGGCCTCGTCGAACGCTTCCATCGCCAGCTGAAGTCATCCCTTATGTGTCACGAAGACTCCCATTGGATGGATAAGCTTCCACTCGTGTTGCTTGGTATTCGCTCTGCATTTAAGAGTGATCTGAAGACTACAGCGGCTGAACTAGTCTATGGAACAACACTGCGGCTACCAGGTGGCTACTTCACTGCAGGGATAAGTCATGTGATCCTACGGAATTCGCTCAAACACTTTCCTCTCACATGCAGTCCCTTCAGCCTGTTCCCCCTCGATTGACTAGCCAACAGAACATCTTTGTTTCCCCAGCCCTCCAGTCTTGCACCCCGTTTTCGTTCGTGTACCTGTCCCAAAACGGCCTCTCCAATGTCCATATGACGGGCCCTATGAAGTTCTCCGACGTACGCGCAAATCATTTCTCATCCAGCGGGGTTCCAAGGTCGACAAGGTTCTATCGATCGTCTTAAGCCTGCGTTTTTGGAATCACCTTAAGCGAGGTACATGTAGCTACCAAAAAGGTCCAGGGGAAATCTGTGTCGTTCGGAACTCTTTGAACTTCCTCTCTGGTGGGGGAGTGTGTAGTGAATACTCTTATTTTAGTTTCAAGATAAATGTTAATTTTACCGTCTTGAATTTCGGAATAGCTATAAATTCATTTTAAATTAGTTACCCATCATAATTCAATTGTAAACCACATTAATACTAATTTTATGTATACTGTATTATTTTATTGTATGTAAACATAATTAATTATATATCACAATTGTCAGTTAATTATTTATATTCAAATAATTATTTTAATCTAATACCATGTTCATTTTGCAAATAAATAATAGAAATCCAAGGGTTATATTTTCCATCCTTGTACTGTCGCAGTTTCGCCTAACGGACTCATACGGCTAGTGGATATCACTGGTTGGCACTTAACCAGCGGCAGTGCTTATGGCTACATCATCCAGGTTAACCTATACCGGATAGATGCGCTACGGTCCCAAGCCGTAGCTTGCCTAGGCCCAACGACGACGACGACGACGAAACGAAAACCAACACCTTTATAGTTTTGTTAAAATGAGAGGCAGCTCATTTAATCAAATGAAGAGTTTTTTGTAAACTCACCTTGAATAATAATTGCTAATTAAAAAACAAAGGTGATAATATGAAAGTAGAAAAAATTGCTATATTTACACCATTGACACTATTCCATACTTGCCAGAACAAGTACAAGTGGTAATTACAATACCACTTGTAAAAGAGATTTCATCTCCAGATTTACTCTCTCCAGAAGATTGGTTACCAAATAGTCTGGATTACCCAGTTGATTATTTTAATACGAAATGTTTAATTAACAAAGCCTATAGACAAAATATTCAAAATATCAATGAACTTTAAAAGCAAGGAATGAGCTCAATTAAGATATTATTTCTACGCCAATTCGCCAGTGACGTCACGAGGCTACAATTGATCAGTGACAATAATGGAGAACATAGTATTGAACATTCGCTCCGTTAATGTTTTTGTCGAGTTGGGTTTGTTCATTGTTTTTGTTCATTGTAAATTACCTACCTTGTTAATTTTATTTTTGAATAATTATTGTTCAGTTTGAATTTGTAAAGAGACTATCTCTTAAGAGACTATCTCATTTAAATAAAGTATCTCTCACTTTGAGGATAATATAAAGCGCTTAATTCGATTTAGGTTCCATTTAGCTACCCTTGGAATTGTGGTTTTGTTGACCCGGTGAAAAAGGTGGGCAATGTCTTTTGGGACACATTGTATATACAGGGTTGTGCCTAACCTTTTGCTTGGGTGTCGGGGGTGGGGGGTACAAACCAAATCAAATAAAGATACAGCAAAAATTAGTATACCATTTCAAAACTTTATTCAAACTGAATAAAACACTTACCACTATCTCGTATGCTTGCTAGTACCCTCACGTACAGCTCTCAGACGTTCAGAGTATGATTTCAGCTAACGTTCAAACAAATCTCTTTCAGGTTCAAGTTCTTGGAGGATAGTTTGAATGTGTTGAAGGATGACCTCTTGAGTAGATCGGTTGGGACCAAGTTCCTACAGCATCAAATCTTCCATTTTGTTTTTGAAAATCGCCCCAGGTCAGGTCAGGTCAGGGAAATTCCCTGTCCATTGAGTTTGATCAAAATATTGTTACACGGTGGCACGTGGCACTATCATGAAGAGAAACCATTTCTGAGGTGTCTATTACATTTTGTAGAGCCGAAAGAAATGGAATGACACTTACTCTAAGAGTATTCTGCCGATTATATGCACCAACCCACGAAGCGCCTTCTTTGATCACCCACACCATGTTAATAATCCCCATGGTCTTCACTATCTTCTAAGGAAAGTGACCATACTCTGTCATTTTGATAATTTGATCAACGGACTGTCCAAATGAAGAATTCATCACTTGGTGCCAGATGCATGAAGTCATTTTCATCTCGCACCCCAAAACCAAAGTCGGTTCTCAATGCTTGTTTGGGATATCATTGGCTTTGGGATCACAGGGATCACATGGAAAGGCTTGAATCCTTTCCTTATGGCTTATACGATATCGTTGAATTGTTGACGGTCAACAGCCTTCTTTCGAGTCCCTAAGATGATTTTAGCAACTTCAGTGCAGCTTCCTCACCTTTTGCCACTGCTTTCAGTCATAATGTCTTTGCTCTCCGACGATAATTTTTCGGGCTTACTTTCGCCAAATTTTGTAAACACGAGTTGTATCCTGTCTTCCAATTGACAGTCGTCCATCTTTCACTACGATGAAGGTTTTGGGCGATCCACTTCTAAATGATGAAAGTTGCACCTGATTCCGTTGTTTCTCCACAGGCATCTCAAATTCGGCCCACCTACCACCGTTGTTCTTCACTATTCCTAACAACACCAGCCATGGTCACCTTCAGTTATTGATCCGAAATCACAAAATAAAGTATTTTGGCAGCCCAGTAAAGTTTGCAAAAGGTTATGCAGAGTTTCGTTATGCACAACCTTGCAGATGTATTCCGCGTGTCAGTCTCTTTTCACACAAATGTCAGGCTGGTGGCCTCACCTATAGATCTGACTTGCTGTAAGAGAGAGTTCCTGTCTTGAACTCTCCATCTCACATACTCAGGCACACCTGGCTGATTCTGGACTGTCTTGAGCCAGGTGTCTAGCCTTCTTTTCAAAACGTTTACACAAACACCAGTTGTGATCCTAATGTCCTTTGATAACTGGTCAAATAGTCTTGGCCCTGTGAGAACATAGATATTTTTCTTCAGAGTTGTTGAGGATGTCCCTTGTCTGGCCTTTGGTTTGGGAACATTACACATGCTACCTTTCCTATTTTTCAGTGTTGTTTGGATGGTTATCGGATTCATTTTAAAGTTAGGTTAGGTACTAGTTTCTCTATCATTTGACATGCGTATATTATGGTATACCACTTTCCCCTTCGTTCCAGCGAGTTTGATTTAATGCTCATAGACTTTCGCAGTACTTAAGTTTTTTGTAATATACTGTATATATATATCACCTCAGTGGTGCGGTGGTTAGCGTCGCTTATTACGAATCCATCGGCCCCGGGATCGAGACCCGGTGATGGCAGGTGGCGCGCAGCAAAACCCAGCTGTTCGTCCTTCTCCACAATAAAGAAATTGGTTGGAAGATAAATGGGTACCCTGGGTAGTCTAGTGATTAAGATGCTGGGCTGCTGGTGGTGCGTGGTTCGGATTCCACGTTAAACTGTAGGTCTAAGGTGGAGTGAAAAGCTTGACCCTCGTCTGTATGAACAATTCGAGCGGAAGCAAAATCAAGGTTAACCTTTGGTTAACCCTCGGTTAAGCCTCGGTGGTGTAGTGGTTAGCGTCACTGACTACGAATCCATGGGCCCCGGGATCGAGACCCGGTGATGGCAGCTGGCGCGGAGCAAAACCCAGCTGTTCATCCTTCCACACATTAAAGAAGGTGGTTGGTAGATAAATGGGTACCCTGGGTGGTCTAGTGGTTAAGACGCTGCGCTGCTGGTGGGGGCGTGGTTCGGATTCCACGTTAAACTGTAGGTCTAAGGTAGAGTGACGAGCTTGACCTTCGTTAGAATGAACAATTCGGGCGGAAGCTAACCAAAGGTTACTATATATAAACTTAACCAACCTTAGTTTTGTCTTATATATGTTATAAAATTGGGCCCTCTCTATATATATATATATATATATATCTATATATATATATAATATATATAATATATAGCGTCAACGCCTCTTTTGAACGTTATTGAAAATCGCTCTAAAATGTTATTTCGTCTAAGGAAAATCTGACATTTCCAAATTTAAATGTCACGAAATATCATGAATAGTTCTTTGAAAGAAAATGTCATGGAAAACTGCGCTGAGCAGTTTTCAAAGAAAAAAGCTTGTCATGTAATATATATATATATATATATATATATATATATATAATACATATGCGTACCATACATATATATATATTATATATATATATATACATATGCGTACCATACATATATATATATATAAATTATATTATATATATATATAATATATATATATATATAAATGCGTACCATACTACTAATTATTTTATATGCTGAATGGCTAAAGAAATGCTAAAAATTATTAATTTTTTCCTCCATCAATAGGAACTAATACTATTTAATTATTAACAGTTTTAGCGCGAAATACTTAATATAATTTATCTCACTGATTACTTTTGTAATTACAGTAGAAAATATTTGCATTAAATCTCATAAAACCCTCAGCCATTTGAAATGTTAATTACCGTAGAATTTTTTTTGAAAAAACAAAACAAAATTTGTATAAAATCTACGGTGAAACAATTCGTATTTCAATTCGAGTGTGTGAGTGTGTGTGTGAGAATTGCGAAGATTTACAATTTTATTGTTTTTATACACGCCCAGTATACATTTAATTTATGTTAATTATATTCATAAGTATATTACGTCATATAATATGTCGTAAAATTTTTTTAATGTACTATTTATGAGACTGAATTGCACTTTAGTGTTGTATATAGCAATCATTTTCAGTAATTATACACTACGTATATATCATACAAGGTGGTTAAAATAAAATGTTAACACTTATACAGGGTTTTATTTTTTATTTACAATTTATTTGTAAACATTTTTTTGTGTTTTATACGACTGTGGGAGACTGGTACATCTCCATCCAGGCCGCAGCCTCTCTTCTTTCCCCCAAACTCAGCCTTGTTACCCATTTCAAAAACTTATTCAGTACTCTTTAATCTTCAAATCTCTGTAACAGAAAAACCCATAGGAGTGTTAACATTTTTTTTGAATCACCCTGTAGTATATAGAGCTGTAAAAAAAAAAAAAAAAAAAAAAAAAATTGCTTTGATAGGAGCCTAGTAATTATAATTTTGTTGAACCGTTAAAGCTGAATAGGCCATAGAGAACAAGCTAAATATAATGACCAACAATAAAGGAGCAAGCTGAAATAAAAGAACCCATACAGTTAAATAAAAAAGTCCTGAGAAAGGAAATGCCTTGGTCAAACATAAAAGTAATAAAAGTGTAATTGAATTTAACAGGGTATCCATTAGTACGATTTTATGCTTTGCAATTTAGCATTTTTTATAATTTTTATGCCCTTATTTTGATTCTTCTTGGAATTTTGCATATAAGTATATAGCCTACTGTATATATATATATATATATATATATATATATATATTAAACTGTATCATTTGTTTTTCTTCTAGGTGTTATCTTAATAGAAAGGTTTATTGGTCTAATATCGAATTGTTACGAAGCGGAGGAGGTGTCGAGACAATGCCTGGAAAAGCTGCTGGAAAAGGCCGTCCAAAATCTTCTACGAATGATTAAATTATCGCCTGAAACAGTTTCAAAAGCGAAGTTAACAACAGGAACGGAGTACAATAGACCAACATTCCATTTTCCTTCCCCTCCCCCTCAAAGGGGAGGACTGCGAAGAGGGGAAGAGGCGGGGAAAGGAGGTCAAATAGGGAGGGGAAAGACACCAGCATGAGTGCCATGTTTTGGACCCTCGATTTTGGATCACTGCATTCGAAAATTAATTGAAACAATTTCTAGATCGGAACAGCATCGAAATAATGGATAAAATTTTAGGAAAAAAATACCATCGTCAGTTTCGTACTCGTCCATTTACGTACGATACGAAACACCATAAATACTCGATGACGACAACCAACCTACGCATGATTAGCTATTTATCAAACAATCAAAATAGTTAATTTAACCGTGATAACCAATCCAAATAGTACACTTAATTCTATTTCTTTATGCAGGAATGAGGAGGGGCCAAGGGGTAAATGCTCGCAAAAGCGCCCCTACCATAGAAGAAGAGAAATTAGGAAATTGGTTTGAAATAGCCTTTATTCAAACCAAGTACTTTGTTTCTTGCGAACATACTACTAAAATCTCTTAGCCAGCCTCGTCTCGTCGTTCTTGGTTCGATTATTTCCTATTTGTACGCGGCCATATCTACGTCCTTCTTCTTCTTCTTTTCCTCCTGAAAGGGCAATATAAGGAAATAGTGGGTAAGAAGACGTGACGCTGAAAAGAATAAAAGATACGGTGATAAAATAAGAGATTTAAAAATATATTTTTGCATAAACATAAATGACAGATATTAAAGTCGAGAATGGTACAATAACTTATGTTGGTTGGGTTTCTGTAGTAGGCATGAATAAGTGATTTTCATATCCGGTTCTATCCGATTACATCTGCTTCCGGCTTTATAAAAAAAATACACAATGGGACAAGGACAAAGAGAATAAGAAGAAGAATAAGAATAAGAATAAGAAGAAAGCAGTTAATGATACAAAAGAAGAACGGGAAGAAGAAAACAGAGTATAATAAATGACTAACATATTTACTCTTTCCGGGGGGAAGTGTACAGTGTATCAGTCATGTTTTTTGGAGGGGGTAAAAAATGAGAGTGGAAGTCCGGATAGAAGCTGTTCCGGAAGAGAGAGAGAGAGAGAGAGAGAGAGAGAGAGAGAGAGAGAGAGAGAGGAGTGGCACAACTATGAAATGTTGATTTTATTCATGTAACATGATAAAAAAAATGGGCTCTCTCCAAAAACAAAAAAACCAAAAAAAAACCCAAAGCCGTCAGATCTTGTGTATGAAAAGCTTTGAATTAAGTGGAAATATTTCATCACTATTAATGAAGATATTAAATTACATGGGTTTAAATATTAACATTATGCGCACACACGCGCGCACACACACACATATATATATATATATATATATATATATATATATCAACGTAAAGAACGACGCTTGTATAGGAGAATATCCGCGCAAGATGAGAGAGAGAATATTCTCCTATACAAGCGTCGTTCTTTACGTTAATTATACTGCGTGTTTGCAGTTTATATATATATATATATATATATATATATATATATATATATATTCGAGCGCCTGCTGTCTTGCTGCCCCCCGAAACAACCTACGAGGGGACTGGGAGGAGCGGGCGTGTTACTAAAACCTTCCCTGGTCGTTTCTTAATGTGTATATACTAACTTTGGTACAAATTACCCAAGCCGTTTAGATGTATATAACGAACATAGACGAACATCATCATCATCATCACCATTGTCATCATTATCCCTATATATATATATATATATATATATATATATGATGAATAAAACCACGAAGGAAAGGAACACAAAATGGTGCTCAAGCGCTTTCGTCATTAGACGAAAGCGCTTGAGCACCATTTTGTGCTTCCTTTCCTTCGTGGTTTTATTCATCATAAATATTTTTCACGTGTTACCTTCGTGAAATAATTTTCATATATATATATATATATATATATATATATATATATATGGGATTCATTGGAAATGAATGAATGATGCAAACCTACAAGGAAAAGAGGTGTACTTCTGAATACACGAAAGAACCTTGGAATCATTTTTCTTTTTCCTTGTGGGGTTTGCATTATATATATATATATATATATATATATATATGATGAATAAAACCACGAAGGAAAAAGAAACACAAAGGGTGCTCAAGCGCTTTCGTCTAATGACATCCTCAGGTTTTATTCATCATAAATACTTTTCACGTGTCACTTTCGTGAAATAATTTTTCATATATATATATATATATATAATTTTGATGCTTTTTTTTGGACTCTTTTTCACTTGAAGTGATTGCAAAAAACCAAATTATGTTTTTCGAAATAAAACCGGTGATAAAAAGCAATAAAGCTTGGCAATAAAATTATAATATTTTCCGCTAGTCATTTGTTTTCAGTTTCAGCCACAAAATAAACAAATTTTTTTTTCACTCGAGGCTTTGAAATTTTTATTTTTCTAGATTTTGATATTTTTTTTTTTTTTTTTGTTAAGCAAAATCGAAATTGTTTTGCGTAATTTGCGAATGGCAGAAATGATAACGTGACAAAACATGTTTTTTTTTCATCTAGTTGTACGCAAAGTCAATGCATAATTTTATGACGCATTTATGAAGATCTTATTCCCTCCTGCATCATGTATGGAATGGAAAATTATGCAATTATCGCCGTCTTAATTGTCGAAGAATTATGTTTTACGTAAGCACTGCGCTGTGCCGGCTACATTTTACGTACTATAGTACCATAATTATCGGGACAACATAAATAAAACAAAATATAACTATTTACAGTGTATTTAAAGAGATGTGTGTATATATGAGGCCTTCAGAGGAAGAAGTGGCTAAGCGACAAAGGAAAAAAAAAAAAAAAGTCAGAAAACGCAATTAAAGTTATACCAATTTGAAATATGCCATAATTTTTGAACTTTTGAAGGTATTTTGACGACATATTATCAAAAGTTCAAAGGTTATGACGCTTTCAAATTTGGTACAGTTTTCTGGCGTTTTTTACCTTTTGTCACTTAGCCACTTCTTCCTCGGAGGGCCTCATTTAGGACTCTCTCTCTCAACCCTACCAGGAATATTTTCCGCTGGTTTTTGACTGGTTTCAGGATGGATATTGGTTATTTCTCCCTCAGTGCGATGCGATGAGAACAGTTCTCTGTGGTCGTTTCCTGATACGCCGATCTGGTTCATCCCAAAAGTATTCTATCGGAGTGAGATCACAATTCTAAGCAAGCCATAACGTATCAACGTTATTATGCTCGAAACGATGCGATATAATTCGGGGCTTTGTGGCAAGGGGGCGTTGTCGTCTTGGTACAGATACCAGGTTACATCATAAAATTCTACCATTGCATATATGTCACAACGAGCTGTGGCCAGTTATTGTACTTTCCACAAACTACAAAAAACATATCCATATCATTACATTGATACTTCCATACTTGACGGTCGGGACAATGGACTGAGGATCAAAGCGTTCTTTGTGCTGTCGCCACACCCAAACTCTGCCATCGGATGCATGCAGTGTTTCCACTGTTCTCTTCCCTAGTTTCGATTAGCTTGGTAATGTATGGATTATGGGTATGGATTATGGGTATGGATTATGGGTAGCTTCTCTTTCATAGAATTCTTCTGCATGCAGTTGCATGCGTACAGTAGACGCGCTTATTGACCTTGTGGGTGATGTATTTTCGGCTACACATACGTTTTCCTCATAACACGCACTCAAAATCAAAATGATTGTGTGTTGTCCTTGAGGCATTACGAGTTATTCACGGTCAATTTTATTAGTTTGAGACATTTAGACACTTAATAACTCGTGAAAAGAAACTCATGAATCCCCATAAGTTTTGAGTTGTTTAATACAGTTATTTTTTTAAAAAATGGGTCACAACAGCGATACCGAATTCTAGGAGCAAAAATGTTTCATCTCCACTTTTACGTACACTTCAACGTTCGCCTCGCATGATTTTTCATAATATTTGACCTCCCTCTTCTCGGTTCCATATCAGCACGTTGCAGTCTTCCCACTTTTGTATAAAATTTTCCCCATTTGAGATCCTCCTAGGAAGAAGTGGCTAAGCGACAGAAGTAAAAAAAAAAACCGCCAGGAAACGCAGTTAAAGTTGTACCAATTTGAAAATTATGGCCACTTCTTCCTAGGAGGGCCTCAATTAACTTTGTCAATTTTAAAATCACCTCAATCTTTTACACAGTCATACTTCGATATGGCATCGAACTATCTTGCTACATTCAAATTCCGTTAGCTCCAATCCACGCGTCATACTTATGAATACCAAATGGGTAACAGGGTAACAGACTAACTTGCAATACATATGAACTACAATGCTGCCCTCTAGAAAGCCATTTTTTATGCGAACATTCGGATACTGGCAGAAAGAAACTACACCCAATACTTTTGCAAACATAGCGTATAAAGGAGTGAGTTTATTTGAATAATGGAGCGAAGCATGAACTGATCTAACGCAAATAACGATAATATAAAAAAAAAAAAAAGTAGGCCACATATAAAAAAGATCCCTCATGAATTATCATATTGTATTCTAAATTATGGTATCCACAGTAAGTACTGATATATATATATATATATATATATATATACACACACGGTAAGGAGCTCTAAGAATAATACTTTCAGATCTAATACAAAACGAGTGTTAATAAAAAATGGTTGACAATCTGATCCCTAAATTTACACTAAAGAATGGAAAATAATAATATTATTATTAATAATGATGATAATAATAATAATAATGATAATAATAATAATTATTAATTAAATAAATAAGTAAATATAATTATTCTCACAATTTGCAGAAAAACTGTTAAATTGCAAAAACAAGAAACCGAATATCCTCAATTTCCGAAGAGAGAGAGAGAGAGAGAGAGAGAGAGAGAGAGAGAGAGAGAGAGAGAGAGAGAGAGAAATTGCACAACGACTACAAATTAGAAAATTAAACTTTAACGGATGTGTAATAATTAAAATGGTGACCTTTTGTTTCAAGGTATTTTTCTTAAACGTTTATGAAAATGTCAACCGAACGTTAACATCAACGTATTCAACCGAACGTCAACATAGTCAATCGAACGTCAACGTCAACATTCGTCAACCTAACGTCAACATACATCAACCCAACGTCAACATACGTCAACCGAACGTCAACGTCAATATACATCAACCCAATGTCAACATACATCAACTTAACGTCAATATACGTCAACCGAACGTCAACGTACGTCAACCGAACGTTAACGTCAACATACATCAACCGAACGTCAACGTTAACATACATCAACCGAACGTCAACATACGTCAAAACCGAACGTCAACAATCAGTCAATATATGCAACGGAAGTCAACGTAAACATACATCAACCAAACGTCAACCGCTGGACAAAAATGAATATAATCAACGGGAAAAATCTAAGAAAGTCAGTCAAGGAAAATATCTACGCAAATAACCAAATAATCTTCATACGTATTGAGTGAAGTATTTTCTCATATTTTTCAACCTTTCATCTACTCCACCGGTCAATCTTGGAACAGTCTTCTTCAATCCATCTTTCCCCCCTGTCTCTATGACATCCAATCTTTCAAACGCAGAGTGTTCAGGCATCTCGAAACCATGAACTTTGATTTTGGCTCGCTTCTTCCTCTGTGGGAGAGGCGTTTTTGCGCATTCGCCCTTGGCCCCTCCTTCCTGCATAATAGAAAAATAATAAATCCAATCTTTGATTAAAAACGTGGAAGATCTCGGCGCGTATGAAACATTAAATAGTGTCGGTGAGTGACTTTTTCATAACATTCTCCGGCTGCAGCAGTGTGATAGAGCGCGTGTGTAGTTTTGAATAATATATTAAAATATTATAGGAATATAAATTTTAAAATGCGTCCCCCCCCCCCCCCGAGGGGAGATTTGAAGCAAGGATACATTATTTGAGGGGAACCGTATACCAACACGTAACTCATAGAAATGCGTGTCACAAAAAATGGGGTCCGAATGTACGCACTAATCCAATTAAAGAGAAAGGAAGTAGAGGAAAGGCTTTGTATGCACATCTCTTCAGTTTCTCTCTCTCTCTCTCTCTCTCTCTTTTCTCCTATACTACTGCTTTTTTTCTCTTTTCTCTTATACTACTGCTTTTTCGCTTTTTTGTTTTGCTAAATTTTAATTTTATTTTAGTATACGTTTTGTCTCCCGTTTTCTGTTTTCTGTTTTCCGTTTTCTGTTCTTTCACTTGATCAGCTTCATAATTTCTTTTCAAAAGGAAATTTATTTTTGGTACATCAATTTCGGCTTTTCTCTTTTCACAGATAAAGCTGAAACGAACAATAAAAATGTTTCTTGAACAACGTTTCGAGACGTTACTGAACTTCCTTGAATAGGAAGTTAATATCTGAAATCACTGGACTTCAATTTAACATGAACTGAGAGCAAAGAATTTTTTTTTTTGCATTTTTTTTAACCTCCATTTTGCTTTTATTTTGCAATTTTTAACACTTCCATTCACGCTTCTTCTATTTCTCTTCATTCTTGCGTGTGTGTGTGTGTGTGTGCTCTTCTTTATTTCTGTTTGTCCGTCCCTCTCTCGAAGTGTTTCACCTTCTCCAAATTTCCTCCGTGCGTGGCGGGATATATCGAAAGGACGCTAATGAAAAATGTTGAATATATTTAAATACAAATGAAAAGCTAAAGGAAGCTCCTCCCATTTTTCAAAATTTATTTTTTGGACCCCATCCATATTCCACAGTGGGGGAGGTGGGGTGGGGACGGTGGGGTGGGTAGGGGTGTTCCAGGAATACGCCATTTCAATGTGGAAATCAAAAGTTAAAATTAAATTGGATTATCTTTTTTTATTTCAATTTCATTTTGATAAATTTACAAAAATAGCGTTTTTAAAATAGAATTTGTACCATAATTTTTAAATTATTCCTTAACTATATGAACACACACACACACACACACACACAAAGCCGCATTGCTCACTCAATTCAACAATGCCATGACGACATCAATCAACCACTTACAAGTTTGTTACCAGAAAAATGATCTTAATAGTTACACGGATGAATAAACTATTGTTAGTTGGTTGTCAAATAGTTAATCGTGTATTTCATTGTTGCAAACATTTACCTGTGAAATTGATTACTTTTAATTACAATGATAATCGCCTTATGAAGGTAATGCTATTCTCTGCTCTAAATTCTGGTTTTTTTTAAAATATTATTACAATACTCGTATATAATTACAGTTACGTCACTTCTTATTAAAAAAACCTTTAATACCGACTTTATTCCATAACAAAATCGATGTTCACCCCCATAAGGGGGGCCGGGGGGGGAAGAAAGAGAGTTTACTGCTTAATATATGAAAGGAGGTAGGAAGATTGAACCGCATGTTGTTATCTATGAAAACCTATAAGATGTATGACATGTGGCTGGGGGGGGAGGGGGGCAGGGGCAGGAACCCCAAAATAGCATCCCACACCACCGTGGATGTAGAAAGATAATGTAAACATTTCCTTGTCCAAAAACATCCGAATTTATTTACTCCGACTTTAAAATTTATATTATTTTTTAAACTTAATTTTAAATTGATTTTAAACCCTGTCGTATAACCTTTTATGTTCCAGCTATGCTATAGTATGCCTTAATGGGACATTTATTATCCCATTATGCATGTGATGGTAATACACACCATATAACGGGTGGGGCACGGGAACCAAGTGTTTTTGGAATAATCAGGAAAATGATATTTATTTTTGTAAAGAAAATATATTGGTAGAACAACATTCGTAAGAACATAGCATTTCATGTCATAATATCATGTACCGAAAATTATATCTGGCATATGATGTCCTTGGCCGTCGACGCATTGTTGAAGGCGTTTACGAAAATTGGCCTCCACTCTTCCCAGCAGGTCTCTGTTGATTTGGATGATTTGTTGACGGATCGCTTCCTTCAATGCATCTAATGTACGGGCTTGTCCTCGTAGACACGTGACTTGAGGTACCCCATAGAAAGAAGTCACATGTGGACAAGTCAGGGGACCGAGGGGGCCATGCAATGTCACCAAATCTCGAAATGAGATGGTTGGGAAACAGGGGGCGAAGAACAGCCATTGACGCTCTGGCGGTGTGTGGCGTGGCCCCATCTTGCTGAAACCACAAATGTCGACGAGCAATACGCCTTCTTCGTAACTCAGGGATGAAAAAGGTGTTCACCATCTCAATGTAACGCCCAGATGTTATGGTAACGGTAACCCCATTTTGTTCGAAGAAATAGGGACCGATGACGCCAAACTTTCCCACCGCGCACCAAAACTGTAACCTTAGGGCTATGCAGCGGTTTTTCATGGAGTTGTCGCGGATTTTCAGCAGCCCAATACCGACAGTTTTTGATTGTTGACGCCCCATTAAGGTGGAAATGGGCTTCATCACTCATTACCCCATCATGTTTTCATTCTGCTCATAAAGTGCAAGCATTTCCTGTGCAAAATTCAGTCGTTGGGGCAATCGTTTACATTCAATTCCTGCACCATCGCCTAACTTGTATGGGTGAAATGTAATTCTTCATGCAAATCCGTTTAACAGTACGATTGCTGATTCCGAGTGCAGCTGAATGTCTCCGAGCAGAGCGGCCTGGGCTTTGCAACATCGCTTGTCTGACCCTTTCAACGTTCTCTGGAGTACGCACAGTGCGTTGCGGCCCCTTCGGTTTGTTTTCATTATTGAGCCTCCTGTTCGAAGATTGTTAACCCACGTAAGATTGTGTCACGAGCGGAACAGAGTCATTTCGATGAATGTTGATCTGCGGCGAAACGCACGCTGAACTGCTGTCACTGACTCGCCACTCCTAACAAAATGATCATACGCGAACATGCGGTGTTCTAACGTCCACTGCTCCATGATGGCACCTGAAAGATAAAGGTGAGTGTTAGTTAAAGTTAAATGCTATGAACCCAGGAATGGAATGCTACTACCGCACGCCCCTCCCATTCCTAATGGCCGATTACTAGCTATTCAAAAAACACTTGATTCCCGTGCCCCACCCTGTATAACAAAATTATATTATATACACTTTCAAATTGGTACAATGTTTAACTGCGTTTTCTGGCGGTTTTAACTTTTTGTCGCTTAGCCACTTCTTCCTCGGAAGGCCTCATATATCCTAACCTACACTTACCTCCCACTTTCAAATTGGTACAACTTTTAACTGCGTTTTCTAGCAGTTTTTACGTTTGTCGCTTAGCCACTTCTTCCTCGGAGGGCCTCATATATCCTAACCACACTTACCTCCAAAATACTCACCCCACCGAATATTACTTAACTTCATCAGCACTAGCGTATCTTACCTTCAGAAAGTAAAAAAAAGCAAAAATTTTTACATTTTTATATACTGTATACTTTAAAGTTCCGAGGTACCAAAAGTATTACCTCACTACCCCACTAAACAGTACTTCTTTTCTGCACACACACACACACACACACATACACACACATACACACACACACACACACACACACATACACACACACACACACACACATACACACGCACAATAATTAGAAGAAAATCCGTAAACTAAATACAGAGGCAAGAAATGTTGAAGCCAACATTCAATTTCCGGCTTCATTTGCATCTTTCTTCATTTTGTATCTGGAATTTTGTACAAATCACGGACATAAAGAAACGCGTGAGACGAGAACAGCGACGTATACGACATAAACCCTTCAAATGACTTTTGCTGTACATTTCGTCTTATACTCTTTCCATGCTAAAAATGTTCTCGGCTTTCTAGCTCGTATCTCCAAAAACATTTGCTCCGAATTAAGATTTTTTCCGTTCCTTTGACGACGTCATCATGACTATGGCCGTGGGAGATTGCGCCGAATTAAATTGAATTAATGCAAATACAAAACTACACCCGGATAATGGTTTCCTTCGCTACTTCCAGAGTTGTAAACAGAAATTACATATTTTTTTTGGAAGGACTACTTCATGCAAACATGGGTATTATAAGATGGGTATTATAGGATAATAAGTGTGATATATATGAAATTGTTGGCAAAATAAGCCCGTAACATTGATGCTTGACTAAACGTGTGATGTTCATTTTAGTGGTAACGTAAAATTATGTCTGATTAATTATTAAGGAAATGATAAAAAGACCGATTTTCTTACATGATTAAAAATGTTTGTAATAATTCATAATAATTAATTCATAATAATTAATTCATAATAATTCATAATATTCATAATAATTCATAATAATTCAATAATTTTTTAAAAATTCTTTACATTATTTAAAAGAATTTTAAAGCTCAAATCACTGACTGCAAGAAAACGGATTATTCAATGCTACTGTACAGGGTGGCCCATAAGTCCCAATTGGTTATAATTAAAGCGAAAATACAAAAAAATCAAAGTAAATTTAAAAAAAAAAATTCGTTTAGAAAAATGGGAGCAAGTGTAGTTTACGTCCCCCTGACGCAAAAGGGGACACAAAAAAGGGGACACAAAAAAGGGGACACAAACTACACTAGGTCAAAGTTGGGGAACGTTAACTACATACACTACCTAGGATCTTTAGGAGACATTTTTTAAATGAATCCATCAAATAAAACGTTAAAACTAACCAAAATATTACGACTTAACCTAACCAACCGTCAACTTTATATATATATATTAGTGATGTAGCGGATGTCATTTTTTTCACATCCGCGGATGCGGATGCGGATGAGGATGTTTGATTTCAACATCCGCGGATGCGGATGCGGATGTCTACATTTTCGTTATTTTTTAGGATATATTCGAGATTTGTTGTGTTTAACGTATATAATAAGTTATTATATAGCGAGAGCTGTAGCTATAATGTAGTATAATTGATTAATTGTACAATAATTGCTGTACTTTTCTCTGAACATATAAAATATATCAAGCATCTAACTATATAGAAATTAATTAGTGAATTCGTCTGCAAATAAATTCGTTATATTTTGTTGAGTTTCAGCCACAATTAGAAACCATAATTGTGTTACCAGGATGCGGGACGTGAACCCAACTCAAATGCACCCCACCGACCTCTTTCCCCAACCTCCACCCTTATAGAAAGAGATCTTTAATTAGCTTGATAACTATTTATATTAAGTTTAAAGTTTTATTAGGCATATTTATAAATGAGTAATTAAAATAAAGTAAACTAAGATGTTCATCGTTTAATGTTCAAACTTAATTATAGGAAGGTTTGCTTAAGGAACATTAATTTTTCTGCCTTTTCTGCTGCCAGTCTGTTTCTCTTTTCATCATATATTAATCCACCCTAAATAATCTCTCGCTTGGTACGTTTGTTGGAGGACAGGCTAAATGTTTCCTCGCAAGTTTATTCAAGTATGGATAGATATTCTGCGTATTTTTCCACCAACTAATAGGATTGTCACATGCAGCCAGGCGTTTTTCTTGGTGATAGCTCTCGATCATTTTTACTACATCTTTTGACATCGCGTAGGTCTCGTCATTGCTGCTTGACTCAAGAAACTGAGAGACAGATTCTGTGATAGATTTGCTTGTTGAAGGTGTTGGTTCTGTCACTGAAACTTTTATTCTTTTGGTGGGTGGCGAAGCGACAGATTCAAGAGATTGAAGCTCTTCAACTGCTTTGCCAAGTGATGATTTAACTCGTTCTAATGTACTAGGTGAAAATAACTTAGCTTTGTAACGTGGATCTAAGTAGGTTGCAAGAGAGTAACTTCATACAAGAACAGCCTCTCGTCTTGTCGCTTGCATCACTTTTGCGCACAATGAACTCTAGTTCTATTAATATGTAGAATTTGATAATTTCCGCTTATTAATGACATTTTATCTCAACGGTCCACATCCGCACGACATCCGCAGTCCAAAGTGCGGATGCGGACGCGGATGCGGATGCGAGAAAATGTGCGGATGTTCCGCGGATGCGGATGCAGATGTGACCTACATCACTATATATATATATATATATATATATATATTATATATATATATATATATATATATATATTAGTGATGTAGGTCACATCTGCATCCGCATCCGCGGAACATCCGCACATTTTCTCGCATCCGCATCCGCGTCCGCATCCGCACTTTGGACTGCGGATGTCGTGCGGATGTGGACCGTTATATATTTCCCCTTATCAATGTTTCCCCTTATGAACTCTTCATCCCCTCACTCGAATCTAACATTTTGACGTTTTGTTCAACTGAATATCAATGAATTTCCATCCGAAAATCGCTTCGTCCATTCACTCAAGTCTGAACCACATAATAACGATGGAGTTAGTGTGCCTATGTAAAATCTCACTCTCTCTCTCTCTCTCTCTCCTCTCTCTCTCTCTCTCTCTCTCTCTCTCTCACACACACACACACACACACACACACACACAAAGCATACAACGCATACACAATATCGTTCCCTAAAAGGACTAAATAATAGGAACATTATCATATATATATATACACACACGTTTGCATCATATATATATATATACACACACACACACACACACACCACACACACCACATATATATATATATATATATATATATATATATAATATATATATATAATATATATATATTATTTTCGCACCCAAGTATTTTACATATTAAAGGAAAGTCTGAGAGGAGAAATTTGGATTGTAGGTATTGATTATTACGCATAATTTGATATTCATGAAAAGGCTAAAATTCTGAAGAAAATTATGATTTGTCGCTTCACATTTTGAAAATTGTTCAGTTTTCCTTCATACTATATATATATATATATATATATATATATATTATATATATATATAATACACACTAGACGCTGGATTTAGTGTCCCCGGATATTGTGTCTCGCCGCTTATAGTGTCTATAAACGGCGTCTACTATACACACACACACACAGTATATAATATATTTATATATATTTTCGTTCATACTATATACTGTGTATATATATATATGTACGCCGGGCGTACCTGGCTATGTGAGGTGGAGAGTACAAGAAACCAACTCACTACTTCACCAGGCCATCTCGAGAGGAGGGGGGTGACAAGCTTAACCTTCGTGAAATGAGGAATCATCGCGCGGAACATTTGAAAGATTGAATTATATATATAATATATATATATATATATATATATATATATATATATATATATATATAATCTTTCCCTCAAAATTTATCAAGTAAAAAGTGTTGAAATTTTCTTTTTTTTTAAATTTAAAATTTTAAGCGGTTTATAAAGCTTTTACACCCCTGAATGTAAATTTTTCATATTTCACACAAAGACTACTGCTGTACATAAAATTACATCTTTTAATTTAGTTTAATATCTTAATACCTTGGCTTCATAATCGGCTTGAATTATTATCGAGCAACGTTGCCGCTGAGCTTAATTTTAGTGTTTCTACTTTTCAGCCTGAAAGAAGAAACGAATTTCGAGGGGGGAAAATTTAATCTGAGAAATGTCGTTGTGAAAAGTCAGTTGAAAGAAGAAAAAGCTTTACGACCAGACGGGTTAAGTCTTTTTTTTTTTTTTGTCTGTGTGTGTGGTGTTTACCAGAACTAAGAAAACTATTTCTTTAAATATTATTATTATTGCTATTATTATTATTATCATTATTATCATCATCATTATTATCGTCATTATTATTATTATTATTAAAATATAACTACCAAGAGACCACCAAAATTTTAGTTTTGTTGGACAGACAACAGTATCCCAAAACGTAGCCTAAGTATAATCGGCTTAACTTTACCAGCTGGCGTTGGTCTCTAACAAGGGGTTTCTCCCCCCCACCTTTTGACTGCTTCTCCATTTCCATATATTCATAAATTCATGTTTCGGTTAGACACATATCGAGTAGTGTAGGATGTACGTAACCTCATAATGAAAATTACATTTCTTGGTTGAATTAAACAATTTGAACTGTTGAATTAAGCAATTTAGACGAATTAAACAATTTGAACTGCTGAATTAAGCAATTTAGATGAAATAAACAATTTGAACTGTTGAATTAAACAATTTTAACTGTTGAATTAAACAATTTTAACTGTTGAATTAAACAATTTAGAGTGTTGAATTAAACAATTTAGAGTGTTGAATTAAACAATTTAGAGTGTTGAATTAAACAATTTGAAGTGTTCAATTAAACAATTTGGAGTGCTGAATTAAACAATTTGAACTGTTGAATTAAACAATTTAGAGTGTTGAATTAAACAATTTAGAGTGTTGAATTAAACAATTTAGAGTGTTGAATTAAACAATTTAGAGTGTTGAATTAAACAATTTGAAGTGTTGAATTAAACAATTTGAAGTGTTGAATTAAACAATTTGAAGTGTTGAATTAAACAATTTGAACTGTTGAATTAAACAATTTGAACTGTTGAATTAAACAATTTGAACTGTTGAATTAAACAATTTGAACTGTTGAATTAAACAATTTGAACTGTTGAATTAAACAATTTAGTTGAATTAAACAATTTGAACTGTTGAATTAAACAATTTGAAGTGTTGAATTAAACAATTTGAACTGTTGAATTAAACAATTTAGTTGAATTAAACAATTTGAAGTGTTGAATTAAACAATTTGAACTGTTGAATTAAACAATTTGAACTGTTGAATTAAACAATTTGAACTGTTGAATTAAAAATTTGAACTGTTGAATTAAACAATTTAGTTGAATTAAACAATTTGAACTGTTGAATTAAACAATTTGAAGTGTTGAATTAAACAATTTGAACTGTTGAATTAAACAATTTAGTTGAATTAAACAATTTGAAGTGTTGAATTAAACAATTTGAACTGTTGAATTAAACAATTTGAACTGTTGAATTAAACAATTTGAACTGTTGAATTAAACAATTTAGTTGAATTAAACAATTTGAACTGTTGAATTAAACAATTTGAAGTGTTGAATTAAACAATTTGAACTGTTGAATTAAACAATTTAGTTGAATTAAACAATTTGAAGTGTTGAATTAAACAATTTGAACTGTTGAATTAAACAATTTGGTTGAATTAAACAATTTATATGAAATAAACAATTTATTGTTACTAAATAATACTAAAAATGAACTTGCCTACAATAAAAAAAACATAATTTCCAGAAAAACATATCCTATTTTTATCGTAATAGACCACGCACTCGCACGCTGGCGCTCTTTGGTTAAAATGTAAAAAATAAAATTATGACTTTCGGTTTTTAAAATTTTGAAAGCAAATATTATTTTAAATTTCGATTAAATTAAAATTTTATAACGAAAACGCTATAATAATATAAAAAAATAATACTAATTTATTTCAAGTGTTTAGAAATTTGTGCAATTTAATTTCATATTTCGTTCGCGTATCAAAAATAATTGCTTTTTATAACCATTTCTATCTTCTGTCGTTCTGACGTAGAGGGAACTCAACAGCAAATTAATTTTCTTCTCAGGCTATTGCATACATTGCGAGTCACAAATAAGTCTTATAAGAAATTGCGGTTGGTTGTGGAAGGAAGATAAAAAGGAGTGAAAAATTCGCAACTGCAGAATTTGTAATACCATTGGCGAACAAATTGCATTTCATGATACAAAAACAACATTAGAAACTGGCGCCACACTACACACACACACACACACACACGCATATATATAGCTGTAGATTTTCAGCTTTTACCTTCGGATCTTATGGTTTTCAGTTCTCTCCATTTTCAGGAATATAAAACTAAAATTAATCATCATATGAAACACTCCCAGGAAGAGGTGGCTAAGCGACAAAATTTAAAAAAGCCAGAAAACGAAGTTAAAAGTTGTACCAATTTGAAATTGGGGGGTAAGTGTAGGTTAGGATATATGAGCCCCTCCTAGGAAGAAGTGGCTAAACGACAAAAGTAAAAAACTTTAGAAAATGCAGTTAAAATTTGTACCAATTTGATTTATTTTTTAAATGAATAACTTTTATTAATAATAAAATAAATAAATTGGTTTTACAATTTATAATGACATGAATAATTCTGAAGCTGCGCTATTTATTTTATTTAATTTGGCCCTTAAGCTTTAGACTTTACTGGGTAAGGTATTTCGACAGTGATACAACTCTTAACCCTTTACCGCACTGTGCGTCGAATACGTAACGTTTCAAATACACGCATTTAGACTCAACCCTACGCAAAAAGTTCGGCCATAAAGGTTAACTGTTTTGTGGCGTTTTTTTACTTTTGGCGCTTAGCCACTTCTTCCTAGGAGGACCTCACATAAACAATTATAACAGGCATCTATTCATTTAATATTCATATATTGTTTTGATATTCCATTAGGCCTATCGCGAATGAGGAAATCATAAATTTATCCCCAAAATACCCATTTTTAATAATATTTTTTTTTTAAATAAAAGTACCATATATATATATATATATATATATATATATATATAATACCACACCTTTCAACCTTTCAAATGTTCTGCGCGATGATTGCTCATTTCACGAAGGTCAAGCTTGTCGCCCTTCCTCTCGAGTTGGTCTGGTGAAGTCGTGAGTTGATTTCTTGTACTCTCCACCTCACATAGCCAGGTACACCCGGCTCATCGGGGATTGTTCTGAGCCAGGCGTCTAATCTTCTTTTGAAGATGTCCACTGTAACCCCACTCGTGTTCCTTAGGTCTTTGGGCAGTTGATTAAACAGTTTTGGTCCTCTCACAACAAAACTATTTTTTTTCAGGGTTAAGGATGTTCCCTGTGTAGCCTTTAATTTGGGAACACGACACAGTCTTCCTTTTCTACTTTCCACTGTTGTTTGGGGAATCACAGGATTCAGACAGAGTAAGATTAGGGACTTTTATATATATATTACACCATTTGCCATCGTGAAAAGGGATTTAAGATTTTTCTGCATGGTCGTGCCACCATTTTTCACCGCAGACTTGGTTAATATTCACAGTACGCTAAAAGCTGTTCTAGATTTGAAGGGCTTGTGTCTATAATGTATAAATATTTAGCATATATATATATATATATACAGGGTGGGCCGAAAGTCTGGATCCATTGGAAAATATTTATTTTAATACATAAATTACAACAAATGGTAAATACTTAAAATGAATCAACTTTAACTCGTAATGCGTATCCGTGATACTGTACAGTAGTTCGTACTCCAGTATAAATACTCAAATACTTTTTTTATTTCAGTCCAGAAATGGCTTCGAAATCTAACACAGGAGACCGGGTAGAACTTGCGCTCATGTACGCAAGACAGGGCGCTACACACAGAGAAGTTGCTACCGAATTCAATAGAAATCATCCTGATAAGCATCCAGTAACACATGCGACTGTTGGAAGTTGTTTAAACGTTTCAAAGAAGACAGGAAGTGTACATGATCGACGGCGTTCTGGTCGTCCAAAAACTGCAATGATGAAAAATACCTCTGCAATGGTATGTGAAACTTTAACGAATAGTCCAGTAAAGTCAACAAGAAGATTATCAAATGAAACACGCATCTCGAGAACGTCAATTCGAAGAATTATTAAAATCATAAATTCCATCCTAAGTGTCTCGATGTCAGAGGCCGCCAATTTGAGCATTTGTTATAATTGTTGTTTATACTGGAGTACGAACCACTGTACGTATCACGGATACGCATTTACGAGTTAAAGTTGATATTCATTTAAGTATTTACCATTTGTTGTAATTTATGTATTAAACTAAATATTTCCTATGGATCCAGACTTTCGGGCCCACCCTGTATATATTAATTAAACAGATTGTAAGCTTTTAATAATATGAGGCTTTAATAAATATGACGGCTAAAAACTAAATGACGGTTGATACAAAAATAATGACAAGAACGCTCACATAAGCAGCTATTATAAGACAGAAAGATTATAATCATAGTTGTGAATTAAAAGTAAGTTTACACTTGCATATATGTTAAGATATGTTCAATACACTGTTATACACAACAGTTAATTCATTTACATAATATTTTCTTATTCTAAGGATACCCTTGACACATAAATGTAAGAAAGAAAATGGATTAAAGAAAATGAATATTTTAGCTCTTTCAGAGGGTATACAATTTCAGATCTTTATTAAGCAATTGTAATACTTAAATTTGAACAAGCGCAAGGAAAATTACGAAGAAATATCGGATAAAGTAAGTAAGACACCCCCCAGCCTTCTTTATTAGCCTTATAAGGCTAACTAATGAAAATATCACGACCTAACCTAACCAATCGTCAAGGGCGTACAGTTGACTTAACGATTGGTTAGGTTAGGTCGTGATATTTTCGTTAGTTAGCCTTATAAGGCTAATTAAAGAAGGCTGGGGTGCTTATCTTTACTTGATCCGAAATATCATATTTTAACATAAATCTTTCATAAAAAAACTCTAAAAAGAACACTGTTTAGCGATTTATTACTAATTTGGAGACCCGTTTAACCTAAACTTTTAAAGTACATAGAGGGAACACCCCAAAACTGATCATGGGATAGGATAAGCTTTACTATAATCATAGAATAATAATTTTTACTGCTTAAATCCGACACTATATAGCCATTTTATACGATTTTAAGATTCTGATCAGCATTCTAAGTGACTTCCAGCAGCTAAAATTGAAAATGTTTTTTATCAATTTATTCAGTTGTATGACCATTTATTTAAAATTCAATGTTTAAAATACAAATAAACATTAAGAGACAAGAGAAAGTTTGAAATACGATAAAACAGTCGTGAAAAATAAGGAAAACTTAAACGTAAAAGATTTATTTTATTTTTATTATGAATTAATATAGTTAGGGGTGAAACGGAGGTTTTCTTTCACACAATTAAAGTAAACTAAATTACAATATTTCCCGTTGGTGTTACCTATTGCATACATTTTTTGTTGAATCATATTTATGTGAGAAGTATATAGAGCTGTTAGATTTATTTGTTATTAATTACTAAGCATATTTCTTTATCAGTTTCGTTATTCCAAATATTAAAATACTAAAATAGGAATGAAATACTATGAAAATATCCTCAAGTAATTTGATTAATATTTTAACCAACAAACTTTAAAAATCGTTTCTGTAACCGTAAATAGGTTATTGATAAAAAAGAATCCTCTACACACACACACACACACACACCACACACACACACACATATTCAAATTTAATGGATTATGTAAGTGAAATCCTTTGCTTACCATAAATCTGAGATAATAGAAAACGGGAGGAAAGAATTTGTTAATAAAAATAATGGCACCCATTTTTGGGTTGGTAAAAATCTCACGCTTTGAAATACTCAGATCTCTATGCGAAATTTCCATAAAGACGCGACGAAAGAAGCCAATATTCGTATTAACGCAGTAAATTGGAAATTTATTTATTTATATTTATTACAATATATATACACAGGGTGTTCAAAAAGTCGCACTACAGTTGGAAAATAAATTTCAGACCATTACCGCGTTAGGTAATGGTTATTTGGCGCTGGCCAAGTGTAGTACGACTTTGTGAACACCGTAGTATATATACACACGATAGTTGGTACGAAAGTAATGCCTCTTATTTTTCAGTTTATATATATATATATATATATGTTAAACACAGACCGTGCATGGCACAAGGAACTCTTCTGGGAAAATTAAATCCACTATAGTCCGAATAAGTAATGATAAATGACAAATACCATAGTTTTTTTTCCTTTTTCATGATTTTAGCCCGACGTGGGCAACGGTCTCTCGCAAAGAGATCCCATAAATATAGCTTCCCTCACCAGCTATCTGCAAAGCAGACAGGATCCAGCTTTGGGATCCAGCTATATTTATGGGATCTCTTTGCGAGAGACCCGTTGCCCACGTCGGCTAAAATCATGAAAAGGAAAAAAACTATGGTATTTGTCATTTATCATTACTTATTCGGACTATAGTGGATTTATTTTCCAGAAGAGTTCCTTGTGCCATGCACGGTCTGTGTTTAACATATATTGTTCTCAGGGAACCATTCTGAGTTTGTGTATACTAAACGGACGTGTTTCGTGCCTTGAAAAGTGGACGCTCAATGTCCCGGTTGAGGTTTAAGTTTTGGTTTTTTTGGCTAAAAAACAATAGTTACCCCTTTTTCTTTGATTTATTCAACACGACGTGAATGCAACGAGTCTTTTACTTATATAGAGGTTCTGAGTGTAGGGATCTAGGTTGCTTTAAACCCTAGATCCACGTCCCAAAGCTGGATCCTGTCTGCTTTGCAGATAGCTGGTGAGGGAAGCTATATTTATGGGATCTCTTTGCGAGAGACCCGTTGCCCACGTCGGGCTAAAATCATGAAAAAGGAAAAAAACTATGGTATTTGTCATTTATCATTACTTATTCGGACTATAGTGGATTTAATTTTCCAGAAGAGTTCCTTGTGCCATGCACGGTCTGTGTTTAACATATATTGTTCTCAGGGAAACCATTCTGAGTTTGTGTATATATATATATATATATATCAACGTAAAGAACGACGCTTTGTATAGGAGAATATTCCGCGCAAGATGAGAGCGAAAGAACGAAACAAATGAAAAAAATGAGGTAACCACCCGGGAATCGAACCGGGATCTTCCGATTGCCGGTCAGATATGATAACCATTACACCACGGCCTCACCAATCAAATGTCGTAATTCCTCTACATGCGCGTAGAAACCAATGCCCCAAAGGGGCACCTCCCGTATGCCGTAACATTATATACATTATAACTGCAAACACGCAGTATAATTAACGTAAAGAACGACGCTTTGTATAGGAGAATATCCCGCGCAAGATGAGAGCGAAAGCACGAAACAAAATGTATATAATGTTACGGCATGCGGGAGGTGCCCCTTTGGGGCATTGGTTTCTACGCGCATGTAGAGGAATTACGACATTTGATTGAGTGAGGCCCGTGGTGTAATGGTTATTCATATCTGACCGGCAATCGGAAGATCCCTGGGTTCGATCCCAGGGTGATTACCTCATTTTTTCATTTGTTTCGTTCTTTCGCTCTCATCTTCCGCGGAATATTCTCCTATACAAAGCGTCGTTCTTTACGTTAATTATACAGTACTGCGTGTTTTCAGTTATAATGTATATAATATATATATATATAATATATATATATATGGTGCTGGCTTTGTCAGTAGATCTTTTCAGATCAAATAATGTTGTTAATTGAGGAAATAAATACACCGAAAAATCTTTCTTTATTAAATAAAACAACAGAAATGATTACGAGATTTAAGTGTAACGAATAAACGTTGCAAGCGCTGTGCAATGAATGACGTCATAATGGTTAATGAGCTGCTTGGTTAGACAATGCTTGAATTACTGCCATACTGATTTTAATGATAATAATGATAATAATAATGATGATAATAATGATAATGATAATAATAATAATAATAATATGTAATGTGATCTTTCTCAATTATTATCATTAAGACATACACCACATCACAGTAGGTTCACACAATGATGACATTAACGTTTCATTTTATATTTTCGTGTGGCGAATAGTCTAACTAACACTATCCTTATCGCGAATATGGGGCGTTGGGAAGCATGACGAACGAACTCCTTTTCAGTCAAAAATCTTTGAGATTCATTTCTATTTTTATGAAAAAATAGAAAATAGAATAAATAGAAAATAAAATAAAGTTCCATTTAAAAATTGAAAATTGAAAAAAATTCGTAAATAATAGAAAAATGGGAGTAGTAATAAGCAATTAAACTTGATATCGAAATAGGAACAGATGCGCAGAAATTAATTAAGGGAATAACACGCGCCCTCGAATTGCTTCTGGGTTTGGTTGAGGTGCCAAATTGGCTCAGGAGTGTGGGTCACTCTCGAAGGAGCCTCGACTGAAGGGGCAATGCGATGTCATCTTGATCGCGGTTGTGTCGAAGGGACAATGGGCTCCGTTGTGAAGTAGAAGTCGCCAAAGTATCTGAAGGCGTCTCTTAACTATATATAGGCCTATATACAGTATATATATATATATATACACACACCTCGTAACTTCGTAGTAGTTCCGTGCGTTGGTCTTTCTTCACACGAAGGTCAAACTGGTGGCCCCACCCCTAGGCCTGGCCTAATGGAAGAGCGAGTTGCTCTCTTGCGATCTCTATCACACATAGTCAGGCACACCCGGCTCATCTGGTACCGTCCTGAACCAGGCGCCCAATCTTCTTTTGACGAATTCCACGCTGACACCAGTGATGTTCCTGATCTCCTTCGGAAACTGGTTGAATAGTCTTGGGCACTAATAAGACATATATATATATATATTAGTGGTGGACCGGATGTCAGTTTTTCAACATCCGCGGATGCGGATCTTTAGTTTCAATATCCGCGGATGCGGATATTTAGTTAATCTATCAATATAATATAGAATTATGAATATATGACATAATTTTTCAAATTTGGTGATATTACTATTATGGGAGGCAATGCATAAGAATTAAAATTAATATTAATGTTTTCATTATGATAAAAATAATAACTTTCTCAAGAGTTTCAGCCACAGAAAATTCAATGAAACAAGTTTCATTCAATTTTCTGTGTTACCAACTATTTATATTTTCAGGTTTATATATTTGTTTGTTCATTAATAATAATTAATACTGTACATGAAATGTGCATGACTGGGCCTTATAAGCTACTTTATAAGCTAATTTAATTGTAAATTGCATAATTTATTAGAGGTAATATCAGCATAACATCCGCAGTCAGAAGTGCGGATGCGGATGGTAAAAATTATGCGGATATCCGGTCCACCACTAAATTTTATATTTATATATATATATATATATATATATATATATATATATATATATATATATATATATATATATATATATATATATGAAGCTCAATGGGTATGTGATTTCCTTTATTGCTTCCTGGGTCAAAACAAGACCTGAAGAAGAGAAGAAGAAGAAACGCCTTCAGAATAATTGCACTCGCAATCACACGAACCACCGCCAACATCGGTCTCTACTTCCTTATTAATTTCTTCAAGCAATTCTCTTTTGCTTTAACCTAAATGGAATGAGAAACCAAAATGCATAAAAATGACGTATAAAACTCTCAAATTTTAAAAGATAATTTCATTATAAAACTTTATGTAAATTATAGTGGTCCTTAATAATATATATATATATATATATATATATATATTATATATATATATTATATATATATATATAGGGTGGGCCAAAAGTCTGAAACAATGAAATGGCTACCTTGCTAAACATAATACCTTGCTAAACATAATACCTTTTGATAAAGGTAATATTTGGATAATATTGTGGTTAGTGAAGGGGAAGTAATGCGCTATATTGATAAAATGAAAATGCATAAATCACCGGGGCCGGATTCCATATATCCCATTCAACTAAAAGAATTAAAAGATAGCATTGTTGTGCCGCTAACAAGATTTTTAATGCGTCTATTTCTGAGGGGTGCGAACCAGATAATTTCAAGTTAGCAAACGTAACACCTATCTTTAAGAAAGGCGATAAAAGTGCGGCGGGAAATTATAGGCCGCTCAGTTTAACGTCTGTTGTAGGTAAGCTACTGGAATCATAATTAGGGATCGTATAGTCGAACACTTAGAATTCCATAACTTAGTTAGAAATACGCAGCACGGTTTTAGGTGAAACAAATCTTGCTTAACTAATCTTTTAGAATTTTTTCAAAGCGTGGTTAACGTTTACGATAGTCATCGGGCGGTTGATGTATGTATTTAGATTTTCAAAAAGCGCTTGACACCGTACCGCACAAAAGACTCATTGAAAAAACCAAGGCTCATGGAATCAGGGGTGTAGTAATAAATTGGATAGAAGAGTGGTTGCGAGGTAGGAAACAGGTGGTGGTCGTTGATGGAGCGGAGTCGTGTTGGGCTAATGTAGCGAGTGGCGTTCCTCAGGGTTCTGTATTGGGCCCCTTGATTGGTCAATCACATGGCAAATGAGATTTAACGTCGATAAGTGCAAAATTTTACATATAGGGTCGCGTAACGGTAATTTTGCGTATAGTATGTCAGGGAAAGAGTTAACAAGCGTAGAGCAGGAAAAAGATTTAGGAGTTATAGTCACTGGTGACTTAAAAGTAGCGAAACAAAGTACAGCAGCGGTCAATAAAGCGAATAAAGTGTTAGGTTTTATAGCTCGGAATTTTGAGTACAAATCGCGCGATATTATAGTTCCTCTTTACAAATCATTAGTTAGACCCCATTTGGAGTACGCGATCCAATTTTGGAATCCGCATATGCGCAAAGATATAGAGAAAATCGAAAGAGTTCAAAGACGAGCAACTAAGATGATTCCGTCGCTTAGGTCAAAGTCGTACGAGGATAGGCTTAAGGAGTTAAAATTGACTACACTCGAGACTAGGAGGCTAAGGGGTGATCTAATCCAGGTTTTCAAAATTATGAATGGGTTCGATAATGTAGATAGAGATAGCTTTTTCGAAATATCTCAATATAATAGGACTAGAAATAACGGGTGTAAGTTGACAAGTAGAAGGTTCGAGACAGCAGTTGCGAAAAACTTTTTTACGCATAGAATAGTAAATAGGTGGAATAGTTTGCCGGTAGAAGTAATTAGTAGCACGTCTATAAACATGCTTAAAAATCGATTAGACGCATATGTTGATAGATTGGGTATAGTTTATTGCAGTTTATATCAAAAGTCAGGACACACTTGCAGTTTATATCAAAAGTCAGGACACACTTGCAGTTTATATCAAAAGTCAGGACACACTTGCAGTTTATATCAAAAGTCAGGACACACTTGCAGTTTATATTATATTCTTTTTTATTCATTTGTATTATGTAAAAGTTAGGATTTTCTGTACATTTTGTCAGAATGATCTCACAAAATTGAAGGCGTCTGTCATAATCGTCTTCTAACAGGCCATGGACTAAACGAGGAATCATGGCCTACTGGAAGACGATTATGACAGACGCCTTCAATTTTGTGAGATCACTCTGACAAAATGTACAGAAGATCCAACTTTTTACATAATACAAATGAATAAAAAAGAATATAATATAAACTGCAAGTGTGTCCTGACTTTTGGCCCACCCTGTATATATATATATATATATATATACACACACACACACACACACATGTATATATAATATATATATATATATAATATATATATTATATATATATATATATATACAGGGTGTCCGAGAATTATCTGTACAATGTTTGGCTGTTATTAAAAGTCAACCATGAAGTGTAGAAATTCCAGTTTGTCCCATTTTACAGAGAATCTCTAAGTTTTTTCTGATACCACGTTTTGACAAGTTTTTTAGAAATGTACGCGGGTGACAGACATTGATGATTTAAAAGCAAGAATCACAGCTGCTATTGAGCGAATTGATGTGGATATGCTGCAGCGTACATGGCAACATTTGGAGTATCGAGATGTTTTGCGAATCACTAATGGTGCACATATCGAATGTTTGTAACAACGTTACTTTAATAAAAGAAACTTTTGAAAATACAGATTCTAAATAATCTTGTTTAAGAATTTTACGTGTGTTATCAAGAATTTTATTAAAAGATGAAATTCTACAGATAATTTTCGGACACACTGGAATTTCTAAAAAACTTGTCAAAACTTGGTATCAGAAAAAACTATATAGGGTGACGCAAAAGTCGCGCATCATAGGAATTTTCAGTGGTACTTTTGTTAGTTTTGTCGAGTTTGAACGGCGGTTCAGGATCGACCTGCGGTCGACCCTTCTGCAGCATCCCGCCTCATTTGCGGGATTTGGTGAAGGAGGGAATTGCTGTCTGATCTCCTCCTGCCCTCGTAGCCAGCCACGCATGGCTGGTCAAGGACTTTGCACAAGAATCTGTCCAGCTTGTTCTTGAAGTTATTCAGGTCGTTGTGCTGGAGATTCCTCACTTGTTTTGGGTGTTGATTATAATATATTAATATTTTTTTCTTTTAGGTAGGGGATGGCTGCGAAATTAACAATTTATTGTACCTGGTATTCCATACATTAAAACCCAAGTTCGCCCTCTCGTCTATTGTTAATTTCGCAGCCATTCCCTACCTAAAAGAAAAAATAATATATTATACTCAACACTAAAAATTCCTATGATGCGCGACTTTTGCGCCACCCTCTCTCTCTCTCTCTCTCTCTCTATATATATATATATATATATATATTACAGAACTCAGATTTATACCAGAGTTAAAGCCTAAAAACGTGTTATTGTGAGGCAGCTTTTATACATATACACACGGGCTACGTCGTGGCCGATGTCGTAACATCGCTTCCCGGAGTTCAGCGAAGTTAAACGACATTGGGTCTGGGTAGTAGTTGGATGGGAGACCGTCCTCCGCGCCCAGATTATGTAGCGACCCGTGGTTCGGATCCCACGTAAAGCTGTAGGTCCCCTCCGTCATATGACCTTAGATGTTGCGAAGGAGGTTAAACAACCCCAATTAAAAAAAAAAATATATATATACACACACAATGCAAATCCACAAGGAAAAAGAAAAAATCATTCCAAGGTCTTTCACATATTCAATAGTACACCTCGTCAGGGAATGACATCATTCCCTGTCGAGGTGTACTGTTGAATATACGAAAGACCTTGGAATAAATTTTTCTATGTCCTTGTAGGTTTGCATCATTCATTCATTTCACGTGTTTAAGTGTGAAATTCACCCCATATATACATATGTTACATGGAATCTGTGTAACTAGGGGTTTCATAAAATCCCTAAACTGTTCAGGGGCGTCGAGTGCGTACAGTTGACTTAACCGAGCATTTAATTAACCAAGCATTCACTAATTTACCCGTAGGTTTAACGAGAATATCACGACTTAACCTTACATGAAATCCCTGAACATTTTAGGGATTTCATGAAATTCCTAGTTACACAGATTCCCTGTAATATATATATATATATATATATATATATATATATATATATATATATATATATTCAGGGAGGAGGCCAGGGGGCTTAATTGAAACAACGGGGATATATAGTTTATATATATATTATATATATATATATATATATATATATATATATATATATATTCAAATACACTTTGAGTACTCTGGTGCTCTTAAAAATTCTTACAGTTGAAGTTGGAATGTAACCAACCGTTTAACCCTGTACAAAATCACATACTAGCAGGGCCGGTTTTAAGCCGATTAGACCGATTTGTTCAAATTGGGCCCCGCGCCCCGAGGGGACCCCGCGCACGCGCTCGAGTGGGGGACGCTATGATGAATTAATGAGTGTCCAGTGTGCACGAAGTTTCTTGTTACTGTGAAGGCAGTGAAACTATTCAGTCCGTCCTCGTATATCTATGTTTCAATGTTTTATTGCTAATCGTTTGTTTATTTGTTTTGTAATTTCAGTTTATCGTCGCCGTTTAGCTTTTTTAAAAAAAAGGTAATTTGTGGACGATATTCAAACCCTCAACACAGAAAGAGCGCTGTTAATGAGATGTAGTAATGCCAAGTTAAGAATATTAATTAATGTTTAATATAAATTTACTAAAAATTGTGATGATTACGATAAAGCATGTTTGTTAGATTGTAAATTGTTTAAAATGGGAAGAGTTGGCAATCTTGAAGAGACGCCGACAGAGCGGAACCCACAAAAAGACTCAGTCTTGAGGCAACGCGTTACACGATAGGTTGACGAAATGTAACGTAAAATTAATTTAGTGAGTGTCCCTCTCCGACCTAAATTATTATAATATAAATTTCATACTCGCATACCCCTAATTAACTAAACCATTTTCGAAATTAATAAAACGTAATAAGTGTTAATAAAGAGTATTAATATACCTCCCCCTTCCCCCTTTGCATTCTAACGGTTTTAGAGTCAGAACTCGGCGTGGCTACCGGAAACTATACGATACGGCGAAAATGAGTAAAGAGAGAGTAAAGCTAAATGAAATAGTGAGTAGAGAAAGAAAGTGATAAATGAAGCAAAGAGCCGATAGAGAATAGATAGTAAAGTAGAAAGAAGCGTAAATAAAGAGAGAAAGTTAAATTAATAAAGGCGAACACTACATCTGGTGGCGAACACTACAGAGATTATATAACATAAAGCTTGGAATGTAAAGTTGTGTTGTTTGTTAAATATGTCCAAATTGTTTATATGTCCAAACTGCAAACTTGAAGTGTCTTAAGCCTGCATGTAACAGAGAAACGTGGTGGTAAGTAGATCCTACATATTAAATTAACTAGTTTTTGCCTCATTATCATAGAGAGCATTTACATTTCTATTTACTAGAGCTTGTTCTTTTGCCCCCTGCACTTTTCTTCTTACTCCCAGGCTTTTAAAAATCATGAAATCTTTTGCTTTAATCATTAGATGCATACATGCACATCTTTATTATTTTTCAGTGCCAGGGAGTCTTTATTGTGAATGATTTTGTTTTTTGTTTTGTAATTTCAGTTTATTGTCGCCGTTTAGCTTTTTTAAAAGAAAAGTAATTGAAAAAGCCCTTACATCATCGTCATCATGGCAAGCACAAGCAGAGATAGAGACAAAGGGCGAAAGTATTTGAGCGGCAATCAGAAACGAGCACTGGCCAAGGCTAAGGCAGCTGAAAATGAAAAACGAGGTGCTCTAGCGAAATTTCTTGTCACTCCAACTTTGAAACGACAACGGGTAGAGGGCCCCGCTAGGAGCTAACAATTTTCTAATTGGGCCACGTACTTCCTAGCGCCGGCCCTGCACTAGTTAATATTTATGTTAAAATTCAAGATTTTCAACTGTTTAATTACCGAGTGATATTAATAACCATTTCAATAATAGAAAATTATGTTAATTTTTCAAACCATTTGGTACTAAAATTTCTGAGACGCCATTATTAAATGTAAACTAAATGCATGCATGTCCATTGTCCATATTCTCATTGTATCAGTTGCTCAAAGACACTAGCACCGAACCTATATTATATCTCTCGGAGATATTGGGTGGAGTATATTATTTTTTAGCTATATTAATATTTAATTCTTAAAGAGATGTTATATAATTCTTTATCTACTTATAAAATAACATAGGGACGTTACATGCCTCGTAATTTAATAATAAGCTAATTAAGGATAGACCGCGGTTAGTGGATAAATATATTGGATTGTCATTCTGTCAAGAACGTATTTTAGCGACATCTGTAACTTTCACTACTTTGTTAAAATGCCAAATGTCGCCATGTCATTTATTATTTAGTGCCAATGAAAAATAATGGGGCAACAGGTTAACGTTTTACTTGCTTTGAAATGTCATTTCAGTAAATGTTAAAGGTGATTTATTTCAGCTGTATGAAATAAGTATTTCAGACATTTTTAAATTAAGTAAAAAATTCTGGAAATTAATTAATTAATTAATTAATTAATTTAAAAATAATTAATTTCGATAATTAATTAATTAAGTAAAAAATATAAAGCCCATCTGAAATATGTAGGCAGTAAATTTATTCAAGGACATTATAATTCATAAGCTCAGTGGTTATGGTGTCAAGATCTGGGCTCTGGGCGGTGAGGTTGTAGTTCGCCCCCAGCTGCTGGCATCGGGTGGGATTGGGCCGGCCATTCACCCTAAATAGTGGGGAAATAAGCTTTCTGAATGGTGCCTTTACCATGTAATTCATTGTATTGAATTGAATATTTGGTATATAACACCCTTCAAGGAAGAAGTGGCTAAGCGACAACACTGAAAAACGCCAGAAAACGCAGTTAAAGTTGTACCAAATTTGAAATTTCCAAAACTTTTGAACTAATTTCGTTAAACCAGGATGTATGGGGCTCCAAATTAATCCCCGTTGTTTCAATTAAACCCCCCTGGCCTCCCCTCTGGATCTGTCTGTCTATGGTTTAATAAAGTGCTTGGTAAGAAAAATGTATGAAATGTATGTAAACTACACTAGGATAATGTAGGGGAACGTAAACTACACTAGGCACCACAGGGGGACGTAAACTACACTTGCTCCAATGTAATAATGTGGATGGTATTTCTCCAGATTTTATGTACACAGAGAATAGATTGTATCCTTCTCAAAATGTAAATGTTTACTATATTCCAAATGACGGTGAATATTGGTGTCACGTCATCGGTGAGTGACCTTGAAAATGTAAAACAGTGTATGTAGTTCATTGTATAGAATGCATAATAAAGCATAATGTTGGTTAGAAACATAAATATTCTGATAACTGAATCCTCTGCTGAAACTCCTCCTTGTAGTATACCGCAAGAGAAATTATGTAATGGCTCACTAAATCAGAGGTGTGATGACGTAAATGGTGGATATTTAGTAACTCGTATTTATGGAAACATCCAATCTATCAGCATTCAAAATCAAGCATGGAGAGAGAAAGTATTCGACACCCAACAACGCAAATATGTGGGGAGGTATCATAGGAATAATTGAAGCCGGATCATCTCTGCAGAATGTAGGTCGACATTGACAAAAAGTGGAATTGTGCGAGACCAGGCCTTGCTTTACATTTTTCATTGCGATCCGCCTCGTTTGGACACCCTTTGGTTTAGTGATGAGGCAACATTTTGCGTGTCTGGGAAAGTTAGCAACATTGTCGCTTCTAGGGGACTTAAACCCTAAGAAGAGCATATCGTAAACATGATCGAGATACACAAAAACATAATGTTTGGTGTGTTCTCTCAGCCAAAAGAACCGTGTTACATGGAGAAAATCGAATTTCAAAATGTCGACATTCGACCTTATTAAACAAGTATATAGATTTCAGAGTTCAAATTACAGGGTGTCCATAAAGTCACGCATCATAGGAACATAAGCCACGTCTATTTATTTATGTCTCCATCAGGCTAAATATGTTGAGGAACATTCAAAGAAACCTGCTTTTTCGCTTACAAACATGTTTTGAGATTGGTGGGAATCATTTCGAACAAATAGATAAAACAAAATAAATAAACAAAATAAATGTATTGTCCTATAATGCGTGACTTCATGGAAACCCTGTACATTTCAGATTTTCAATGAAAATGACTAACCTAATCTAACCAAACTTACCTAATGTAACCAGACCTAACCTAACGTAACCTAACGTAACCTAACCGGGCCTAGTATAACCTAACCTAACTTGACCTAATTTAAAATAACTTTTTAATATCGACATTACGCATGTCGACATTGTGTAGATCGACTTCGTTCCGCTATCCGAAAGAATCATCCAAGATACTGACGAACAAAGCTTGTCAATGGTGTAGGGAAGATTATCCTAAAATACTCGAGCGGTTAGCCTCACCTCAGTCAGAATCTCACGTCTTCGATGAAACATCGGTAGACTGGAAAACGTGGACCACATTCAGACCTTGGGCTCCTATGTAAGTCCACCTGATCTGACCATTAGTGGATTTCTCGCTATAAAGCTATGTGAACGAAAGAAGAACGTACAATAGCTAACCATCGTTCATGAAATATTTACAAAAACATTGTCCAGTGTTGTTGATGAAGTTGTGTTTATGCGCTCTTGTGCTCAAGTTGTGAACTTGTGCGCATGCTCGGGCTCCTATGTAAGTCCACCTGATCTGACCATTAGTGGATTTCTCTCTATGAAGCTGTGTGAAAGAAAGAAGAACGTACAATAGCTAACTATCGTTCATGAAATATTTACAGAAACATTGTCCAGTGTTGTTGATGAAGTTGTGTTTATGCGCTCAAGTTGTGAACTTGTGCTCGGGCTCCTATGTAAGTCCACCTGATCTGACCGCTAGTGGATTTCTCTCTATGAAGCTATGTGAAAGAAAGAAGAACGTACAATAGCTAACTATCGTTCATGAAATTTTTACAGAAACATTGTCCAGTGTTGTTGATGAAGTTGTGTTTATGCGCTCTTGTGCTCAAGTTGTGAACTTGTGCGCATGCTCCATAGCATTAAAATTGACAATTCACTTGTGGAAGTGGTCAGAAAAGATTTTAAGTGTAATTATCACTTTTGTAAACATAATTAGCAGGATTGGGCTGACTAATTGTATATTTGCTTTGTGTGAATTTTCTGTTTTTGGAGATATATTAAAATAAAGCATGGACTTTTGAATCACACACACACACACACTAATTGTATATTTGCTTCGTGTGAATTTTCTGTTTCTTGAGATATATTAAAGCATGGACTTTTGAATCACACACACACACACATATATATATATATATACACCACACACAGGGTGTCCCATAAGTCCGGTCTCATAGGAAAATTTATTTTTTCCTCACGAGTGTAACTCATTTCCATATTAGCCACTGCGTGTTATTCTACCTGCAACAAAAAAAAAAAAGGTCCCAAAACAAGACATCAATTTGAACAGTTATTTTAGTTCTAATCTATTACTTTTGTAAATGTAATTTAAAATAAATTTTCCTATGGGAGCGGACTTACGGGACACCCTGTATATATATAAGATCAGAACCCAGTCCGATGGAAAACATAAAATTTCTATTCTCGCAAAATTTTCAATTTTTTCCCCTCGAGTTCATTGCTACGTAATTTGAGGCAAAATATCGCTTTACGTCGTTACACGTCAAACATGTTAAAAAGACAGATTTTGAAATGTCGCCAACAAATTGTTGTCGCATATTAAACTGATTGGATCACCTGAAGATCCGTCACCCCAAGCCGTTTTTAGTTAGCTTTATAAGGCTAACTAACGAAAATATCACGACCTAACTTAACCAATCGTCAAGGTTGTACAGTTGTCCTAACGATTGGTTAGGTTAAGTCGTGATATTTTCGTTAGCTTTAACGAAAATATCACGATTTAACCTAACCAATCGTCAAGGTTGTACAGTTGTCCTAACGATTGGTTAAGTTAAGTCGTGATATTTTCGTTAGGTTTAACGAAAATATCACGATTTAACCTAACCACTCGTCAAGGTTGTACAGTTGTCCTAACGATTGGTTAAGTTAAGTCGTGATATTTTCGTTAGCTTTAACGAAAATATCACGATTTAACCTAACCAATCGTCAAAGTTGTACAGTTGTCCTAACGATTGGTTAGGTTAAGTCGTGATATTTTCGTTAGCTTTAACGAAAATATCACGATTTAACCTAACCAACTCGTCAAAGTTGTACAGTTGTCCTAACGATTGGTTAGGTTAAGTCGTGATATTTTCGTTAGCTTTAACGAAAATATCACGACCTAACTTAACCAATCGTCAAGGTTGTACAGTTGTCCTAACGATTGGTTAGGTTAAGTCGTGATATTTTCGTTAGCTTTAACGAAAATATCACGATTTAACCTAACCAATCGTCAAAGTTGTACAGTTGTCCTAACGATTGGTTAGGTTAAGTCGTGATATTTTCGTTAGCTTTAACGAAAATATCACGACCTAACTTAACCAATCGTCAAGGTTGTACAGTTGTCCTAACGATTGGTTAGGTTAAGTCGTGATATTTTCGTTAGCTTTAACGAAAATATCACGATTTAACTTAACCAATCGTCAAGGTTGTACAGTTGTCCTAACGATTGGTTAAGTTAAGTCGTGATATTTTCGTTAGCTTTAACGAAAATATCACGATTTAACCTAACCAATCGTCAAAGTTGTACAGTTGTCCTAACGATTGGTTAGGTTAAGTCGTGATATTTTCGTTAGCTTTAACGAAAATATCACGACCTAACTTAACCAATCGTCAAGGTTGTACAGTTGTCCTAACGATTGGTTAGGTTAAGTCGTGATATTTTCGTTAGCTTTAACGAAAATATCACGACTTAACCTAACCAATCATCAAGGTTGTACAGTTGTCCTACCGATTGGTTAGGTTAAGTCGTGATATTTTCGTTAGCTTTAACGAAAATAGCACGACTTAACCTAACCAATCGTCAAGGTTGTACAGTTGTTCTAACGATTGGTTAGGTTAAGTTGTGATATTTTTGTTAGTTAGCGTTATAAAGCTAACTAAAAAAGGCTGGGGTGGGTGACGGATCTTCGGGTGATCCAACCGATTTTATTCCGATATTCGACAACTTTCATTCAAACGAAACCACGCCACTAAATCCAGAAACTTTTAAATAATTATGAAAAACAAACTCGGATCTTTTTCTCCATAAACCATTTGTATATTTCGTCGGTAAACGAGATTCGAATGAGTTAGATGAATGAGTTATACAGGGTGATTAAAAAAAATGTCAACACTTACATGGGAAAGAATTACAGCTGTCATCCAATCAATACCTCCAGAGATGTGTCTTATGGGCTCTGGAAGCAACGTTTGGCCGCTTTCATACATGCATAGATATCCGTGGACAGCAAGTAGAGACTATGAAACACTGTTTGCATCACAAAAAATGTTTACAAATAAATTGGAAATAAAAAATAAAACCCCCATATCAGTGTTAACATTTTTTGAATCACCCTGTATGAAATTCTAGAGTTATAGGAGTTATATTTTATGATTAATACACCCAAGTAAATTATTCTACACAGCACAGAGGTCTCTCTCAAGTTTAATTCGCTCACGTACTTTCCAACATTTGTGACAATTGTAGCTGATTTATAATGTCCAAATACAGGGTTTTATTTTCTTATTTGTACCAATACGGATTCCTAATTCTGCTTACTTTTATTTTAACTTCTTTTAGCCCTATTTTATATTTTAAGTATTGACTACCCGGTTGTTATTTACATGTCTTGATTTTAAGGTAAAAACCAATGTTAGTAATTTTTTTCCCTTTGCTAAATTATAATTTTGAAATTAATTAATTATGTTTAATCATTCAAGGACGACTGGTACAAATTGGTAACGTTTCACACACGCATTCGTAACTTAAACCTACAAAAAATTCCGCCCTTAAGGCGTTAACTTGTAATGTTGCTATGGTATTCTATCCTTCATTGTATAAGGTTGAAAATGGTGTTAGAAACTCATCGGTTTGGTTGTTGATTCGAAATTACGTCAGTTATGATGGAATTATTGTTTAAGTTCATTTACCGATGCAACATTCCCTAACAACACCGGGAAGTACAAAAATTCCTGCAAATTCTGATGGGGACATAGTATGACCTTCCATTAATTTTGTGATTGGTATAATTTGAGGACTGCTAAGAGCAGTAGGTAAGTGACAGCCAAGTTGTTCAACTTCACATTCAGATCCACTGGTACCAGTTTCTGAGGTAGAAGACCTCTTAAAAGTGAAAGTGTGTTTATGAAAGTATAATCAGACAGCCTATTGCCGAGACGAGAGGGGTGGATGAGGGGAATCAGAAAAAACACTAAAATCAGTTCTTGTCCAAAGAGTTTTCCATTTATGAGGCAACAAATAAAAAAAAACACCTAGTCTTCATTTATCGTAAGACGCCCTCGCAACAATACCACCTTCTTCTGTAGAGGAGGGCTACGTCATAGCCAATGTCGTAACACCGCTTCCCGTTGATCAGCGAACTTAAGCGGTATTGGGTCGGATAGTAGTTAGATGTGAGACCGTCCGCTGCGTCCAGACTATGTAGCGACCCGTGGTTCGGATTCCACGTAAAGCTTTTAGTAGGTCCCCTCCGTCATATGACGGAAACTGGAGGTAATTATCCCCCAAGGGGGTATTAATATGATAAAAATTTCAACATTAAAGGTAATTTCAGTTATTTTCAGTAATTAATTTTTCCACTTTCTTTACAACTTCGGCATTGCAAATTTGTGTCGGGTAATGAGATTAGTTGAGATCAGGAAAAGGGGTAACGGGGTCAAAAAGTTTAAGAAACCACTGCTGTAGAGGATGAGAGAGAGCCTTCTCTGTCTGTGAACGTTTGGTCACTAAAATTTGAAATAGAGTGTCACAGATTGTACCAGTGATGTATGTTATGTTATAATGTTTCAGACCAACAAAGACCCTAGGATCCACTCATGGCTGGTCTACCTAACTGTGTTCGTAATTGTGTATTGTGCATGTCCTCCGTGGTGGCGGAGGGGACCTACAATTTTACGTGGTTCTTCCGAACCACAAAGCCTTAATTTTACTACCTTAAACTATACCCAATCTATCAACATATGCGTCTAATCGATTTTTAAACGTGTTTATAGACGTGCTACTAATTACTTCTACCGGCAAACTATTCCACCTATTTACTATTCTATGCGTAAGTAGAACTGGGGACCGGTCTCGAGACCTTTTTCACTGCTCTCGGTTTCGATCACGGCCATGGTGGTCTCGACTACATCACTGCATTGTAGTTTAAAACCTTATTTTATGAAAAAGAAATTTTGCTAGAAAATGTTCTTATTAATTTCTTTTTATGCAGAAAGGAGGGGCCAAGGGGGGCGAATACCCGCAAAAACGGCCCCAGCCCACCCCATAGAGGAAGAAGAGAGCCAAAATCAAGGTCTAAGATTTTCGAGATGCCTGCCAGTGGCATTTTTCTACATAGTACATAATTCATAGTACATAGTACATAATGCATAGTACATAGTACATAATGCTTAATACATAGCACATAATGCATAGTACATAGGTCATAATGCATAGTACATAAGGCATAGTACATAATACATAGTGCATAATGCGTAATACATATTACATAATACATAGTACATAGTAAATAATGCATAGTACATAGTACATAATGCAAAGGGAAATTTACTTTGATAAGATCTTGTTTCTTTATTTAATTAACACAATTATTATAATGTTAAGCTTAAGCAGGAATCTTTTAGGACAGCGTTTCCCAAACTATGGGTAAATTACCCCAGTCGGGTGGTAATTTGGCTTTTTCAGTGGGGTAATTTGATACCCTGCAAGTACTTCTAAAGTACAGAAAGTGCATAAATAACGACATGGCAACACTGAGACTGGCTTTACGTGGGGTACGGGTAGGGTAGGGGTCATCATGAAGCGTCCCTCGATAGAAGAAGAAGAAGAGAGCCAAAATCAAGGCCGGGGGTTTCGACATGCCTGGACACTACGTGTATATTATGTTCTAGTCTTCAAATAAAGCAAATAACAATTGTCATTATTTCGTCCATGTTTAAGTAGGAAGAGAGTGTAGATAGTGACTAGATACCAATCGATCAGGGAAGTACTCCGGGGGGGGGGGGGGGGTAAAGAGGGACATTAGGCAGGAGACAGGGAATGCTGGAACTCCCGTTTCTCTTGTCACTGTCCTCCTTAGCTGGTCTTTTTCCTTGTCTTATCTACCCTGTGAGTAGTCCAGCATGCTCTCAAACACATACTTCTTCCTCTATTCCTTACTACACATACACGCCTTTTACACACTACACCTTGATTTCGCCTCTCTCTTATATAAGGGGTGCATTTTTGCGGGCGCTCGCCCTTGGCTCCACCTTCCTACATTAAACAAAAATTATATTATTAAATTTTGTTGTTTTCCCAGTTTCGGGGATATTCCCGGTAATGGTGTTCTTTTTACCCGTTTTCCGTGATTCGAAATATTTTTTCCCATTCTTAAACACTATTTAGAACATTTTAGAACACTATTTAGAACATTTTAGAACACTATTTAGAACATTTTAGAACACTATTTAGAACATTTTAGAACACTAACATTTTAGAACACTATTTAGAATTATTTAGAACATTTTAGAACACTATTTAGAATTATTTAGAACATTTAGAACACTGTTTAGAATTATTTAGAACATTTTAGAACACTGTTTAGAATTATTTAGAACATTTTAGAACACTATTTAGAATTATTTAGAACATTTTAGAACACTATTTAGAACACTATTTAGAACATTTTAGAACGCTATTTAGAACACTATTTAGAACATTTTAGAACACTAACATTTTAGAACACTATTTAGAACTATTTAGAACATTTTAGAACACTATTTAGAACGCTATTTAGAACGCTATTTAGAACACTATTTAGAATCTGAAAAGTAAAATTAAATTTAAGAATTATTCAATGATAGAAAAATCGATTGTAAATTTAGATATTTTGGGTAATTAACAAATCCCACAGTAGTGCCAATTTGTGGGATTATTTCGGGAATTTTCATAAATCCCTCAGTGGTGGTAAATAATAGAATTATCTTGGGAAAACTTCCTAAATCCTTCAAGCCACAGGAAACCGTAAATTTGGTGAGAGAAAAATAAGAGAAATGATTCCGAAAATAAACTCACACTTGAAGAGGAAGTATAGGAGTATAAGGCAGTTAGAAAAGTCATACCATGTGTAGTACACGCCTATCTCGTGTACCTTAAACAAAAATAGTAAGAAAGGATAGGATACTATTTGAATCCACGAAAAGTAGTATATACTGCACTTTTTAAGGTTTCGTTTTATTAATACAGGGGTTAAAAGAGAAACGCAAACCATTGGAGAATGGAATATATCATTGCAACCTACCCTTTTCTTTTCTATTTGGGTTGCGTTCTTTTGGAACACCTGTAGAAGAAAATCATCACACTGCTGGCTATTTAATCGGGGGTCATTTTTCTACATCGTCGTGAGCACCCTCATCGTTGAATCTGCCCTCAGTGAATCACTTTAGGACTGGATACAAATAATCTTTTAAAATATCAGGGAATTGGGTGAATCGGTGGGTTGGAGATCGGCATTTTGCCTTTGCTTTCCTTTCCGGTTTTCTCCTGCCTTTTCTAACATATAGATTCGAAGGAGTGGATAAGTTTCTCTTCCTCGTCCTCCTGCGGGAGGTGTTGGCATTCCGTCGCTGACTCCTATTTGCCATGTTTCTTTAGGGGGTCTGAGGACTCCAACTGAGGTTAGTAGGCCTGAAGTTCAGATCCCACACCTACAAAGAGATCCTGCTCTCATCTAGAGTAACCTGGTTGAGCACGCTTGGTTGAACATAGGTAGCTTTTCTCTTTTACGCTCTCCTTTCTTTTCTTCGCATTCCCTCTTCGTTTTCCCCTCTTCGTTTTCCCCTCTTCGCTTTCCCCTCTTCGCTTTCCCCTCTTCGCTTCCCCTCTTCCTTATTACTTCTTCGATTTTACTAACGCTTGTGAAATATATATATATAGGCGGATTTATGTATAGGCAAAGTAGGCCACATACCTAGAGCGGCAAAATGCTACGTACGCCTCTGTATATATGGTAGTGTAGTGGTTAGCGTCGCTGACTACGAATCCATCGGCCCCCGGGACGAGATCCGGTGGAGCAGCTGGCGCGCGCAGTAAAACCCAGCTGTTCATCCTTCCACACAATAAAGAAAAGTGGTTGGTAGATAAATGGGTACCCTGGGTGGCCTACATGCTGGGCTGCTGGAAACAAACCAAAGGTTACAATATATATATATATATACTATTAAAATTTTGTATCGATTTTAAACAATTTTTCCTCTTTAGGATCGAACAGAATCTCTTTCCTGTTTACGCAGTCCGTGGCGGCTGGGCTGCTTTATAATAGACTCGACTTTTATCCATTTTCCTATAAACTAAATCCTATTCTCAGTGTACAAAAACAACAACAATATAAATTCTAAAGCATCTTCAGAGCTCCTTTTCGTAGAGAACAATAAAATCCATCCATTCAAGAATAATTTAGGAAAACAGTGATAAGATTTGATGAAAGGGCTTTGTGCTTCTCTTAGAATGGATATTCTATTACTATAATAACTGTTTATGAGTCTATAATGAGTCTATAATGAGTTCTATATGGCCCTAACTTCTTCCATATATATATATTAAAATATTATTTGACCAAAAATTGCTATAAGTAAGTTGCAATATTTCCAAATTATTAAAAAAAAACCTCTGTTTCCTCCTTTGTGTATATTGTAATTTCTGTTACGTATTAACCCTGTACCGCAGAATTCTTTTGTAAAATTAAGTTATAAATGCATTTATTTGAAACGTTCCAATTCGTCGCTATCGGCGGTAAAGGGTTAATTAACATTATATCGTGGACACGATTTGTCTTACCTAGATATATTATTATTATTGTTGTATTATATTATTATTATTATTATTTCACTTCTGGTACAAACTGGTAAAATTAAATATTAATTTAAAGGCCTACTATGATCAGAAACTAGGTAATCGTTCAAAATATGTACATTTACGTAATTTGATCCTTCAAGTTAAAAAAAATTACTTCATTGCTTCAAAATGATTGTACAGGGTGGCCATAAAGTCTGGAAACAGGACATATTAAGATAATTCTTTTTCCTCGTTCCTCGTTGCAAATAACCTACAGTTCTCAGAAAAATGACCTATATTTCCAGACTTTATAACCACCCTGTATATATATATACACATTCGATAAGTATCTTATTGACAATGACATCGAATTTGAAGTTCTAATATATTATATATATAATATATATATATATATATATATATAATATATATATATATATATAAAAGTGAACAATGAACAATTCCTACACCATCGTTATATGGATTCATTGTCTTCATGCAGAACTTATGTTCGTATAGTTTTATGTTGAATGTTCATTTTTACATAAGAAACCAAAATCGCCTAAGCGAGTTTTTGGGTAGAATTTCGATTTATACTTCTTTATTCATTACTGTATTCCCTAATTCATCTTAATTCATGTTCTTTTTTGACCGCTATCCTTTATTCATCTACCTATTGTCTACTTATGCCCTATCAACTTATCAGTCTATTTTTACTCGTGTCAATCTATGAAACGCAAAACTTTTGCCTTCGTTCTAAAACGCAAAAATACGTTCTCGTATTATTTTTAAAAGTGCGTTCAACCCTCGCAAGATATTCATAAACGCTTAGTAAGTATTATCAGAAATTCCACTCATCCCAGCATAATTTGAACGCTTCTAAGATAAAAAGGTCTCCTTTCGCTTTGATTCGAATGTATAACATTATAGCATATTTTTCAGTAGTAGATACGTCAATTAACAATTTGCTAAAATTGTAATTAAATGTAATCCTTTAATATAATGTAATTGATGTAATGTACTTTAATGAAACTGTAATGAACAATAACTTGTAATGTACTTCAGTGAAACTAATTAAATGTAATGATTTAATTTATAATGTAAGAATGTACTTTAATGGAATTGTAATTAAAAAGTGAATATGAATTAATTGGTAGTTGTAATCCATAATTGTAATCATAATTGTAATGAACCAAAACTAATACGTACTCAGTCATGTACTCAAAATTGTGCTGATGTGCTAATACGAAATAATATCGCCTCAATAATTGTCGAATCGGCGATACTACTGTCTTTTTTATTTTTATATTTTTTTAATTCTTTTTAGTTGAAATCATGTGTTTAAAAAGGGGGGAAACTTAACCTTCGATTGTCTCCCCCAAACATTAGATTATATTATGCATGTACCATCTTCATTTACGACACTTCTAAATTAATCTTCAATATAGAACGTCATTTAAGGCACTTCTAGATTAATCTTCATCATTTGTACTTGATATTAGCACCTCATTAGGAGGGGGGCAGAGGCCCCTTGCCTCCTTAACTTAAGTATTTTTAGATTCCGGCCTGAGCCATGGTCGAAAGAGGTCGAACCTCTACCCCTGTAAATTCAGAGAAGTACCTGTATATTTTTAAGAAGTAAACTACACTTTAAGAAGTTTTTATCTTTTTTCTTCGAGCCGTACTCACTTCAGAACTGAGTCAGAAAAGTCGATAATTATAAAAAGAGAAGAATTAATAAGCAGAAAGAAAAGAATTAACAGAGTGTCGACCCCCTAAGGCGACCGAAAAGAATTATAGAAAAGTATAAAGAAGAAGCATCCGTTGCAGCCTCCCTAACTAGAACCCCCTTCGAATCCGAACCGACAAAGGGCCATAAGGGGGGGGGGTTAACATATACACAGGGTGTCCCAGAATTAACTATCTATTTCAATGAAATCGGACAAATTTTTTAAAAACACACTTTTATTTATGTTTATCATGTTTAATATGTGTTAAAAATGTATAAATTTCTAAATTTTTTTCATAATTTTATTTTCAGAATTTTTTCATTATCTGGTCCAATGAAAGACCGTCTGAAGTCATAGAATGGCAAAGAGACTCTCCAAAAGTTAACGTGTGGCTTGGAATGACCAAATCCAAAATTTATGGCCCATTCTTCTTTGCGGAAGCAACTGTAACAGTACCGTCTACCTTGATATGCTTCAGCAGTTTCTCGAACCACAGCTTCTTGATGATGGCATTCTTGATAATGTGTTTCAACAAGATGGAGCACCATAAATTTTGGATTTGGTCATTCCAAGCCACACGTTAACTTTTGGAGAGTCTCTGCCATTCTATGACTTCAGACGGTCTTTCATTGGACCAGATAATGAAAAAAATATGAAAATAAAATTATGAAAAAAATTTAGAAATTTATACATTTTTAACACATATTAAACATGATAAACATAAATAAAGTGTGTTTTTAAAATTTTGTCCGATTTCATTGAAATAGATAGTTAATTCTGGGACACCCTGTATATATATTTTCGAAAGACGGCAGTGTGGAATGTAAGTGTGTAAGTGTGTATTGAAAGCTTTTAACACAATCATCACCCTTGATAGGTGATTGATTAAGTGTTACCTGTTAATGAACTACCACACCTGGCACTGATATTCTTGAAGACCTGTAATGGCACCCGCTATATGTCACTCTGTACAGTAACTTTAAGTTATATATATATATATATATATATATATATATATAGGCGGCCATTCCGATCATGTTGATTCCATTGTTGATCACGTTGATAATTACATTGTTGGTGATGAAAGACCGTTTCTATACGCAACTCGTGGTGATGATGAAACGTTTCCAACATCAAATCAGGAAAAGAGAATAACAGAATTGACAATTCTGAAAAGGTTTTATTAACAAGGTTTAATCCGATCACTCACGAATTTGTAAAAAAAACAACGTTTTAAAACGAAAAAAAAAAGCCTTTCGACGAACTTAAACGAACACGAGGCGAAACCAATTAGTAAATGTAATGCGTTGTAGTTAAACACATCACCCCCGCCCACCCCACGAGGTCAAACAAAAAAAAGGTAAATTAAAAATGTAAACCCCTACGAGAGTTGGTTTATTGGAAAATGCGTCTGCCGTGAAAATGAGGGGGAGGAAAATGAACCGAGGGGAAATGACACGAGGAAGAAGATTTATGTCGAGCAGGTGCTCGCTTCTCTAACGAAAATAAATGGTAAAAATAGCCGTGAAAAGCTCGTCAAATAAATACAAATTTAACTACAGTCACGGAAAGACAAAATGAAAATGAATTTTGTAAAAATAATTTGATTTCTCATTGAGTTATTGACAGTAGCAAAGCTGGGGGGGGGGGGGTCATTCACACTAAGACTAGGATATATTTGGATCAAGTCCTATATTAGCGTATGTAAATCTCAATCTCTCTCTCTCTCTCTCTCTCTCTCTCTCTCTCTCTCTCTTCTCTCTATATATATATATATATAATATATACACAGGGTGTCCCAAAAAAACTATACACTCTTTATGGCTTTATAGCTATATAGTTTTTTTGGGACACCCTGTATATATATATATATATATATATATATGAAAATTATTTCACGAAAGTAACACGTGAGCACCATTTTGTGTTTCCTTTCCTTCGTGGTTTTATTCATCATATATATATATATATATATAATATATATATATGTATATATATATATATATATATAATATATATATATATATATATATATACAGTATATATATATATATATATACCTATTAAAGATTAGTGTTTTCTGACTGATTACTGCATGCGAATCCTTTAATATACATATTTAAATTGCAATAGGAGTGTAATTCCTCAGGAGTGTAACTCACTTTCATATTAGCCATTCCGTGTTATTGTACCCGCAACAAAAAAAAAAAGGTCCGAAAACAAGACATCAGTTTGAGCATTTGTTTCAGTTCTAATCTGTTACTTTGGTAAATTTAATTTAAAATAAATTTTCCTGTGAGACCGCACTTATGGGACACTCTGTATATAGAGGGGGTGTCCCAAAAGGGATGGCCTAAAATAAAATTGTAAAAGTTTATTTTTAGGCCATACCTTTTGGGAAACCATATATATATATATATATATAATATATATATTATATATATATATATATATATATATATATATTACTAGTCCTTTACTTTAAAGTGATACTTTTTTATTCAAAATCAAACGAATTCTCGAAATCTTAAACCAAATTATTTAAAAATGAGACCTGTGAGTTAAGGAAGGTGTCGTTTGGTTGTTTATGTTGTACCCTCGCTCAGGGCACAGCTGAATGTGCGTTTGGAACCACATGTACAAAAAAGAAGAAAGCATAACTTACGTCTTTGGGATCCAGATATGGAGCGAAAACCATGGATGGGACCGGTACAATTTTCTAAGATCAGTGTCACATTTTCCTCAGTTTTCTGCTAGGATAAAATGAACACCCCTTATTTGTAAACAAGAGAGAGAGAGAGAGAGAGAGAGAGAGAGAGAGAGAGAGAGAGAGAGAGATACATTTTAACTCTGGCGGGTTGTATCATTTGGTTGTACCATATGGCCATACAAATCGTCACAACTGTGTGTTTTTGGCAGTGCAAAATCCAAACATTTATGTGGAAAATTTTTTTTTAATCTTCAAAGCCTTACGGTGTGGCCTGTGTTTCCTCCTCATGCCATTGTTGGACCATTATATTTTTAATGGTACTGTAACAAATCAAAATTATTTGAAAATACTGCGTAATGACACCGTTCCTGACATATGACATATGTATATGGACCATCAGGTTTACTCTGAGCAAATATAGGTCGTCGTGGAACTGCTACTGAATATCTTCCAAGGCCACCTGATTATACACCTCTGGTGTATAATCTAGTAGGGGTATCTGAAGGACAAATTGTAGGGTACTAACCGCCAAACTATGCCACACTTATAGGAAGCGATTGTTTGGGAAGAACGTGCCGATCTGTTTTGGGGCGTTGCGCCGCCTCATGTTTGCGTGTAAAATGGTGGACATTTTGAACATTTAACAATAAAAATTAACATAAAATGACTATTAAATGTTTTTAAATGTTTACTTACGTACATAATATAATTCTTGCTTAGAAAATGCGATTATGACTACAGTAAAGTAAATAATTTAAAAATGCGCCTATTTTGAATCAACCAATCAGAAGAAAGCATGACTTACAACCTTGATTTCCAGACGGAGCAAAAATCATGGATGGGACCTGTACAGTGTACAATTTTCTAAGATCAGCGTCACATTTTCTTTAGTTCTCTGCTAGGATAAAATGAACACCCCTGATTTGTAAACGAGAGAGAGAGAGAGAGAGAGAGAGAGAGAGAGAGAGAGAGAGAGAGAGATTTTGCAAAAATGTATTTTACATGGTCATTGTGTTTTATATATATATATATATATATATATATATATACGCACAAACTCAAAATTTGTTACATGCAATATTAGAAATCTGAATTTTACCTCATTAAATTTGGCGTGTTTGGTATGTCAAATATAAATACAAATGCAATAATGATGTTTTAGGATTTCACATTAAAATTTAACGTAAAAATCTTATTTCCGTTCACATTTTACCTCAAAATCACATTTTACCTCAAAATCACATTTTGCCTCAAAATCACATTTTACCTCAAAATCACATTTTGCCTCAAAATCACATTTTGCCTCAGCTTAACATCTTTGATTAAAAACAGAAATTGTTCGATGTAAATTCAATTTTTCAATACACATCACTGAAAAATAGAAAAAAAAACAAAATACAAACATCTGAATTGACAATGCCCAATCAATGTGAAAGTATACTCGAACAGAATGTTACAAAAAATTAAACAGTTATGTGCCTCGGTGGTGTAGTGGTTATCGTCGCTGACTACGAATCCATCGGCCCCGGGATCGAGACCCGGTGACGGCAGACGGTGCGCAGTAAAACCCAGCTGTTCATCTTTCCACACAATAAAAAAGAAATTGGTTGGTAGATAAATGGGTACCCTTGGTAGCCTAGTGGTTAAGACGCTGGGTTGCTGGTGGTGCGTGGTTCGGATTCCACATTAAACTGTAGGTCTAAGGTGGAGTGACAAGCTTGACTTTCGTCAGAATGAACAATTTGGGCGACGCAAAAGGTAACCGAGGTAACCTGTTCTGAACGTATACCCAATTCGACTGTCTTTAAGAATTTTTTATAAATGGAACCTCATATACCCACGTATTGTTCATGAAAATACCCATTTCGCCAATAATATTGGTAGTAGATTGAGAGAAGTTCAATGGTAGACTGAAGTTGATGATAAAAGAGATAAAATGAGAGATAAAAGGAAGGAGAGAGATAAAAAAAAGAGATAATAATGAGCAAAAGCAATTTATATTTTTCTGTGAAAATATCTTTTTAAAACCATTATCGATTTTAGTGACGTTGAATTGAAGGGAAAAACAATTTTTACAACGTTTTACGATTTTTATCTTATTGTGTTGCACGTTTTTTTGTAAAATTTATATTTTCATTTTCATCAAATAATATCGCCCCCCTTTTTTTCAATTATTTCGGAGAATGCTTTCAAAAAATGAGCTCCATTTCATCCTTTTTTTTCGGTGATTTCCATCAGAACCTTGGGTTATTGCGGTCCCGTTCCCTAAACAGTTTATTCCAGCGGTACTTTCGCAAAGATTCGAATCTATTGATGGTAGGCAGAGTATGTATATAGATAATGAAAGAGAGAGAGAGAGAGAGAGAGAGAGAGAGAGAGAGAGAGAGAGAGAGAGAGAGAATGAAATCGTTCTAGAAGACAAAAATACTAAACTCTATAAAACAGAATCGAAAAGTATAGTAAAGTACCCGGGCTCAATAAATTGCATATCATAAAAGGAAAACGAGTTTTTTAAATACAGTTGGTTGGAAACTAAGCTGAAAATAGCAACAAATTAAGTACTTTGAAAGTCTACTGCAACCCTTGATTGAAAACTTGCATCTCGCAGGCATCGCTTGAGGCATCGGTTGATGTTTTCCTATGGGAATGGCTTGTACCAGCGTGGGTTGCCAACTCTCCTATTTCCGTTGGTATTCCCAGGTTTTATTTTCAAACTAAAACTTTCATAACCATTAGTAGTGATGTAAAAAAACCGTTTTTTTTATGTCCATGTTGTTTTTTTTGTTTTTTTTTTGTCGTTTTTTTGTTTTTATTGTTTTTTTTTGTTTTTTTTTGTTTTTTTTAATAATTAATATAGATATTGCCAATTTAATTATAAGGTATACTTTTGCAATGATATATATTATAAAAATAGATAAATAAATAATAAAATAGGCCATATGGTACCAGTATAGAATGTCCTTTTCAGCCTATTTACAGAAAAAAACTGGTCTCTTTCTTGCACTGAAAGTCTTGTATCTTGAGATCCGTTAAACTTGCGAGAACACTGGCTGGGAGCTGACTGCCCATTGTCCAACCTTTCCAGGACTCTCCCATCCATGCCTCGGATTTTGAATCTCCCACTTAACTATCCTTTAGACCCGCGATGACATATTTTCCCCCCGAGACCATCCATATATACACATACACCCATATACATATATACCAATATATACATAAATACTTATATACACATATTTATATCTATTATATACCCCATACACATGCATACATCCAGAATTCCAGATACATACGCACGCATACTCACATATATACATACACAAACTCATACACCTCTATTTCGCCCTTTCATTACCTCCGAGATCATTTAGCACATACAGTAATATCCATACAGCCAAAAAAAACTGATTAAGCACAGACAGAGCAGCAAAGCTAGTATTTATATCCCAAAATGCAAAATTCCAAGAAAGTGAAGTAAAACATGGTGCTACATTGGCTTCGTCAACATCCAAATCTGCAATAACAATAAGTACCAGTACCTGTGATATTGAAACTATATGCTCTAATCAATCTAGTGATATTGATTCTTCAATGGAAATAGAATCAGATAATGAAAGTTAAACAGCATTAGGTTAACACAAAGGTTAAAGAAAGAGATGAATATTTTTATTTTTTTTTATTTTTCTATTTGGAATATATATATATATACACACACACTGGTATTCTTGCCAATCACAATTATATATATTGTTTTATACCAGTATTATGTATTTTTGATTATGTATATTATACCAGTACCTGTGATATTGAAACTAGCATATATGCTCTACCCAATCTAGTGATGATTCTTCCATGGAAATGAAGGTTAAACAACATTAGGTTAACAAAAAGGTTCAAAAAAGGTGAATATTTTCCTTTTCTATCTGGAAATATATACTGGTACTCTTGCCAATCACAATTATGTATATTGTTTGAAACGAGGAAGAATGTTTTATGTTCTAGTTAAAAAATATATATACATATAAAAAATGAGGGTTTGTTTTTCTTTTCTATTATATACTTTTTGCGTGATTCAGTTTTTCTAAAAGATGACTATATATACTAGGTATAACCGTATAAGCATGGTAGTATAGTAAATTATAGGTAATACTAATATACTTATTAGATTAAAGGAAGAAAAATATGGAATAAGTTTAAAACAATAAAAAACAAAAAAAACAAAAAAAACAGACTATCTTCGTTTTAAACAAAAAAAACGACAAAAAAAACAAAAAAAACGACACAATAAAAAACGACTCACATCACTAACCATTAGCCATTGCAAACGCCATTGGTGGAAAAATGTGAGAACCAGATATGCAGAAAAAAATGTGTCACTCTCGAAGAGGTGGAAGAATAAATGTTGGTATGCGGGTATGGATGTGTGGTTTAGGAATCGGGAAACGAACTGAAATAAACAGAGGACGTTATGCTTCTCATCGTTAGAACTATGGTGATTCCTGAACGTGAAAGTATTTATTACAGTGAAGACAAAAGCCACGTTCATACCAGTAGAGCTGCAGGACGCTGGGTTGAACACGATCGCGAGATAATTCTGTCCCTTTGCTACCAAAATCAACAGATGTCAACCCAAAAGAAAACGTATGGGTCTAAGAATGGCAAGAATGGCAACTGCAAAATGCGAGGACGAAGAAAAGTTGAATTAGTTAAGCAAAAGAGGTTTTATGGAGGTGTTCGTCAAAGCTGGGCACAAACCGTTAATCCGTTAATCGTTAATTAACGAAGTTAACTTTTTCGTTAACGATTTAACTTTTAAGTTAACTTTGAAAATCATTATCGGACTAATTAACTTCCGTTACATTTAACTTCCGTTAACTCAAGTCCGTTAACCCAAAAAATTCATAAATAAACGTTTAAAAGTTTCTATTATTTTCAGTGCTGAGCAGGTGCGCAATTAATCCGCCACTGTTAATAGTGATGAACGAATTTCCATTTCCGCAGTGCAAAATCAGGCGATATATTTGTTTCCGTCGCCACAATTTGTGTCTTACCAAATATGGTAGTTATTTATGGCATTGGTTTGAGCAAAACATGGTCGACTGTAAAATCAGGCGGAAAGATTTGCCATTTGAGTTGAATGTTTCAACTTCTTTCAAGAAATATCACGAGCATTTTAAGGCACTTTCAATAATATATATGTAACAATTACAACAAATAACTACATTCGTTTCATTTGCAGTCTGTCTCTTGCGCAACATGTTTGTGCTAGTGAATATTTAAAAATAATCGTTGTCAAGTAAGTCATGTATATTTATAATATGTCTGTGAGTACCTTATTAGTAGTCTCCTTGATACATTTCAAGAACCATAAAACTGATCAGGTAAGATCACTTTTGGCAGGCATCGACAAAAGGTTTGGGCCCCTCCTGGAGGATGACGAATGCCAGCTGGCTGCTGCCTTCCATCCCAGGTTTCGCCTCATCTGGTTGGACAAGTATGACAACACCAAGGTCGCCAGGGTGAGGAAAAGCATGGAGGGTACAGTCGAGGAGGCCATGAAGCAGCAGTCCAACGAAGTGGGCAGCAACAGTGGAGGCAGCAACAACGAGGAGGAGGAGGAGGAGGATGACTTCTTCAGTGCTGTCATCCAGACAAAAGAGAGCAGCAGAAGCCACAGGTCACTCAAGGGCAAGGCCCAGAACTTGGTCAAGACCTGGCTGGAGACCAACTTCAAGGACTTGCTGACAGATGCTGCCTTCTTGGGTGAGCAAGTGTTGGTGGACTTGTTCATCAAGTTCAACACAGCCGTCCCCTCCAGTGCTGCAGTGGAGCGTTTGTTCTCTATGGGCAAGGACATCCTGAGGGCCAAGAGATCATCCCTGTCTGATGAAAACTTTGATATGCTAATTTTCATGAAGGGCAACATGCATCTCATGGACAAAATGGAGAACGAGAAGAAGAGGGAAAATTAAATTATATATATATAGTGTGTTTTTCATTTTTTTTATAATAAAAGTTAACGTTAACGGTTTATCGGTAACTTCCGTTACATGTTTAACGGATTAACGGTTAACGAAGTTAACTTTTTGGTTAACGGATTAGCGGTTAACGGTGCCCACCACTGGTGTTCGTTATACCTCGTTAACCTCGTTGCAGTTCCGTACGTTGGTCTCTCTCTTCACACGAAGGTCTAGCTGGTAGCCCCGCCCCTAATAATATCATCCAATAATTTGTCAAATACGAAATATTAAACATAAATTCGTGCTAATATTAATTCTTTTATCGAGGAAGGAGGGCAAAGGGCAAATACCCCCCCCCCCCCCCCCCAAAAGACGTCTGACCCCATACAAGAAGAAGGATTTTCCCACTTTGTTCAATATGACTGTGATGGATATTATCAATGTACCAAATTTAGTTATGAATAAAACGTCAATTCGCAACTAACATTCCTCGATGTCAGGGGCGTAACTGTAGTAAAAAAGTTAGGGTGGGGAGGACGAACACAATCCTATTGTTAGAAGCACTCATTTCTAGGGGAGTAATTATAAAAGTTGTCCCCCCCCCCCAAACTTTTTTACTTCAGTTACAACCCTGCTCGATGTCAAATTTTAAAAATTATACAATAATTTTACTACTATTTAGGTACTTAGGCTTTACGTCTCATCAATTCCCCGACTCTGACTGACTGTCTTCAATCCCTTTCTCTTCGCTGCAATATTGCCTTATTCTCTCTTTAGTATCGCTATTAATACGGACACTGCTCTTCTAAACTCCTCCTTTAAGGAGAGCACGCAGCACCAGACTTTCGACACTTTCTAATTCTTTTTCTGTCCAACTTTTTAACGCGAGGGTTAATCGGTATTTTCAATCTTTCATCTACTCAACCGGTCAACTCTGGAACAATCTTCCTCAGTCCATCTTTCCCCCTGTCTATGACCTCCAGTCTTTCAAATGCAGAGGAGTGTCTAGGCATCTCGAAAACCTCGGACCTTGATTTTGGCTCTATTCTTCTTCTATAGGGGGAGTGCTATCCGAGTGAGTGATATGCCCTTCATTTACAACATAATTCCATTAGGACACTCATTGACAGGCCTATAAATTGTTTTCCCCATCAAAATTTCCATTCAGAAGTAATATTTTTGACCAAGTGCTTCCACGACAACCTCTACCCTCCAAGTCTGGTTCCTAAATACGTCGGATCTTATCTAAATAATATCTATACCCCTAAATACCCAGCTCCTACAGTTCCCAAACTTATTAGATGCATTCAGCTCACATTTTATGGATACATTAGCAAAAAGAGTGAAACTGACTTAAAGTCATTATTGACTTCACTTTACCCATAAATTGGTTAAGGGGTTTGTTGGTCTCAATACTTTTACGATTGGTTCACTTTTTAGATACAAGGAGAGTCTGCCCAAGCCCCTAATGTCTCGACTCGTATATTATGCTTTTTACTGTGGCTGTTATGCCACATACAGTATATTGACTCCACTTCACGACAATTAAAAACGAAGGTCAATGAGCATTTGGGAGTTAGTAGCACAACCACCTTGCCTTTTGTAGTGAATACTCTTATTTTAGTTTCAAGTTAAATGTTAATTTTACCGTCTTGAATTTCGGAATAGTTATAAATTCATTTTAAATTAGTTACCCCATTATAATTCAATTGTGAACCACATTAATACTAATTTTATGTATACTATATTATTTTATTGTATGTAAACATAATTAATTATATATCACAATTGTCAGTTAATCATTTATATTCAAATATTTATTTTAATCTAATGCCATGTCCATTTTGCAAATAAATAATAGAAAACCAAAGGTTATATTTTCCACCTTTGGTACTGTCGTAGTTTCGCCTAACGGACTCAATACGGCTAGTGAGATAATCACTGGTTGGCACTTAACTAGCGGCAGTGCTTATGGCTACATCATCCAGGTTAACCTATACCGGATAGATGCGCTACGGTCCCAAGCCGTAGCTTGCCTAGGCCAACGACGACGACGACGTAAACCAACAATTGGTGACCCCGGAGCTGGATTACCCCTTTTACCCGAACGACTAGGATTAGACTGTAACGTCGTTCGTGCCCATCACCCCCTTCACCCGAACGACTAGGACTAGACTGTAATGTCGTTCGTGCCCATCACCCCCTTCACCCGAGCGACTAGGACCAGACTGTAATGTCGCTCGTGCCCTCTGCCCCTCACCCCTGCCCGTGCGCTCTGTGCCTGCGCTCGTCTCAACCTCCACTCCTTCGTTGGGAACTTGTCGTCTTGCTTGTACGTTAGCAAGCATAGGAGAAGATGCCTGACGACGCTGGTGCCATCTCCCACTTGAGCGTAAAGCTCCCCGTCTTCTGGCCGGGTGATCCATTTATTTGGTTCCACCAAGTGGAATCACAATTCAACTTGGGAAGGATCACCACTAGCAGGACGAAATACGATCATGTTTTGTCCTCTCTACCAGCGAGCATCATCTCTGAAGTCCGTGACGTCATCGTGTCTGCTTCCACGAGTGAGGACCCATACAACGATCTGAAGTCTGCCATCCTGTGCCGCACCACTGTCTCCGAGCGTGAGAAACTACATCAGTTAATCTCAAAAGAAGAACTTGGAGACCGTAAGCCCACTCAAATGCTGAGGGCTATGCAGTGCGCTCTAGGCGAACGCGCACAAACCTTCGATAAGGACATCTTTAGACAGTTGTTCTTGCAGAAACTTCCTCCATCAGCTCAGCGTGTCTTGGCCACTATGGATCCTGCTACTCCAGTTGATAAACTAGCAGAAACTGCCGACAAAGTAGTGGAGATTGACACAGCTCCGGTCAACAACATGAACACACAATCGGAACTGGAGTTGAAAGTGAAGGAGTTAAGTCAACGACTCAACCACGTTTGTTCTCTGCTACAAAATCAACGGCAAAGAAGCCATTCTCGGTCAAGATTTACGAAAAGGCATCGTTCGAGTTCCGGGAAGATCTGCTTCTACCACTCGAACTTTGGAAAGAAGGCTAGGAAGTGCATCTCCCCTTGCAATTTTTCGTCGGAAAACCCCAGCAGCGAGTCCTAATGGCGTCTAGTACTCGCACTGCCAACCTGTTATTCATAAAGGACAGGAACTCTGGTGTCAATTTCTTGGTTGATACCGGAGCGTCAGTCAGTGTATTCCCTCAAAAATCTGGTCATAAGCACTCGGAATCTCCGCCTCTATACGCTGCTAACGGTTCACGCATACCCACGTACGGTACTCAGTCGCGTGAACTAAACTTGGGCCTTCACCGATCCTTCAAGTGGATTTTCATCTGTGCTCAAGTGCAGCATCCCATAATCGGCGCTGACTTCCTCCAGCATTTCAAACTCCTGGTGGATCTTGACAAGCGACGCTTATGCGACCAGGCCACACTGCTTTCTGTCTTGCCAAACAGGTTGCCCTTCCGGACGCCTCGAACTCTGCACTTTCCCTCGTTCCCCCTAATTCCATGTACCAGTGCCTTTTCCAGCGATATCCAGGAATTCTTCAACCAATGCAGATGGGTGATACCATTAAGCACACCATTACCCATCACATTACAACAAAAGGTCCCCCTGTGTTTGCAAAACCCAGACGTCTTGCCCCGGACAAACTGAAAGCTGCCAAATCGGAATTCCAGCTTATGCTGGATCTTGGGATAATAAGACCTTCCAAAAGCAGTTGGTCCTCTCCCCTACACCTGGTCCAGAAGAAGTCAGGAGACTGGAGACCATGTGGGGATTACCGGTTTTGAATTCGACAACCATCCCGGACCGATATCCGGTACCAAATGTCCAAGACTTTACTTCTCTTCTCCACGGCAAATCTATCTTCAGTAAAATAGACCTCGTTAAGGCTTTCCACCACATTCCCGTAGAGCCTTCGGATATTCCCAAGACTGCAGTTTGTACACCATTTGGGTTATTCGAATTTGTGAAGATGCCGTTCGGGCTACGGAATGCTGCGCAAACCTTTCAGAGGTTTATAGATGAGGTCACCAGAGGCTTAGACTTTGTTTATGCCTACATCGAATTTGCTTGTGGCCAGCTCAACGGAAGAGGAACATAAGGAACATCTTTCACTCCTCTTTCAACGCTTAGAACAATACGGTGTTACTATTAATGCATCTAAGTGTGTGTTTGCACAGCCAATCTTGGAATTTCTTGGTCACACGATTTCGCAGCACGGAATTACCCCCTTCAGGACAAGTGTGAAGTGATAAAAAATTACCCTATGCCAAATAATCAGCGTGAGTTACGTCGGTTTCTAGGTTTGGTAAATTATTACCACAAGTTCATTAAAAACTGTGCCAGTGTTCTTGCTCCTCTACACGCTATGATCACACACAAACGCAAGGTAACAAAATTGGTATGGTGTAGCGATAGTTTACAGGCGTTCGACAATGCCAAAAATGCTATCAATAGTGCATTGTCTCTGTCATTTCCTATCAGTGATGCCCCCCTAACTCTGACGGTCGATGCATCAGATGTTGCGATCGGTGGAGTGTTGGAACAAACCATTAACGGTCAACAAGCACCCATCGCGTTTTACTCGAAAAAGCTGCAGCCAGCCCAAACGCGTTATAGTGCTTTCGGACGTGAACTTCTTGCTATTTACTTAAACGTGAAGCATTTTCAACATTTCCTTGAAGGCCGAGAGTTTTGTGTTTTTACCGACCACAAACCTTTGGTCACTGTCTTCAATAAAAACAGCTGTAACCACTCTCCCAGAGTCATCAGGCAACTCGATTATATCTCGCAATTTACCACAGATATCCGCCACATCAAAGGTGTCTTGAACACTCCAGCGGATGCACTTTCAAGAATAGAGATTACTTCTGTTACCCTCAGCTCTACACTGTGGAATGCTATTGCACAGGATCAAGATAAGGATACGGAACTACAAGAACTGCTCAGAAAAGACTCCACTCACTCACTTTCCCTCAAGAAAATGAGTATGCCAGGATTGTCTGTGCCCCTCTATTGCGACGTATCAACAGCTGCTATTCGCCCTTATGTCCCTCCATGTCACAGAAAAGCAGTCTTCACGGATCTTCATAAGCCCTCCCATCCTGGTATCCGTGCTTCGCAACACCTGGTTACCTCTCGCTTTGTTTGGCCCTCGATGCGGAAGGATGTCAAACATTGGACCAAAACGTGCCTTGCCTGCCAGCGTGCCAAAGTCCAAAGGCACACCAGGTCCCCCTTTGACGCATTTCCGCCCCCATCCCAGCGATTTGAGGTAATTCATGTAGACATTGTTGGCCCTCTTCCAGTGATTCAAGGCCAACGTTATCTGCTCACCTGTCTCGACCGCTTTTCCAGATGGCCTGAAGCCATCCCACTTCCTGATATCCAAGCGGACACTGTTGCAAGAGCCTTTCTTCATGGATGGGTATCAAGATTTGGATTGCCGACAAAAGTCATCACTGACCAAGGTCGCCAATTTGAGTCTTCGCTTTGGAAGAAGTTTACCAGCTTGTTGGGTACAGTACATGCGCATACCTGTGCGTATCATCCGCAAGCTAACGGCCTCGTCGAACGCTTCCATCGCCAGCTGAAGTCATCCCTTATGTGTCACGAAGACTCCCATTGGATGGATAAGCTTCCACTCGTGTTGCTTGGTATTCGCTCTGCATTTAAGAGTGATCTGAAGACTACAGCGGCTGAACTAGTCTATGGAACAACACTGCGGCTACCAGGTGGCTACTTCACTGCAGGGGATAAGTCATGTGATCCTACGGAATTCGCTCAAACACTTTCCTCTCACATGCAGTCCCTTCAGCCTGTTCCCCCTCGATTGACTAGCCAACAGAACATCTTTGTTTCCCCAGCCCTCCAGTCTTGCACCCACGTTTTCGTTCGTGTACCTGTCCCAAAACGGCCTCTCCAATGTCCATATGACGGACCCTATGAAGTTCTCCGACGTACGCGCAAATCATTCCTCATCCAGCGCGGTTCCAAGGTCGACAAGGTTTCTATCGATCGTCTTAAGCCTGCGTTTTTGGAATCAACCTTAAGTGAGGTACATGTAGCTACCAAAAAGGTCCAGAGGAAATCAGTGTCGTTCGGAACTCTTTGAACTTCCTCTCTGGTGGGGGAGTGTGTAGTGAATACTCTTATTTTAGTTTCAAGTTAAATGTTAATTTTACCGTCTTGAATTTCGGAATAGTTATAAATTCATTTTAAATTAGTTACCCCATTATAATTCAATTGTGAACCACATTAATACTAATTTTATGTATACTATATTATTTTATTGTATGTAAACATAATTAATTATATATCACAATTGTCAGTTAATCATTTATATTCAAATATTTATTTTAATCTAATGCCATGTCCATTTTGCAAATAAATAATAGAAAACCAAAGGTTATATTTTCCACCTTTGGTACTGTCGTAGTTTCGCCTAACGGACTCAATACGGCTAGTGAGATAATCACTGGTTGGCACTTAACTAGCGGCAGTGCTTATGGCTACATCATCCAGGTTAACCTATACCGGATAGATGCGCTACGGTCCCAAGCCGTAGCTTGCCTAGGCCAACGACGACGACGACGTAAACCAACACTTTGAATAAACAAACCAAACCATCTATCCGATAACATAGTTTAATTTGTAACCACCGTGTCGCTCTCAATAGTTTTTCAATCCTTCGTAAGCTAATTTGTGAAACTGAGCTAAGACTTACGGAGTCGCTTTACATTTGCAGTAATAAACGTACTCTGAGTGATTGTGGTTCATCTGTTGAATTAAACGTCGTAAGGTAATGTACTTTTAGCTATTTTAATTGTTTTACAGCATCTCTTAATATTTTAAACCATGTAATATAATAAGTAAATTATGTATATCGTCGCTTATATCTTGAAAGGCCCTAGCTCGAAAATTTGAAAAAAATGTTTTTATCAATATATTAGTTCGTTTTCGTGTTCTGCACTTTGTCTCAAAAGGCCCTAGCTCTCCTCCAATTTGAAAGTTCGTACACCTTGTAGAATCAAGCGCGATAAGTGGGACAACCTTCAGAGCAGCAGTTTTTCTTGTTTCCTGAGCAATTTACTTTTTGCGAGCTAGGGCCTTTCAAGATATAGACGACGATATATTTTAGGTTCTCTTTTGACGTTTGAATGTGATGTAATTACCCTGTTTTTAGTTGTGACTACCACTGAAGATGGGAACTGGGTCTCCGAAATGTCTGGTAATTAAAGAATGTTTAAGTTCAAGCGTCTGTTATTTGTTATCTTGAAAAGCCGCTGGCTAATGTAGAGAAAACCCCAGGTAACGATTTTTTAATAAGAAGTGGTATTTCTAGAGGTACTTTTGCTCCTGAATCCAGTGGTGATATTAATTTTTTGGGGGAAATGGCTAGTTTTGAAGTTATTCAATTTTTAATTTTACATCCAATGAAAAACTTACATTCTGCAGCCAATCAGCGCATTTGTTTCTTGACAATTAGCCGGATGCGCATCAGTTGTTGCTTTGTTTATTATGGCGTGTGACGGCTGCAATCTCTCGGTCGTTCAAGCAGTTCAGAAGTATTTAGACAACGATGATTTGGCTATTAAACTATCCCAGGAACACGGTGTACTTCGAACTACTTGGAAATGCAGCAACTGTGGTAATGACTGTTTTGAAAGGCGACAGACAGGACTTTCAGTGCTACCACAAGACTGTCGACAAGAAGCATTGCTCGTTAGGTTAGGTTAGTTTTAGTGTGCTTATTACTGTTTTTTTTGGTGTGTTTACCCCTCAATTTCACTCTTCTTCAAACTCCTGCCCACTTTCGTGTGATCCAGATTGTTAGGGTAGAAACGGCCTATATCTTGAAAACTATCCATTTCCCTAAGAATTGAATATCACTACTGGATTCAGGAGCAAAAGTACCTCTAGAAATACCACTTATTAAAAACTCGTTATCCCGGGGTTTTCTCTACATTTACCAAGTCTACCCTAGGATTACCCCAAGCCGCTTCCCTAGGAACAAAACCTTGTCCAGAATTAAATATATATATATACGCACGAGTGGCAACGCCAGGCTGTTTTGGTTAGTCAGGCTGAAATCCATAATTGTATATAAGTAGGGTAATTTGAAGTTATTTAACAAAATATACAGGGTGGACCGAAGTCCCATTGGTTATAATTAGTGAAAAAAAAATAGTAAAAAGTTTATAATAAATTTTAAAATATTTATTGATTATTAAATTTTTTTTTAATTTGAAATGTTTTTTAATTAAATTTTTTCAAATCCGCTAGATGGATTTTCGTTTTAATTATAACCTATTGGTGCTTATGGGCCACCCTGTAAACACAATTTATAAGATATAATTGATTTAGACTGTCTATTACTTAAATGTTCTAACAAAACTATATATTTTTAATGGGTACCCTGGGTAACCTAGTGGTTAAGACGCTGGGCTGCTGGTGGGGCGTGATTCGGATTCCACGTTAAACTGTAAGTCTAAGATGGGGTGAAAAGCTTGACCTTCGTCAGAATGAACAATTCGGGCGGAAGCAAAACCAAGGTAAGCATTAAGGATTTGAAGAGAAAATAGACTAATACAAAATTGACCTTGTTTGTACATATGAATTTTAAACGTCTTGGCTTTAGAATTCGTCCGCTGTTTTTCTGTGAATATCGCTTCTTCCCTCTAAATCAGTGGTTCTTAACCTTTTTATCATTGTTACCCCCTAGAGCTATCCAGGGAACTTGCCTCCCAAGAGCTATCCAGGGAACTTGCCTCCCTAGAGCTATCCAGGGAACTTGCCTCCCTAGAGCTATCCAGGGAACTTGCCTCCCTAGAGCTATCCAGGGAACTTGCCTCCCTAGAGCTATCCAGGGAACTTGCCTCCCTAGAGCTATCCAGGGAACTTGCCTCCCTAGAGCTATCCAGGGAACTTGCCTCCCTAGAGCTATCCAGGGAACTTGCCTCCCTAGAGCTATCCAGGGAACTTGCCTCCCTAGAGCTATCCAGGGAACTTGCCTCCCTAGAGCTATCCAGGGAACTTGCCTCCCTAGAGCTATCCAGGGAACTTGCCTCCCTAGAGCTATCCAGGGAACTTGCCTCCCTAGAGCTATCCAGGGAACTTGCCTCCCTAGAGCTATCCAGGGAACTTGCCTCCCTAGAGCTATCCAGGGAACTTGCCTCCCTAGAGCTATCCAGGGAACTTGCCTCCCTAGAGCTATCCAGGGAACTTGCCTCCCTAGAGCTATCCAGGGAACTTGCCTCCCTAGAGCTATCCAGGGAACTTGCCTCCCTAGAGCTATCCAGGGAACTTGCCTCCCTAGAGCTATCCAGGGAACTTGCCTCTCTAGAGCTATCCAGGGAACTTGCCTCTCTAGAGCTATCCAGGGAACTTGCCTCTCTAGAGCTATCCAGGGAACTTGCCTCTCTAGAGCTATCCAGGGAACTTGCTTCTCTAGAGCTATCCAGGGAACTTGCCTCTCTAGAGCTATCCAGGGAACTTGCCTATCTAGAGCTCTCTAGGGAACTTGCCTCTCTAGAGCTATCTAGGGAACTTGCCTCTCTAGAGCTATCTAGGGAACTTGCCTCTCTAGAGCTATCTAGGGAACTTGCCTCTCTAGAGCTATCTAGGGAACTTGCCTCTCTAGAGCTATCTAGGGAACTTGCCTCTCTAGAGCTATCTAGGGAACTTGCCTCTCTAGAGCTATCTAGGGAAATTAGGATTACCCCATCACGAAAAATGATAAAAAACATGACAAAACATGATCTGAGGAATGGTTTACTTAATAAAACTGAACAAACATTTATGGTTGTAACTTGAAATTACCCCTGAAAAAGGCAGTTACCCCCCGGGGTTGGGGGTATTACCACCAAGTTAAGAACCACTGCGCTAAATCAATAACTATCTCTTTTTTTCGAGTGAGATTCGAACGAGGGACGAGATTCTTTCATGACATATTGTACTTCTCAAATATGTCTTGACTCAATCGAGTCACAGAGGTCACAGAAATTGTAAAAAGTTGCTCAATGAGCTTCACAGTTTCAGAAAATGCGTTCAGTAATTGTAGCTCATGAAACAGTTGTAAAATATCCTTTGCAGATTTAAATTACCAAGTTCAGCATCTTAGTAGACGTACAGGGTGGGACAAAAAGTTTGGGCATCCCCTCAAAATAAGGATAGTGTACATGAAAGAAAGAATTCATTGTATATTGACATTTTTAATTTAAAATTTAAATGTAAATTTTATATTATACAGACTAACAAAAGGTTCAATTAATAATCCAAAATAATTTGTATGTTGGCCTTCATTTTCACGATATATAAAAATTAGATATGTAAATATTTTGAAGGGGTGCCTAGACTTTTTTTTGTCCCACCCTGTACTTTAACTCGTATGCTAACGACTTCACTTCAAAGCTATTTGGATAACTTAATCGCAAACAAGTGCTGGGAGGGAAACAGTCATTAAACTGTCGAAACTTGGTAACATCAATCAATTCAGCAAATGCAAGTTTCTGTAGGGGTTCGAAGCGTTCTTTTTAAAGATTAAAGCGTATTGTCAATCAATATACGTTGTTCTATTGTTTATTTTAACTACGTTTATTTACGTTTACTTGGAGGAGAGAGACTAGATTTTCCGATTCTCTTATCATACTATAAAAAGGCAGTCCTGTTGGTCCGTCCCGGTCCGTCTGCGATTTTGAACATAGAAATAAATACGCTTTGCTTTGTTTTAACTTTTTACTCTAGCCTCCAACTACCCCCTCAGTTACTGAGGGTTCAATTATTCGGTCAATAAAATTATAGAAAAGAACGCAGCAATGAAAATCTTAAGCTTCACATCCGAACCCATTGTATCAAGGTTTGTGAAGTTTAAGATTTTCATGGCTGCGTTCTTTTCTATAGTTTTATTGACCGAATAATTAACACCCCAATTACTGAGGGTTCAATTATTCGGTCAATAAAACTAGAAAAGAACGCAGCAATGAAAATCTTGAGCTTCACATCCGAACCCATTGTATCAAGATTTGTGAAGTTTAAGATTTTCATGGCTGCGTTCTTTTCTATAGTTTTATTGACCAAAAACTATTGACTTACCAGTAATTGGGAGGCCTGCGGCCCCCCCCTCCAATTACTGAGGCAGAAGGCCCCAGCACTGCAGGTCTAGCTAAATGGGCCCTTAGGGCCCACTTTTGCTAGTATTTCTGAAAGTTGCTCTTGTAAAATGTCATAGAAATTAGTAAGTATCAGTAAATTTACCATTTAATAAAGTTCTCTTTTTTAAGGGCAAATTCCATGTAAAGTTGTTTGCATTACAATACATCGGATAATCTACAGGGTGGGCAAGAAGTCTGGGCGGCACCCCCTCTAATGTAAAAATTAAATATGTAAATATTTTGAGGGGGGTGCAGCATACTTTTTGCCCACCCTATACTTGCCCGTGATAAAAGCTTTCAAAATAATTGATAACAAACATAAAAGTAAAGTTATCTAATTTTAGAAGTAGGTTTTCAGCTTGATTAATCCTTTAGTCCCTGGAGGTTTTTCCCGAGACTGAATAAAATCGTCTGGCGTTAGTCAGAACTAAATCAGTAAAGGGGTTAAGGCGAAATAGAGTTAAGGGTATTCTCACCCCATAGTGTAATACCATCAAAGTTACTGTGAAGTGCATCTTTCATTCCTTCACGTTGTCTTTTAACAGTAGACACAATGGTTGATCTGTAGCAACACATCATATCGCATAAACTTGAGATGTTAATTTTGTATTTTATGAAAACTCTTTCAAGTTTTGAGATGGAAGATGTGAATTTATTAAAGGTGCGCAAATGAGCAAAAACACTTTCACACCATTGACATTATTAGATACTTCACTTATTACAAGATTCAATTCGTGTGCATAGAAATAGATAAAATGCTCATATTTAAAGCCATCTTCTTTCAGTTTAATCTGGACACCATTTAATTGACTAGTAAATATCGCTGCCAACGTCGTACGTTTGGCAGATCAATTTTCTAGGCTCATCAGGCATCGTTGTTTTAACCCGAGTTGCTGGACGAAATTCTTCAGTCGATGACTCGGTATGTGATTGGATGAGATTTAATATGATGTAATTAATGTACTTTAATGAAATTGTAGTTAACGAGAATAAATGAATGTGAATTAATTGGTAATTATAATCATAGTTATAGTAAACCAAAATTACAATGTACTCAATGTCCGACCCGACATTATGTCTCGCCATTAGGAATGTATACGCGGCGATATTATTATTTTATTATTATTATTTTTTCGTTGGGATAAATTTTTGATGTGCTTTCGACTTTGCCAAATATTTGGTGACTTGTTCTTTTTAAAATTTCTTAATGATTTTCTTAGATTTAACTTAATAATGAATCCTGATTAAAAGTTGCAGTGTTCATGTTTTGTATACATTCTCTCTTCGTTATAAAAGATGAAGTCATGACTTGCCTAAGCATTTAATTGTAACTCTTAAACCTTTAATTTTTACTCATATGCATATCTTAGTATAAAGATGCATAGTTCAATTTCAGTTTCTAATTAACTCGGCGAATCAGGAAAACAGCAGATCTGAAACTACGCAGTTTAAGATAAAAATATGGCTTCCTCTTCCTATATCCTGTTTATCTGTTTAACCATTGTCACAACAAAAAATTTACTTTATTTTTAACTATTGTGCAAAAATAATACAGCTTCTTCAACATTTAATAAGGATGATGTTAGTAGAATCAGGGTATATAAACCCCAATAATTTCTTCCATATTCATTCAGAAGTAGACTCCAAGGCTGAGCACTGCCTGTACATTTTAGCAGTAAATTACAGTAAGAAATAGTCTTTATCTTCTCCTTCGAGCCTTGCTCTCTTCAGAACTTAGTCATTAAAATTTCCCGATACGTTATAAGAAGAATCCGGGAATCTTCAGAGAATTTAGTAAGCCTCCCAGAATCCTCCGAGCCACTATAGAAGAACTCGGAGAGTAGTATAGAAGAAACCACTGCAATTAACAAATCCGTTGCTGCCACCTGACTAGAACCCCCGTCGACTTCGAACCAACCCAGGCCATAGACGGAGGGGTTAATATATATATATATATATATATATATATATATATATATATATATATATATATATATATATATATAATGGGATTGCTTAACCTCCTTCGCAAGCAATATTTTGAAAGGTCATGTGACGAAGGGAACCTACTACAGTTTTACGTGGGATCCGAACCATGGGTCGCTACATTATCTGGACGTACAGGACGGTCTACTGTCCAACTATTTTCCAAACCCAATGTCGCTTAACTTCGCTGATTGACGGGAAGCGGTGCTCTGATATTGGCCACAATGTAGCCATATACAGGGCGTCCCAAAAAAATGTATACACACTTTAACAGCTGATAGCTCAATTGATGTTTCTTTCTTTCCAAGTTAAACCAATTAGAATTAATAATGGCAGTCAGACTAAGCTTTGAACAAAGGAAATTCATTCTAAAATGCTACTGGAAGTGTGAAAACGCAGTTGAAGTGCAAAGACAGTTTAGGAGGGAGTTTCAAACAGATCCACCAACGCGACTTACCATCACTCGAATTAGAGATAAGTTTGAAGCCGATGGAACTGTTCAGAATGTCCACAAGAAGCGTTCCGGAAGACCACGGACATCGACAAGCCCCACAAAGCAAGAAAGAGTACTGGAAACGTATCACCAAAGTCCAAGAAAATCTGTGCGGCAAGCGAGTCGTGAGGTAGGAATTTCAGAATCGTCTGTCCAACGCATTTTGAAGCGCTGTCAATGGAAAAGTTACATTCCAAGATTAGTCCATGCTATTAATGAAGATGATCCGGACCGAAGAGTGGAGTATTGCGAGTGGTACTTGGCACGATGTGGATGTGGATGTGGATTGGACGAAGGGGTTTCGTAGAATACCCTCCGCGTTCACCAGACCTCACACCACTAGACTTTTTTTTATGGGGATGCTTAAAAGACAAAGTCTACGCTATAAAACCTGCAACAGTCGCTGAATTGAGAGCAGCCATTGAACGAGAATGCACACAAATACCAAACGAAATGTTTCGTGATGTTTGCGATTCCATTGCTTCGCGTTATCAGCAGTGCCTGGACCAGAACGGACGTCAGTTTGAAAACAGGCGTTGACAAAACAATTAAATAATGTCTGTAGATTCTATTACATTTTGAAAATGAAATGTATTTTAATAAACACTGCCTTTATAAGTATTTAAAGTGTGTATACATTTTTTTGGGACGCCCTGTATATACACACACATATATAAGCACACCGGACAAAAAATTAGTCACCTCTCTCAGAATGTACCTAATAACGTGTGACGGCGCCTCTGGCCTTGATAACCGCACGAATCCGGCGAGGCAGAGACTCTACGTGGTTGTGCATGTACTGAACATCGATTTGCTGCCACTCGTTCATCAGCCGGTCCCGAAGTTCCGCCAGAGTCCGTGGGTGTCTATTCCTGCGCTTCACTTTCTGTTTCCAGCCTGAACAACACCTTCGACGCATTCAGGATTAAAGGCTTCATTGGACCTGCGATGTACTCGTCGCCTCCCATCATTGGAGAACAAACAAAAACGGGACTCATCGGACCAAATTACACGTTTCCAATCTGCCGCAGTCCAGTTTTTGTGCCTCTGAGCCCATTTATAACGTGCCAATTTGTGACTTGCTGTTAACAGCGGCCTCTTCCGTGGTACCCTGCTCCAGATGTCCATCGCATGCAGTTCTCGTCGCAATGTCCGTTCGGAAATTGGTCGCTGGAGAATCTCATTGGTTTCTTGGAGCAATTGTTCTCTGGTTTGAAAACGATTTGCAGTTACTAGACGAGAAACATGGCGGCGGCCCCTATTGTCGAGAATTGTTTTCCGGCCACAGTTACGCCGTCGATTGTCAGTTGATTGCGCACTACACCACTCTTTGTAAACTCGCTGGACAGTACGCGTTGACACACCAACAAATTGGGCTACTTCAGACATTTTGTGTCCGTGGGCTCTGCCAAACACGATGGCTCCTTTTTGCCACTGAGTAACGTCTGCCTCACGACCCATTTTGCAGACTATATCCAACACACACTTTGTTCTTCACCACCTCACGAAACAGATCTGATCCTGTGTGCTACGTCACCGCTACTTGTCACTTACCAATGCTACATCAGCGCCCTCTGTGTGACCTTGAACTTCCTACTATCGGTGCTATTAGGGGTGACTAATTTTTTGTCCGGTGTGCTTATATTAGCGCCTCGGTAGTGTAGTGGTTAGCGTCGCTGACTACGAATCCATGAGCCCCGGGATCGAGACCCAGTGACGGCAGCCGCCGCGTAGCAAAACCCAGCTGTTCATCCTTCCACACAATAAAGAAAGTGGTTGGTAGATAAATGGGTACCCTGGGTGGCCTAGTGGTTAAGACGCCGGGCTGCTGGTGGGGCGTGGTTTGGATTCCACGTTAAACTGTAAGTCTAAGGTGGAGTGAAAAGCTTGACCTTCGTCAGAATGAACAATTCGGGCGGAAGCTAACCAAAGGTTAACCAAACCAAAGGTTATATACATTTTATTTTTTTGCATTTTGTATTCGTCTTTGCAGTGTACTATCAGCTAGATTCTAGAGAAATCAGGATACACTGGACCGTAAGTTAGGTAAGGCCCTGTGTATACCTCCTGACTTTTGCAATCGATTGTATACCGTTTAAACTTGTATTCTTTTTAATATTCATGACATTCCTTCTTGTCACTTATTCATTACATATTAAATTTTCTCTTTTTATTTTTTCCTCTTTTTATCTTTGTTCTTTTTCTCCCCCTTGTTCCCCTTTCCCCTCCTTTTCCCCGTTTTTTTCTTTTTTCCTCTCACACACACTCTCCCTCTCCCTCTCTCTCTCTCTCTCTCTCTCTCTATTAATTATACCTATTTTCTGTCTAATGGTTGAATTTAATCGCTCAAAAAACCAACATCCAATTTTTGGTTTTTGCTTCGTTTTGTTTCCCTCAAAAACGTTTCAGAAATTAAATTCTTCCCGTAATTGTCTTTAATTAAGTTTTTTTACCAAACGTTATATATATATATATATACACACACAGGGTGTTCAAAAAGAAACGCAATCCACTGGAGAATGCATGTAAAATTGTAACCTGACTTTTTTCTTTCCGTTTCTTTTTTGAACACCCTGTGTATGTATATATATATATATATATATATATATATATATATATATTATATACTACGTAGACAACTATTTGAAATAACTATTTATTTACTATTTCATTGTGTGACACCCAAATAAATGAGGTTTGAACTTTTCATATTAACATTTTGCAGACAGACTGTTTAGAACAAAGGCGTTTTGTTCTAAGTTTCTCGGCCTTAAACATCCCCCCCCCACCCCCACTCCGGACATATTTCTAGAACCTTCCAAAAGTCATTTTGTCTTTTTCTGCATTAGGATTATAGCCTCGTACAATATATATATATATATATATATATATATATCATATTATATATTTATTATTTATTTATTATTTATTTATTTATTTTTATTATTATTATTATTTTCAGACTCTAGAAACGTCAAAGAAACGAAAGAATTAAAATAGAAATACGAATAAATGAAATTAAATTTTTAAAAAAATAAAAAGTTAACCCATAAAAAATAATTTAGTTTGGGCGAAACGAAGAAAACGCGATATTAAACCCCTTTTTTTTTTAAAATTTTTGGGGAGGAAAATTTTTTTTTGTTTTGTAATTCGTAAATGACATTTTAAAAAAAAGAGGAAATTTAAATTTTAGAAATTTCAGGGAAATGTTAAAATTCTTCTAAAACTTGGTTATACAGAAATTTTGTAGTTATTTCATAAAAAAAACAACTCTCTCTCTAAAGAAATTCTAAGTTGTTCTCTAGATTTTGGCATTACGATGTTGTATTCATTGTATTCAGTCTTTGGTGTTCAAAAGATCAGTGTTTCTCAACCGGATTTGCCTCCCCCCCACCACCACCACCACCACGATCCCCGTGTCATGGTCTTAGGTCGGCGCGACTCCTGATCATTCCTACTACAAGGGTAAACAAACTCACGAAGCAGGGTTGATTTTGTTTTTTTGCGCACAAATCACTACTACAGGGGTAAATTGCGACCTCCCTGGGGGTCGCGACCCACCTTTTGAGAAACGCTGGACTATAGACAGAATCCCCCCCCCCCCCCCCCCCCCCCCCAAAAAAAAAATATAGTCTGCAGAGGAGCCGTCCGCCAAGTGCTAGTTGGGGTAAAATAAGATTTTTTTTTTGGTAGCTCCATAAAATTTGAAAAACAACTGCCAAATATGAAGCAGTGAGAGTGATCTGTCAGGCAATATGGTACTCCCCGACTTATGACAGGTTTGTCGGAACGTAACCCCGTCGTAAGTCGAAATGGTCCTAAGTCGAAAATTACCACAACAAAATTCGAATTTTTCGTCGTCTATTATTTTATTTAATTATTTAATACGACAGTCGTCGTCGTCGTAAGTCCGATGGACGTAAGTCGGGTGGTCGTAACTCGGGGAGTATCTGTAATTATTTACATTCATTATACACAATTTACATACGTAGGGTTACTACATTTATATACAGGGTGTCCGCAATGTCTTGTCACCCAGTAAAATATTAACTGATTTTTGTCTTTCTTTCAGGCCCATTTGAAATGTGTGATAGTAGCAACTGTACGACTGAACAACGCATATTGGCTAATATCTGGTCCATGATCCATGAGCGACCACGTAACGGCAAACCCATTGAAAATGTTCGTGCAGACTTCAAGGACCGATTGAATCGTGCACGCTCCTCCAAAAAGGGGCTACATGATTGAATCGGTCCTCCAAAAATGTGGCCGCACGATTGAATCGGTCCTCCAAAAAGGAGCCGCACGATTGAATCAGTCCTCCAAAAAGGAGTCGCACGATTGAATCAGTCCTCCAAAAAGGAGCCGCACGATTGAATCAGTCCTCACAAAAAGGAGCCGCACGATTGAATCAGTCCTCCAAAAAGGAGCCGCACGATTGAATCAGTCCTCCAAAGGAGCCGCACGATTGAATCAGTCCTCCAAAAAGGAGCCGCACGATTGAATCAGTCCTCCAAAAAGGAGCCGCACGATTGAATCAGTCCTCCAAAAAGGAGCCGCACGATTGAATCGGTCCAGCAAAAAGGAGCCGCACGATTGAATCGGTCCAGCAAAAAGGAGCCGCCGATTGAATCGGTCCAGCAAAAAGGAGCCGCACGATTGAATCGGTCCAGCAAAAAGGAGCCGCACGATTGAATCGGTCCAGCAAAAAGGAGCCGCACGATTGAATCGGTCCAGCAAAAAGGAGCCGCACGACTGAATCGGTCCTGGAAGTCTGCACGAATATTTTCACTGTTTTGCGAAAATCAGTATTTTACTGGGGGTGACAAAACATTGTGGACACCCTGTAGATAATCTGTATAAATTCTTGAACAAACGATTCAATAGTTTACATTGTTTTAATACTGATTTGCATAAACTTAACCCTTATTTCATAGCCATGGCAAATTATTTCAAGGGTATATTATACCCATGTTATGAAGTAATGATAAACACCTATTTCATAACCATGATAAATTATACCAGTGGTTCCCAAACTTTTTGAGTCACTACCCCATTTCACATGGCTACCTTCATAATAACCCCCTACCCTACCCTACCCGTACCCCACGTAAAGCCAGTCCTAGTGTTGCCATGTCGTTTATTTATGCATTTTCTGTACTTTAGAAGTACTTGCAGAGTATGAAATTACCCACTGAAAAGCCAAATTACCCCAATGGGGTAATTTACACATAGTTTGGGAAACGCTGATTATACCAAGGGCATATTTTACCCAGGTTATAAAATAAGGGTTGAGTAAAGTGTATAGTTTTAAATTAAATACAGCAATAATTCACGGATGAATTAATATTTTTACAGATTTTTGGAGAAATGAAAGAATGAGATAAAGGGGGAAGGGGGAAGGGGAGAAGAGGGATTGGGGGAGAGAATCTAATATCCATCCAAGATTTTCCTTTTAAATTAATATGAAAATTTTTATGAACATCATTTGCCTTTAATCTTTTGCCGCTGGTTCCTTTTGTAGGGTTAAGTTGAATGTATGAATGCGTGTATTTGAAACGTTACCAATTCGTCTCTTTCGGCCCGTAAGGGGTTAAAGTTGTTTTGGGAGTATTCTAGATATAAACTCTTTCGTATGAAGGATCATTATCTTGATGTTTTAAGTGTGAAGTTGTGTTTGGAAGTAAAAGTTATATTTTAGGTTCACTAAAATGGTTTACTTGGTTGTTTGTTATACAGGATCATCCGAATACTGAATACTAGTTGCATTGTGGTAGTTATGAAAGTTAGTGATATAACATAGAAATAGGGAGGGTTCCAATATCGAACCTTGTGGCACTCCGTGTGTATATGTGATTGAAATCTTGATTCACGTTTATTTAGTCTGACGTATTGCTGCTGTATGTTATTTAAACAAGGCTTGAACCAGTCTGGAGACACCTTTAACTCCAGAATGAACCAAATTTAGCTTAGAACTGAGTGTTCTCTCTAGTCAAAAGTTTTGGATAGGCCCAAGAAGAGGGAAGTTAAAATTTTTTATTGTTCAGATTTTTGCAAAATTCCTCAATTAACCCTGAAAGGATGAAGCTCCATATTTGTAACCTTTCAAATACACGTATTCATAACTTAACCCTACAAACAATTCGGGCGTTAAAGGGTTAACGCACTAACGTCATCTTCCGTTGAAGTTTTTCTCCTTGAAGCCAAACTGATACGATGACCAAAATTTTTTTTTTCTGTGAAAAATGATGTTCCCATGGTCAGCAAAATAGATAGTGGACGATAATTTGTGACTATTTCCTTATTAATATTTTAAAATATAGGTCATATACGGGCTGTTTTTAGAAGACCGGCAATATCTTGTCTGAAGAGAGTAATTATAGACCAGTGTTCCTCAACCGGGGACCCGAGGACCACTAGGGTGCTGCGGCGTGTACTTTGTAGGGGGTCCGCAGAAAAAATAGGAAGTTCCCCGTGTGGTGAAAAATGCATGGTATATTTTTGTATTATTACAGTATTAAACAGAGATGGAAATTGCGTTCATAGTACCCTGGATAGCCTAGTGGTTAAGACGCTGGGCTGCTGGTGGGGCGTGGTTTGGATTCCACGTTAAACTGTAGGTCTAAGGTGGAGTGACAAGCTTGACCTTCGTCAGAATGAACAATTCGGGCGGAAGCAAACCAAAAGTTACCAAAGGTGTATATATATATATATATATATATATATATATATATATATTATATATATATTATATATATATATATATATTAACTGCAAACACACACAGTATAATTAATGTGTTGTTTGCAGTTGCAGTTAAAATGTATATATGTACGGCATGCGAAGGTGCCACCTCAGGGCATTGGTTTCTGCTCGTATTAGAAGAATTACGACTTCTGATTGATCGAGGTCCATGGTGTAGTGGATAGCATATCTGACCGGCAATCGATGTCCCGGGTTCGATTCCCGGGTGGTACCTCGTTTTTCATTTGTTCGTTCTCCCTCCTCATCTTGTGCGGAACGCTCTTCCACACAAGCGTCGTTCTTTACAGATATATATATATATATATATATATACACACACAGGGTGGACTGAGCGGTTCGGACAATCGGGCATGGACCGAGAGCCCGGGCCATTAGGGGGCCCGGCGGCCCCGGCCTGCAGTCATTATAAAACAGGGAGTGTTTTCTTAATTGGGTTAAGTGTCTGATCGAACTGTAATATGAAAAAATCGGATTTCAAGGGGCCAGGACGGTATATATATATATATATATATATATATATATATATATATATATATATATATATATATATAATTGGTGAATAAAAGAAAAGACCCGAGTTGAGGGCACAGTTTACTAATATTTACAGTACGAGGTTTTGATCATCTTTCAATTGTACAATGAAAAAGCTAAAAAGACGAGTGAATTCCTTAAATATTGGATGGTTGGAGCTCGAGTGATAGGGGCGTGGCTCGTTATTACTTTCCTTATCGACAGATTAAATCTGTAGTTTGCCTCTGATAAACTGAAGTTTGGAATAGTTTCACTTGAGCAGATTCCACTATTAATTTTTTGCTGTGATTATTCAAATTAAAAATTTTGCTCTCATCCCAATTAACGCTTCACCGCCGGAATTATTTGTAGGGTTAAGTTATTAATGTATTTTAAACGTTACCAATTCGTCACTCTCGGCTGTAAAGGGTTGAGGTCAATCGATCAAGAGTACAAATTATATAAAAGGATAAAACCGGCATATTCCTCAAGTGCTTTACGCAAGATATAAAAGCAAAGTTGGAAAGTAATAAAAAAAAAGCAAAGCAACAATAATATTACTCGCATAAATTTTGTGGATCACATGGTAAGAAATAAAGGAAGGACGTAATATCTGACGTTTCCTTTTGCTGGAAATAACGTATTTCTCTTAAAATGTATGATCTAACACACACACACACACATATATTATATATAATATATATATATATGTGTGTGTGTGTATACAAAATTTATTTCTACGAGTATATACCTCGGTGGTGTAGTGGTTAGCGTTGGTGACTACGAATCCATCGACCCCGGGTTCGAGACCCGGTGACGGCAGGCCGCGCGTAGCAAAACTCAGCTGTTCATCCTACCACACAATAAAAAAACAAAAATTGGGTGGTAGATAAATGGGTACCCTGGGTAGCCTAGTGGTTAGACGCTGGGTTGCTGGTGGGGCGTGGTTCAGATTCCACGTTAAACTGTAGGTCTAAGGTGGAGTGACAAGTTTGACCTTCGTCAGAATGAACAATTCGGCGGAAGCAAAACCAGGTTGTTGTAACCAAGGTTATATAAGTCTTATGTTACAGTCAGTGTGTGAAATTAGTCATTTCACGTAATGCCTAAAAATTTCAGGCATTTCGCTTAATTCGATTGATCCTTAAATATAAGTAATACGCATTACTAACCTAACCTACCCTAACCTACCTGAAATTTTTAGGCATTACGTGAAATGACTGGTTTTACACACTGACTGTAACATATATATTGGTAATGAATACGCTTCAAAATGGTTTTATTACCAACATCAATTAAAAAGCAATACAAATTTAAAATCTAGTTAATTTTCAAACACTCGCCAATCCTGAACCCTGTTTTCGAAACCCTGTTTGCGATGAGACATATCCTCCGACATCTTGAGAGATATAAAAAATGGTGTCGAATGTGCTTCAGAATGGTGGAAAAAATGATTGCAATGTCTGTATTAGTTCAAGAGTAATAAAAAACTTAAATGCGGTCAGGTCGAGATGAAGATTTGACCTCCTGAACACTTTTGGGCTCCGGCTTTATTATTGACAAAATGAGGAATGTATTTATTTCATGATAATATCTTTTAAAACTATTAAAACGACACTAATTTCAAGAATACCTTATTAGAGATATAGTTTGAGGGGAATACCTTAGAGATATAGTTTGAGGGGAATACCTTAGAGATATAGTTTGAGGGGAATACGTCGTGACCACGTCGCAGCACCGCTTTCCGTTAGATCAGCGAGGTTAAGTAAGGTTGGATTTGTTCAATACTTGGACAAATAACGGTTGAGGTTACGTTTTGGACGAGGTTAAACCATCCCAAAACATTACATTACTTCTCACAATGCGAGGGGAACTTAGAGATTTTGGGGATCACCTGAAGATCAGGGCCCTCAGCCTCAATTACCAAATGATATCTTCGTTAAAACTAACGAAAATATCACGACTTAACCTAAACCAATTGTCAAAGGCGCACAGTTGACCTAACCGGGCATTCAATTTAATTTATTATTATATTTAGTACTGTAGAGCAAAAAACAAGAATACATGGGGGCCCTGATCTTCAGATGATCCGATTTTGGAACTCGTAATATGCAATAATCTCGATGGATCATTATTATCATCATTATCATTATTTACCTTCACAGCTCTCCCTCCTAAACTATACCTGCGCAGTCAGCCCAGTTTATTGAAAATAGAATAATGAGGACGGATTTAAAATATTGGCCGGCCTCAGTGTAACTTTCCTCTTTATACCGCACGTGATGGACTCTACACTGACTACATTTTCATCATTTGTACAGGGTGAGCGAAAAGTCCCTGTGCATCTGCAAGAAGTGTAATGAACCTGTACCTGCACTCTGTTGGAAGTGGACAGGTGCAGAGGGACTTTTCGTTCACCCTGTACCAACCTAAATATAGTTTAATTACACAATTTCAATTATTTTCTATTCTTACGCATAAAGTACGCACGATAGTTGATGTGTCTTTTTGGAGAGGAGGGAGCGACAAGCTTGACCTTCGTGAAATGAGAAATCATCGCGTGGAACATTTGAAAGGTAAAGACCCTCCAAGATTTTCTGCGTACCAAGTGCATGATGTCTTTTTTTTCTGTTCATTCGACTACAGCAGTGGTTCTTAACCCCTGAGTCGCGACCTAAAATTGGGTCGCCAAGCCATTTTGATTGGGTTATTAAAGTGTCATTTATCATTTATTTATGTTATCCCTAATCATCTTACCATTAATTATTTTATCTTTAACGAGTGAACTGTTTGAAGGCATGGGTCGCCGACCTAGCCCCGCGACCAGAATTGGATCGCAGCCTAAAAAAGATTAAGAACCACTGGACTACAATTTTGATGTGAAAAAAATTTCCGAGTTACCCGTCATATCTGTACTATCTACGTCCTGTTCAGAAATACTGTACCGTTTAGTGTCACGCTCTTAACCCTCGAACCCTACCAGGGGTACTGGTGTACCCCACTACCCCGGTTATTGCTAGCGTAACTTTTCTAATGGGTAGGGATTAAGAGCTAAGAACCTTGAACAGTATTTAGCGTTTAGTAAAGCTAGATTCGGAAACTCCGAAATAAACCTGAATTTGAAACCTACTTAAACGGTTTCTGTAACACTCGTACGATAACAAATGAGTCACTAGATTTAGAAACTGAATTTACGTAACAGAATATAATAATTAACCCTTTAAGCCCTGAATTTTTTGTAGGGTTAAGTTATGAATGCTTGTATTTGAAACGTTAGCAATTTGTACCTTCAGTCCTTAAAGGCTTAAAGGGTTAAAGTAGTATCAAACGAAAAACTCTTAAATGACGTTCAATTAAGTTCACAGGTTACGATTTCTTGCCAAAACCAGAGACGTTCAACCTTGAAGTATGAAAATCCGTGAGTTTTGCCTGATATTTGCCTGTGCCTGATTTTGATAACTGGAAACATATTCCACATAAGGAGTTGGAGACTTCAAATCCGTGTTTCACGGAAAATCCGTGGGTGTGACATGTCTGCAAAACTGCTCAAAAATCTGCCTTAATACACTATCAAAATTATATTTAGTGTATAAGTGTATACTTATATATATATATATATATATATATATATATTATATATATATATATATATTTTAAAATAATTTATTATATTTAGTATTTACTACATAAAAGCAAGTTGTCTGTCTGTCTGTCTGTCTGTTCGTTACATTTGGGTCTCTAAAAAGAGCTGAACTGGTTGGTTGGTTGGAAAATAATGCAGCCATGAAAATCTTGAGCTTCACATTGTGTCAAGATTTGTGAAGCTGAAGATTTTCATGACTATAGTTTTATTGACCAAATAATTGAACCCCAAGTAATTGGGGGGGGTCAAGCTTCACAAATCTTGACACAATGTGAAGCTCAGGATTTTCATGGCTGCGTTCTTTTCTATAGTTTTAATGCGATGCTGGGGCCTTCGGGCCCAGTAGGTATATATATATATTACTTATAATATTTTTAAACTAAGGAGTAATACGACGAAAAATAAAAAAACGCCCTGAGCAAGTGCTGGGCATAACAGCTAGTATATATATATATATATATATATATATATATATATATATATATATATATATATATATATACAGGGTAATTCAAAAGTCAGGTTACATAGGGCTTTTCTGTTTCTTTGCAGGTAAATGAGTTATGAGATGTTATCGAAGGAGGAGCGCATTGATGTGATATTCCTAGCTGGCTGCACAAGTGCATTGCCGTTAACAGTGGCCATATCGAACATGTGATATGACTATTCCCCTGTATCATTACATAATACAGTATTTCCCTATGTAACCTGACTTTGAATCACCCTGTATATATACACACACACACTAGCTGTTATAACAAATTGAAGCTCTGTTAAATTATGATAATTTTCGTATGAAAGAATATAGAAGCGAAAAGCTAATATCACTTATTAAAACAGCTCATAGACGTGGAAATAATAATAATAATAATAATAATTCCATTTCAAAATTAAAACTTAAAAAAAAAAAGCACAAAAGCGTATATAACATTTTTAATCTTTTTAACCTTTTTCCTTCAATTAAAAGACGGCGACATTTGGTAGTCTCCTATATTTCATTGACCTCAAAATTTCAGTTCGGATGGAAAGTCCAAAAAACCCCAATTTTTACGAGAGAAGCCTTCATTACAAGCTTTATCAAGTTCATTGTATGAATTGTCCTTCATTGTGTATTGGTGGGGACTTATCCTGATTAGGTTATTGAATAGGTTTAAGAGGCCAAGTTTAAGTACCAATTTCTGGCTTTATAGGTGCAGAAGAATGAAAAGCGTAAAAAAAAAAATATCTTCTTTAATTTCTCACGCCTAACAAAGACATTTTTGCTTTTGTTCGTCCGTATTGTGTCATATGTCGGGGAAACTGTTCCTAATACACTTTACAACCTTAGATACCTGATCAGAACGTTCATTTTTAATAAGAAAAAGGAAATTTACGAAAAATAATCTTTACAAAATGCTAAATGTGTGTGTGTGTGTGTGTGTGTGTGTGTGTGTGTGTGTGTGCGCGTGTGTGTGTGTTCACAAAAGCTAAGTAATTTGTACGATTCTTTTGTGGGCACCCTATATACGATATATATATATATATGTGTGTGGGTGTGTGTGTATAGGGTGTTCATAAAAGCTAATAATTTATACAATTCTCTTGTGGGCATATATATACAGTATACATATATATATGGGTGTGGGTGTGTTTTAGGGCATACATTTTAAGACAAATATATTTTTCCGGTATACAGAATATAAAATATTTCTTCCCCATTTTTAATGTTTATTTTAATGGTTAATGGTTCATTTCGATGATAGAAACCCCTTTCATAATTTCTTTATCTGATTTTTCCCCTCTATCCGATAATTTTCAAAAATACCTTTAAAGTTTTTGAGTTCGAACACGAAAAGTCGATCCAGTTTTTATGGATGACGTATGAGAGCCAAAGATGAAGTATAGATTACAAGCTCTTGGAAACGCTTACAATTTTAGTAATTAACGCCAAACCTCCATTTCTTGACCAGTCGCCGAAATATTTCATAAATACATTTTAAAATAATCAACAATGGTGAATTTTTTTTTACTAAAATGAAATGCAAAAAAAGTTTCACAATTTTAACCCTTCACCGACGAATGTAACGAATTCGTAACGTTTAAAATACGCGCATTCATAATAACCTTACGAACAATTCTGGTAAAGGCGAAAGAATAATGAACATAAGTAAAAGCAAGGTTTAAATTATGATTAAAAATAGTTGGGGATGTAGTCATGTTTCTGAAAACGGACTTTGTTATGAAAAACACAGAGAACCGACTAACATTAAAGTAAAACCTTATTAATAACAATTCGCGTAGACACTGTATCTTCAACTGCAACTAGAATGCGCTTTCATACCAGATTTTCGGAGCCGAAACACCTGACCACATATTCTAAACAATAAAGACCACTGACCGCTACCACAAGACAGTAAAAGCGCGCCAAAATTGTAAAGCCTAACTTTCCACCATTTTCAGGAGGGCGATGGGAACGTATAATGAAAAAGTGTGACTCTGGTTCCTTTAATAACATTTTTAGGCTTGCGAAGAAGCTTAAGGTTAATTAGGGATAAAACTGGGGTTCAGCATAACGACGAAGATAAGGAGGAAGATATAAATGAAATAATAATAAGCAAAAAAACGGCCGAAGAGGAAGGCGACTTGAATTTTATGGTAGGGTAAAAAACCCAAATTATAATTTGTAATTTTTTTTTTTAAATTCATTAAAATGAAGTATTACGTTAATTAATTACGTTAATTATTACGTTAATTAATTATTTTGTAAATGCGATTGAGCAAACTCCAAATGTACTGATGTTTTTGACGAGAAAAATCTATTAAGAGCTTATTGACTAAATGGATATGACAAGAACTGCCTCGACAATACAGTAGGAATGACAGTACACGGGGTAAATATAGTACAGGAGTGATTCATTCGCTGGTTGCCCCAGGGGATATATTAGCGATACTCTTGGGCAAAGAGCGAGTGAATCACCCTGTAGTATTTTCTAAGACATTACTAAATGACAAAGCTTTATTCGCGTGACAATTACGATTAAATGTTTGACAATGAAATCATTTTGTAACTCAAAATGGCTCCATTATTTACTAAACAGCTATAACTTCGCTCCACAAAGTAGAAGAGATTTACTACAACCTAGCTTTAGGTGACGTGAACAGATTTGTGCAATTAATTTCCTCCAGTCCCTCTCGGCCATTAAACGGAACGAAACTTCTGTGGTGATTCTGAGCAATGCATTCTGTTAGAATGATACCCCCGGCTTCAAAAGCCTAATCAAATGATCAGGACGTAACTGGGGCAAAAAAGTTAGCGCGGGGGGGGGGGGGGGGGGACAATCCTATTGTTAAAGCACTCATTATCTATGAGAGTAATTATAAACGTTGTTCCCTCCCGCCCCCCAAACTTTTATAAAGTAATTACTCCATTCTAACAATAGGATTGTGTTCGTTCCCCCCCCCCACACACACAACCTTTTTACTCCAGTTACGCCCCTGCAAATGATAAAACATTTGCTTCCTCATTGTCCTTGCCTAAAACCTATGGAAAATGTCTTCAGTGCATTAAAGCCGCTGAAAAGAAGACTTTGTGACCTCCAAGATGTCACTGACGACAGAAAGGGAGAGCGAGGTCGGAATGACACTCGCTCACTGGAAGGAAAAACCACCTGCATCGGGAAATATTAGAAGCCATACCTCACGTGGGAACTGAAACTGTTAACAGACATTGTTGTTGTTTAGCCGATTAGCCCACCCTGATCGAGCAAGCCGGCGGCACGCAGGTAACCGATCGCCCTTTCTGGTGGACCAGAGGTTCAGCGCACTAGTAATGTTGTGTTGTGTTTTGTTCTATGTTGGGCTAGAGCGGTACAGTCTATCATAATGTGTTCAATTGTTTGTGTTGTGTCCTGGCACAGGTGGCAGGTGTCGTTCGTAGAGTTGTCTAGTCTGTGTTTATATGTCTGTAAGTTGGGGTGTCCACATTGGAATCATGCCAACAGACATTGTTAACAGACATTGTACAACGTACTGACCCAAATGTAGGACTGGAATTAAATAAACAATACATATATATATATATATATATATATATAAAATGGCGGATCTAGGCATTTCAGTAAATCGGGGGGGGGGGGGGGAATCCAAAGAAAAAGGGTACAGTACTACAATTCTTTTCTTAAAACAGACCACCAATGAGCGAGTGTAAGATCAATTGTATTGTTTTATTAGACGAGTCTCATTCAAATAAGATACAAATAAAATTCTAATTTGGGTACAACAATTATCACAGAAAATTTTTCAAACAATTACAAGCGTCTTTTCAATTAAAAGAACTTATCAGAATAAGATAAGATAAAAATAGTGATATGGTTGCACCACTACTAAGGGCACCTATGAAAACCATTACAATTACAAATTTGGAAGTACAATGTATACGGATGAAGACTCAAACAGAATTTGGATAAAATAAATGACCATGATCTATTTACAAAACAAATTTGTTTTCAGAGGTATACACATCATTGAAATAGGACACTTGCAAGGAATTGAGAGGGGGGTCCACCAGACGTCGCCGACCCCCCCCCCTAGATCCCCCAATATATACACTGTATATATATATATATTATATATATAAATGTGTGTGTGTGTGATGAATTTCACCACTAAACACGTGAAATTAACATCTGATGCACGCCCACAAAAAAATGAAAAGCGATTCCAATGTCTTTCGAGGATTTAACAACACACCTCATCAGGGTATAACTCCATACAATTTATTAATAACAACAACTATCCCCTCCCTTCTGAAGGGAGGGGATATATATATATATACTGTATATATATATATATATATATATATATTATATATATATTATATATATATGTGTGTGTGTTGTGTGTGTGTACATACACACACACACAGTATATAGAACGCTTGTCTCTTTCTCGTTTGATCTCTATTTGTAATAAACTCCAGTAGAAACCCTTAAGCTGAGAACGTGCTCCCTTGTAACATTTCATGTTAGCATTATTTAGCAAATGAGGCCGAATTAATTTTAGTTTGCTCAAAAGGTGTCCAATTATACACGATTACTCTCACTCGTAGTTATCGCAATCAACCAAATCGTATTTGCATTGAGATAAAGTGACAAATAAATAATAACCTCTTTGAAAATTAATTATGGAAATATAAGCCTTTGGTCGATTTACAACTGGTAAGAACAATTCATATAAAGAAATCTTACAGGTCAGACTTCGCACGTGTGTTTTGCGTAAAATTATAGTGTGTTTCGCGAATGAGATGGGACAATATATTAGTGGTGCACCGATTAATCGGTATCGGCACTTGGCATGCCGATTAATCGGCCATGCCAGGTATTTTCCTAATATCGGCATGCCAGGTGTCGATACCGATTAAGCGGTGCACCACTACAAGATATAAAACAAATTGACAAAGTATCAACATTTTTGACGAAGTTACAATTAATTTGACAATGAAAGGCAATATTTAGCAAACCTATTCCACCTTTGACATATCTCCAAGTTTTAAAAGTTAATTTTTTTCACGAGCACAGTGCACAAGCGAGGACGAACGAAAATTTGAAAAAGGAAATTCACTTATGAAGTGTTAATTTAACTGAATAATGAAATAGACCAAATTCAGTTAAGTTAATTTGAACTTCACGATAACGAAGTTACATATAAGATTTTTATAGATATAAAATTTGCGTGGTTATCAGTTTATCACCTCTTATATCTGTACTACCTCGTAGGGCAAGGATGGGTGAAATAGAGCCTGCTTGGCTGGATACGATCTTTCGCAAGATTTAATCCGGTCCCCGCTGTCGACTAGAAATTAGTAATAAAACGGCCCTACCAATTTCATTTGCAAAATTTTAGAGAAAATAGGCCAAAAACATGGCAATTTTGAGCTTCTGGCAAAGTCTCTTGATAATGACACTTTCTGTCTTAAGACTATCTTAAGACAAATCAAAATATCGGTCAGTGATGACTGATGAACATTTTGGTTTGGTGATCCGCACTGCAACAACAGTACTGAAGCAAGATATCGACACATTAATCAAGGCCTACGAGCGTTTTTACTCATTTCAATTTGATAATAACTTAAATCGCTATGCAATTGATCTTGACAGGGTAGTACCCTATAATTTTTAATTTTAATTATTAACAAATTGTTTAAATTTAATAAATAAATTAAGATACTAATATATATATATATATATATATATATATATATATATATATATATATATGAGGGGCGACAAGCTTGACCTTCGCGAAATGAGAAATCATCGCGCGGAACCTTTGTAAGGTTATATATATATATATTATATATATATACACACACACACACACACACACACACACACTTTTTGTCACTTTTTTATATCCATTATTAACCATTAACTGGTAATATTTTAAAGCCCGTTACCTCTCCTAATGGATTGAGGATGTGGTATACGCCGTTATACAATTTTACATAAATTTTTAAAATATGAAAAATGGAATTTTGGCTTTCCTACTTCCGATTGGTATCATAAGAATTCCGTTTTATTTATGGGCATGCGAACATTTGTCAAAACGTCGCATACACAAATACTGTCGGTGATGACAGCGACAGTCACAATTTCAGAGAAAGTTTTTGTCTCAATCGGTTAATTATCACCAGTATTTACCGCAATACCGCATGTTCATCTGTCTGTCCGTCTGTCTCCTTTTCAGATCCAAACGGCTGGACCGATTTTCATGAAACTTGGTGACAACACCCTGTGGGATCCCTGGTGTTTTTATAGCAACTTTATTCTTCAGATTGGGTGTCTCCTAAAAAATTTCTCAATTTATGCCCCAAAATATTTATATGCTAAAATACGAAGCACTTAAATTTCAAGATTTTGAAAAATTATTACGTGAAATATCTCTTTCGCTCAGTCGTCCTTTATGATTGGCTGTTCGCGTAATGTGAGTGGAGCTAATGTGTGTCGCTCAGTCGCCCGTTAGGGTCGGATCTATCAAGGTGAGCTGCGTTAAAGATCACGAAGTGATCACAAACTCTAGCCGTAGGGTTGTTGTTGGTGTTGGTTAGCCGATCAGCCCACCCTGATCGAGCAAGCCGGTGGCACGCAGGTAACCGATCGCCCTCTCCGGAGTGGACCAGAGGTTCAGCGCACTAGTGATGTTGTGTTGTGTTCTATGTTGTGCTAGAGCGGTACAGTCTATCATAATGTGTTAAATTGTTTGTGGTGTGTCCTGGCACAGGTGGCAGGTGTCATCTGTGGAGTTGTCTAGTCCGTGTTTATATGTTTGTAAGTTGGGGTGAAGTCCACATCGGAATCGTGCTAAGTTAACTCGATCCGATCTGCTCAGGCTGGTCTCTGACCTGTCAGTGGGTGGCGGCTTCACACCTAGGACCGCATTCGGAACGAGTCGTGTCAGTGCTTTGTGGGCTAGGTGTGTATATATGTTTTCTGTACTGTGTAATGTCTGTGGGGGCGTGGTATGGAATGGATTATTTGGTTATAATGTGTCTCTGGCGTTATCTTAATGGTTATTGAAAATTTTTTTAAAAATTATTATGAGATTTTTATTTAGGTGCAATATTAAGGCTAAGTTTACTTTAAATAGGCACAGTAATTATAGAAATAATAATGGCCCATTTAGACACTGTCAACATAGCTACAGACTTTTTCACTGTAGGCTGCAGTGGTTTTAAGGTTAAAATTTGGTCGGCAGCCAGATTACTAATTATGGTCAAGCTAAATTCATTAAAATTAATTCAGACTTACCACAAATGAAGTTGCCAGTTGAACGTTACCCTTTTTGTTTCTAACTAGTCCATAAGTTTCATTTAATTTCCAGATTTTGAATTTTATTTGTTAAGTCACTATTTAGCACACTGCTAAGTTACTTATTCATAGGGGCTATTTCCCAGACCTAGATTTTGCAGTTTAAGTTAGGCTAGGGCTGTATTGCCCTTAAGTTTTAATAGGAGCTATTCCAGCCATTTTATTATTTAGTTAGGGCTGTTGTAGTCCGGTTCGGGTTTCTTCTAGGTACCTAGTTTCAATCTCTTACCTTAGTTAAGTATTTTGATTAAGCGACTTCCACCTAGTTCTGGTAGGCCACTACGTATTTAGTTAAACAGGGTTTTAGTTTTTAGTTTAATTGCAGTGGTTAATATTGAGATTTAATGGTTTACTTTAAGTTACCCGGTTAGTTGGGGAACTACAAGAATTTTTTATTAAAAAAACTAGCCCACTTGATTCAGCAGTCAAAATTTTTTGAATGAATTCCAAAGAGCTGAGTTTTTCAGTCTCAAAAACTTTTTCTTTCTTCTTTTTGTTAATTAGGGAAATCTAACTTCACTAGTTGGTTGGTTAGAAACAAGGGTTATTATTTTTTATTCTAAATTTATTTTTTGGTAAATATTTGTTTTGTTTATATTTTATTTTGAAATATATGTGGTTATTTCTACACATTAACTTTTTTTAACAATGGTGCGAGGTGTTGGTACATGATTGTACAATGTACATGTAGTGGCAAGGGTGTTGTGGGTTAGTTGTCGCTGCTGCCATGAATTGTGTTCCCCTCATGTTTAAATGTTCCCTAACTTTCAGTATTTTTGTTTCTGTGTGCAGGTGTTCTATTGGTGTTGTTTGAGTATATCCTGTAATGATACGAAGTGCGTTGTTTTGTATTGTCTGTAAGGTGTTTATGCGTGTGTTTGAAATAATGGGTGCCCAGCATGGGCTAGCATAGTCCATAACTGAGCGAATACAGGGTGTCTCAAAAGTCACTATCTATTTCGGTGACATTAGATGTTTTTTTAAAAAATGCTATGCTGGCATAAAGATATGTACTTCTGGTGCAAATTTGTGTATTTAAAAAAAGTTAATTGGTTTATTATCTTGACATGCTTGAACAATTCCTCGAACCTCAACTTCTTACAGATGGCATTCTTGACACAGTAGTTTTTCAGCAGGATGGAGCACCGTGCCATTATGCAATAATTGTACGTGATTATCTTGACAGACGCTTCCCCGGTCGCTGGATTGGTCGTGGAGGAACGCAACCATGGGCAGCACGTTCACCCGATTTAACACCATTAGATTTTTTCGCCTGGGGTTTCATTAAGTCTAAGGTGTACACTGGTAGAAGAATTAGTGATGTAGCCGAACTTCGAAATCGTATTACCGATGCAGTTCAGAAAATAACACCTCAAATGCTGGAAAGTGTGTTCCGGGAAACAACTTATCGCTTTGAGCTCTGTAGAGACACTGAGACACTGATGGTCGCCATGTGGAGACAGATAAATAAATAGCACTAATTCTTTGTGGCACTTACTTTGAAATAAATATATTTTTCATGTCTTAAACCAGTTTTTCGTAATTCCCATTATTTTTCAAAATAGATAGTGACTTTTGAGACACCCTGTATATTGTTTGTATATGAGTGATGTTGTTTCCTGCTGGTGTCCAAAGTTTGTGCTTGTTAGTACCCTAAGCGTGTTAAGTCTTTTGGTTAAGTATTTTGGTTCTGTGAGTGTGTTGAATGTTGGTGTTGTTTAGTGTAAGCTGTGGAGTTATCTGGTGTTCTTTTGTGTTGCTTGTTAGCAAGGTGATGGTTGATTTTGTGGGCGCTACTTTGAGTCTGTTGTGTGTGAGCCAGTCTTGTATACTGTTTATGTATGTTTGTAGGTTATTTGTAGCGGTGTCGATGTTGTTGTGGGTGGATGTTAGAGTGATGTCATCTGCATATGATGATAAGGTAAGCTTGTTATCTATGGGTGTTGGAATGTCATGCATGTATAAGTTAAACAGTGTTGGTGAGAGAACAGAGCTTTGAGGGACCCCGTTCGGAAAAAGCTTGTTTTTGGATGACTTGCCATTAAATGTGACATATGAGTATCTTTCTGAAAGATAGTTGCTCAACCACCTTTTGGTGTTATTGTGCATGTTTGTGTCGAGTATTTTGTTTACGAGAGGGAAGCGTGGGATAGCATCAAATGCTTTACTAATGTCTATTGTTGCTAATAGTGTACGTTGAACTGGTCGTCTGGAGTTGATGCCATCCATGATGTGCTGCGTGAGGTTAGTGAGTAATGTCGTGGTTGAGTGGTGAGGTCTAAATCCATGTTGAGTTGGCAATAGTAGTATGTGTGGGTTGGTGATTTGTAAGATTAGTCTTTCTGTTACTTTGGAAGGTGTGCATAGTAAAGTAATGGGTCTATAGGAAGCTAATTCTGTTGGATTTTTGTTTGGTTTGAGTAGTGTAATAATTTTATCTTGTTTCCATATGTTAGGAATAATACAGTGTTGTGTTGGTATGAATATGTGCTGATGTTTGTGAGAGCTAGTATTCCCTGTTGGCCCAAGTGTTTAAAGTGTATGTTAGATATGTTGTCCGGTCCAGTAGCCTTCGAATTCTTAATGTTTTTGATGATCTTGGTGGTCTGGTCTGTATTGAAGGGTGTAATGGTCGTGTCGAGTCTGCAGGTTTTCTTGTGTCTGGCTGTTTGTCTGTCTGCATGTTTCTGGTTGTTGTTTCTCTTTAAGTGACTTATCTTTGCGTAGTGATTAACTAGAATGTTAACTTGTTGTGTATATGTTTCAAACAATTTCGTGGAATGAAGAAAATAAAATTGTGACGTCATTAAATTTAGAAAAGAACGTAGCTATCAAAATTTTTAGCTCCGCATCGAAAACCATGATAAGGTTAAAAAAAAAGAAGTCGTATTTCGAATTTAACTGTTTCGTGAGCTTCAAGTGAAATCTGTGAAGCTGCATTTAAAATTCAAGTGATTCGTGAGTTAATTGTAAATGTTAAATTTTAACTCGCTTGAAGAATATCCCGCCCGTAGAACGCGAGTAATTGTGATAGTTGTAATGATCTATGGTTGGATAGAATAAGAAGGGATCAATGTACTATCTAAATCAGTTGTTCCCAACCTTTTTTCGGCTGCGTACCCCTCGATGACTTCGGCAAGTGCCCCGTACCACCCCGTTGTAGCCGCTATACCGTCTTCTGAGAGTACTGTTTCACGTGAAAGCAGGATGCTGCGTACCCCGAGGAACAACCTTTAAGCATATCCCCATTTGGGAACCCTTGATCTAAATGTTATAACGATGGTTACTTGTGCTGCGCATGAACAATATCAGCAAACCCTTTTCGTGAGCTAAACATCGAAGGTTCAAGAGACCTCTGTGGTTTTATGGTATCATTTTTTTGTGGTTTTGAGGGGAGTTGAGCGGAGTAACAAATATCTCTTTAACTCAGTCGCCTGTTATGATTGGCTGACTTGCGTAAAGTGGGTGGAGCTAATGTCTCTCGCTCAGTCGCCCGTTAGGGTCGGATCTATGAAGATGAACGGCGTCAAAGATCATGAAGTGATCACAAGTCCTACCCGAGGGTAGGGAGCCGAAGGCGTAACTTGTTATTTTAAAAATAAAATATGATGCATTTTTATAAGCTTTTTTAAGCTTTTATTGTAGCTTAGATTTTAGTACTTTGACTATTTCAATGTCCGGATGGTTTCTTTCATTCCTGAATTATGTTTAAGATGAAAACAATTTTATACCTTATGTTATTCTCGCATAAGGACTAAAATCTCGTAAAATTGTATGGTCAAATTTGTAACCATAGGCATGAAAGGGTTACAAATTTTAAAAAGTACAATTTTAATTTTAGTATTTAATGAAAATCATGCAGTATTTTTTCCAAAAATCGAAGATGACCTGAATTTTGCTACTTACAATACTTTGCTTTCACACGAATGGTTCGTTCTGACAAAGGTTAATTAGCCTTTCGTCCCGCCTAAAACCTAGAACTTAAGTTTAAGTTAATCCGAAATTAAAAAGTACTCGCCGGAGTCCATCTTACGACCTCCAGCATAGCGTCTGAACCACAAGGTTACTCAGGCAGGTAGCTATTTAAACCTTTCCTGCCCTGAGGTCTTTTCGAGACTCAATAAAATTGTCTGGCATTAGCCAGAACAAAATCAATAAAGTGACACTGGGCGCTAAAGGGTTAAGCTTTTTTGTCTCACATTTTAGGACTTTAAATCACCGCAATGACGCTTTTTAACTAAGATATTTTACAATTTCGTATATTTTATTTTTTTTTTTGCATTAAGTTAATATTATTTTAGTACAGGGTGTTCAAAAAGAAATGTAACCCATTGGAGAATGCAAATATCATTGTAACCTTTTCCTTTCTGTTTCGGGTTGCGCTTCTTTTTGAACACCCTGTATATAGGAATATTTAGCTTTTAGGATGGTGAAAAGTAGATCAGAATTTGAATACAGCATTTTAATTTCTACATTTGATGAAAGGGTTGATGATGGTCTTGTAAAATTTGGGCTCATTTCCAATGAGTTGGATAACAGTAGTGCATGAATTAAATTCAAATGGCTATCCTCTCTTTTTATGCAAGAAGGAGGGGCCAAGGGCGAATGCCCGCAAAAACGACCTCCTCCCTCCCCATAGAAGAAGAAGAAGAAGAAGAAGAAGAAGAGAGCCAAAATCAAGGTCCAAGGTTTTCGAGATGCTTGAACACTCTGCGTTTGAAAGACTGAATTTCATAGGCAGAGGGAAAGATGGATTGACGAAGTTTGTTCCATAGTTGACCGGTTGAGTAGATGAAAGGTTGAAAAAGTTCCTTTTTGTCAGTTAACAAAAGGAAAAATGAAATTAAATTTGTAAAAAAAAAATTATTCCGTTTAAGTATTAATACAAACAAAGTTGCGAAGTTTAAAAATTTAACTTTTCTATACTTTTTAATACTACCGTATAAATAAATACATCTGAACCAGTTTCACGGTGTGGCGCATCCATTGATACTTCCAAACACGTACTTTCTACGAAATTTAGGAGAAACATTTGCAGCACGAAGAGTAAATATATAGTTTGCTTTCGCTCAAGGTTTTCTTTGTGAGTGACTCGCGTTCATTCCAACTCCGAGAAAATAGGAAGCCTTTTTCCGATTCAGAGAAACGAATATTGGATTCGAACTTGTGATATTTACGACATATTTGATTCCTACAGAGAAAATTATCTTAAATGTTTTACCAATATTTAGTATATGAAAGAGATGTGGGGGCTGGGGGGGGTGGACCGCCATACTGTTTGTAAGTCGGGGTACAAGATTGAGTACGCAAATTAAGTTTAATTTCTTTCAGTTAACGATTTGGTTTTAATCATGGTATAGATAACAGAGATATCTAATATTATTAGATAAGGAAATATACTAAAAATATAATAATTTCGTATTTAAAGTGTGTATACACACACACACACACACACACACACACACACACACACACACACACACACACAAAACTTCATAGATAAAATAAAGGTAAATCTAAAGTATTCTCGTAAGATGACTACCAAAAGTTGGTTTTACTGCATTCGCCAATCCATAACTCCAATATTGAAAGGGTTCTTTCTAATATTAAATTTTAAACACAGGAATTTACTGATCACACTCCACCTGCCATTAAAATTGATGGCCTATCAATTTTACTTTGATGTCACCTGTGTTTAGAAGCCTTTAAACTTTCTCTGCTTCAGACAATTCCATTATTTCACCTCTACAAATTATTATCATTATTAAAAGGAAGATTGAAATAATGAAGATTTTTCTCCCTCGCTTCGAAAGAGTGACTTTGTCAAAATTGTTACAGAGGAGTTAAACGCAAAGACGTCAACCTCGAAGTATGAAATTCTATATGAACGTGCATTACTTACCTCGCATAATTACAAACTATCACACCACGATACCCAGTAATCAGGGTATCAAAATGAGCTTTCGGTGGAAATGAAATACCAATGAATGATCTTTCAAATTTATTTCAAATTTTTAACTGGAAACATAACCCACATATCCCACATGAGGGGAGTTTGAGACTTAAAATCCGTGAGTCTCGCCACAGATAATCCGTGAGAGATAATCTGTAAACAAGTTAATGATATCTGAGTTACGTAACATAAAATTAACACGTGATTGTGGGTTAGATCAAGTTAGGTTAGCATAAGTTAAATTAGGTTAGGTTAGATTAAGTTAAATTAGTTTTTAGACTGTCAATGGTCTTGTGTCTTGTCGACCATGCAAATAATGGATATTGGTCCTATTTAAAGACACGAGTCCTGTATACAATTTATAACGCAAAAAAAACTTGGTAATAATAACCATTATTTGATATTTTACGTCATATTTTTAGTACATTTAATTAAAAAAACTTTTATCCTAATATACAGATGTTTCGGTACAAATGTTTCGGTACAAATGTTTCGGTACAGATGTTTCGGTACAGATGTTTCGGTACAGATGTTTCGGTACTCTCTTACGTGATTTGTGAAGTTTGTTTAAATTCAAAGTGAAGTTCTTTTTACTTTTTTCTTACCTGCAAAAAGAGAGAGAAAAAAAGGGGATTAATAATGCGTTTAATAATTAATTAAAAGACTATAGCTTCAATTATTAATTATTATTAATTATTTTTATGTTTAAGAGAATTAACTTAAAATATTGACAAAGTATTTTTAGATTTAATTAATTAAAAAAAAAAAAAAAAAAAAAAAAAATTATATATATATATATATATATACACACACACACACACACACACACTTACCTTCAAGCACTTACCATGGCCTTGTCCTAGGCCACATTGTAAAGGCCATTAAGCTCGACTTGGAGTATGTCTAATTCTATATGAACGTGCATTACTTACCTCGCGTAATTACAAACCATCACACCACAATACCCAACAATCAGGGTATCAAAATGAGTTTTCGGTGGAAATCGAATACCAATGAATGATCATTCAAATTTATTTCAAATTTTTAATTAGAAGTACCCTATTTTTTCAAATACCCTATAAGTAGTGCTGTAATGGTAACTTTTTTCTTGCCCATACGCTGTAATGTTGAAATTTTTACCTTTTCGTGACCTGAGGTCAAGATATTTGACCTCTTGTTCTGAAAGTCGTTTGCATTATTAAGGATATGACGCTGAATCGAATGGGGTATATTTTATGACGATTCGACAATGGGGAGTGGGCTTAAAATCGTTGCAATGGCATATGGCCACAGTTCTACTCTTAGCTATACAGCATACCTGAAATTTTAAGGTGGGGATACGCCGTATGGCCGCGTATCGCCACCTTCCCCTTAATTAATTACAGCACTGCCTATAAGTACCCCATTTTTCAGACAATTATTTTGAGGTTGATGTAGTTGAGATTCGTTTCCACAATATTTTCTGTAATTCAGTTATAACTGAAAAAATAAAGAATATCAAATTATTAGACTTTACCACCAAAACAATCGTTGACTGAACGCACGACCTTGAGTGAAAGGTCAGGCCTCGAACGTAGTGTAGTGAACCCCCCACCGTTCGCGAGTTTGTCGTTTGCGATTTCGACGGTTCGCAACTTACCATATTTTAGACCTCATAAGACGCTACTTTTTTCCTGAAAAACGTCTCCAAAAATCACTTCAGGGCTCATATGTTATTGTTTTGGTTAATGTTTTTTTTTTTTTTTTTTTTTTTATAGAATAACCTTTATTAATAAAAATAAATACAGTAGTCTTTTTACAATGACATAAATAATTGTGAAGCTCGACTATTTATTTTTTTATTTTTTATTTTTTATTTTTAATTTGGCCCTTAAGCTTTAGGCTTTACTGGGCTCTTCTTTTAATAAAGTTATGGGAAAATATATAGTTTTTGTCAGGTTGATAAATCTTCGAAATATTTTTTTTTCCTAAATATTCTTTGCTAAATATAGGGTGCGTCTTACCACTTGTAGCGTCTTATGAGGCGTAAAATATGGTACTTAATGATACTAAATTTGTCGTTCGCGACGCGGGTTTTGGCTGTTCGCGTGACTGTGTAATCATGGCCCCTAAGCGTGAGTCAGTTGGTAACGAAGACAGCGCCAAAAAACTGCTCAAAGTGATGACTGACTGAAAAAATTGAAATTTTAGACAAACTTATAAGTAGTGTGAATGAAGGCTGTGGAAGTCGTCAAACAGTATGGGGTTAATGAGTCGGTCATACAGTACATTAAAAATAATGAGGACAAAATAAGGACGAGTGTAGTAATTCTACCATAATAACTGCGAAAGTGTCATATCATATGTTTTCAGGCGCGACCCTGTGTTTGAAAAAATGGAAAAACATTTAAACGTATGGATGGAGGACTAGGCTCATAAAAAAGTTCTTCTCAGTGAACTGGTCATTCGTGAAAAGCTCCGTCTGTATGAACACTTAATAGAAACGGAAGGTAAAAAGATGTTAATTAATTAACCTAGTTAACCTAACCTAGCCTAACTTTTCTTTCAGGACTAAATACCCCCCTGCACAGTATTTTTGTGTCGCTAAAAATGACCCCCCCCCCCAAACAAAAAAAAAAATTAGGGGGTCATTACGCGAGCAATTTACCTAACTCCTTATTTCCCACTGAATAAAAGGTTTGCCGTTCGCGATTTTACCGTTCGGCCCCGTTTTTCTCAACGTAACTTTCGCGAACGGCGAGCGTTCACTATGTACGTTCTTCCCTATCCTAAATGGAATATAGGATACAGTTCCTTCTCCCTTTCAGTCAAACCAAACATTCGAACTTCTCATTTAAGCAAAACGATAAACAGTTAACATAAAAAAGATCTCATTTTCATTGATTTTCATTTTGAACAAAACGATAAACAGTTAACATAAAAAAATGATCTCATTTTCATTGATTTTCATTTAAGCAAAACGGTAAACAGTTAACATAAATAAAAAAACAACTCATTTTCATTGATCTTCATTTTTAAGAAAATGGTAAATAGTTAACATATATAAAAAATGATCTCATTTTCATTGATCTTCATTTTTAACAAAACGATAAACAGTTAACATAAAAAAATGATCTCATTTTCATTGATTTTCATTTAAGCAAAACAGTAAATATAAAAATATAAAAAAAGATCTCATTTTCATTGATCGTCATTTAAGCAAAACGGTAAACAGTTAACATATATAAAAAATTATCTCATTTTCATTGATCTTCATTTTTAACAAAACGATAAACGTGTACCGATGACCGTTTTTCAACAAGAAGTCACAACTAACTCATACAACATAAACACACACACACACACACACTACTTTCATAACACCCAGAATACACAAACACACATACACGCAAATTCCACATATTCTAAAAACATGAAAATAATCATAAAATTGGTAAAAAACTATTAAAATAGTGACGTCACAGCAGTTGTGGTCCAAACTCCAAAACTGCCATTTAAATAATGTTTACTACCTGAACCGACCATATATCGTGTGCTTGCGATGTTTACAATAGGAAATTGAGAGAGAGAGAGAGAGAGAGAGAGAGAGAGAGAGAGAGAGAGAGAGAGAGAAAGTGTGTATGTGTGTGTGGGTGTAACTTTAAACTGACTAAATTACTTTAACCCTTTATCGCCGAAAGGAACGTATCGGTAACATTTCAAATACACCCATTCATAACTCGACAAACAAAAATTCCGGGATTAAAAGGGGTCAATTAACTGATTATAACACTTGTGTAAATGTTAACTCATATTTTGTGAAAAACAAAAAAAAATTTATTACGGTCTGAATGGAAATTTCTTTTTTTTTCTTTTTTTAACCGTAATATGCAAATTGCCCGAAACTTGAAAGGGAATGTGTCGTAAAATTTGTTTCGTAACACATGTTTGAATTCTTCTATTTTCTTTGATGCTTATGCACATGTTTCTCTCTCTCTCTCTCTCTCTCTCTCTCTTTCTCTCTCTCTCTCTCTCTCTCTCGCATGTCTGTCTATTTACTGAAGTATCTCTTTTTATTTTCTTTGATGCTTATGCACATGTTCTCTCTCTCTCTCTCTCTCTCTCTCTCTCTCTCTCTCTCTCTCTCTCTCTCTCTCTCTCGCATGTCTGTCTATTTACTAAAGTATCTATCGATCTTTATTTGTGGACTGCGCGTCAGTCTTGATATGACTTTAATCCATTTGTAGGTTATAAATTTGCGTAATATTTAGCTAAAATCGGAGGTATTTTTGGTGTGGAAATAATTTGTGATTTTGTTGTGCATTTGGAGGTGTCATTAGCATAATGGTCGTTTGTCGAGACACCCAATGGCACCCAATGAGGCACCTTTTGACCCTTTTGGATCAGAGAGGGAGGGGTAAATGCCAGCTCAGTGGAATTCCATTTGGAAGGAGATTAACCGCCGGCGACCGGAAATTGGGTGGATTTTGTACTTATAACCCTTTTTCCCCATTTACCCGTTGGGTTAAGTCGTTTTAGAACAGATGGGTGGGACAATAATGCTAAAATTTAAAACCAGTTTTAACCAGTTTCGTTACGGTAGTATTCCCATCAGGATTTAATGGCGAAAGTATTATTAATAACTTGTAGTTATTAATAAGTTGTTGCGGTAAAAATTCAATACAACTTTCGTGTTTTCTTGAAAAGATTTTGTATAAAATTCCTTGTTAATTATGGTTGTTGTTGTTGTTGTTGTTGTGGTTGTTGTTTCCCGTCATTCAATAACTTTTCAGATTTATTTTGGCGCAAAAGGTTGAAAATATTGCTTCTTTTTCGCTGAAATGGCAACACTTCTCTGTTTACACGTTATTTACATATCTTTCTACCATTTACATATCTTTCTACCATTTACATATCTTTCTACCATCATACCACCACACAAATTAGGACTCACCGGTAGATTAACTTATCCTTTACCACCATGGACCGCTTCAAAGTAAGTAAGAGTCGAGGGGGGTTCCCTGTACGATGTATGAACAGACACAAAGTTGCTCAACACGCATTAATTTAAAGTGAAAGCGCAAAACCTCAGCGGACGTTGCAATTTGCATATCTTGAAAGTAAAAAAAAGTAAAAACTTCTAAATTGAATTAAACTTGAATTTCAGCATTCTACATTAGATTTATCCTTCTACTCTGTTCCTTAATCTTCTCACTTGCATTTCCTTCTCATTTTTTCTCACTTTTTTCTCATTTTTAGCTCATTTTTATCTCATTTTTCTCATTTTAGCTCAATTTGTTTTCATTTTTTCTCATTTTATCTCATTTTTTCGCATTTTTAAAATTTTTAAATTTTTTCTCATTTCATCTCATTTTTTCTCATTTCATCTCATTTTTTTCTCATTTCATTTCATTTTTTCTCATTTTATCTCTAATGGCCGTTATTCAGTCCGTTACTTACTCATACACCCTTTCAATTTGGTCTTAAGGTCGCGTATTACAACTTTGATGTGCAATTTACTTGTTTACACATTTTACTGATGCAAACGTTTCAGTAGAATTTAGCAAATATTTTTGTATAAATTTTTTTAATCTTCTGTATTGACTTTAACCTCGACAAGGGGTAGTTCTGGTTCTGACGAAACGTTTAAGGTTCAGAGGATAAATGCTTATTTTAAAATTTAATCCTTTAGAGGCATGGTGGTTTGTACAAAATTAATAAAATCGTCTGGCATTAGCAGGAAGGGAAAATATACTGTCTTTTAAAGATTAATACGTATATTGTCATAAAAACTAACTAACTTTTGTATAAAATTTAACCTTGTTCGTAGCGTCTAAGATCTGGCGACACCTTTTCTGGGGATCCGGTCCTTACAAAGACCAGAGAAGTACATTAACCGTTGAGATTTAAAGTCCAAGTCGAGACTCGCGCCCACTAAGCTATCCCGGTGAGTATTTTAGTGAATGAAACTCGCTCATATAGTAAGAGAAAATTAAAATACATCGTTTCGATTGACAACTATTAGTCCTCATCTAGTCAAAATAATAATAATAATACCAAAACATCTTCATTTGATTTTCTTTTCATAAATTTACTTTTACTCATCAAGCATTTATTCTTTTTCAGAGCTAAAGATGGAAAGATTTCATGAATGTATTATTCACTCTTCAGAGATGTTTACAGAGTTTTACGTTTAAGCCTTTAATGCCGACAGTTGCCTTATGGCAACATGAGCTTCACAATCGATTTTGATCCTTACGATCTGAATATTAACGGTTATTTTGGCTTGAACAGGAAAAAAATAAATAAAAATTTTATAATTCAGGGCATGAA